>JAACJM010000094.1:0-316400 GCA_013368315.1 Tetrapyrgos nigripes | reverse complement strand
GTTAGAGGGGGTAGAGCTTTATCACTTTTGACATGATCTGCATGATCAAACAGTAAGTGAATCAAAGGTATGTGTAAGAATTCTGTATCACAGTAAAAGGCTCTTTGAGACACAAACATGGAACAGGGTGTTTCTGTTGAACTAGACAACTGTTATGAACTAGACAACTGGGGAAGCAGCCAACTCAAAACTGAGCCAAAGGCCAAAATATCAGGTCTGCAGGCCTGATTACAGGCATAAGTATAAGGGGGGTGTTGGGAGCCTGATACACCTAGTTGACTGAAGACTTATGTTTTCTTCTCAATTAATTGTGCCTAGAGCATCAGATATCTTCAATATAGGCTGCATTGAAAGGAACAGTCCAAATGTGACTGGCAGCAGGCAAGGCTAAGTACAAGCCCGACATGCCAAGTTGGACCTAAAAATAATGGTACCATCACATATATTTAACAGTAAGATAGAGGCAGCCAGGAACCGACACCTCTTATGTAAGCTCAGCAAGTCAACAACGACAACCACTTCTCCTCTGTCCCACATCCTTTTTCATGATTCTGCTCATAGGAGTTGTAGCTAGAACCATGTACTTCAATTCCTATTGAGCAGAAATATGATATCTTACTTTACTCTCAAGTTTTAACAAAAAAATTTCCAACCTTTTCTGTGACCTCAAAAAGTGTTCTTTTAGTGTTTGCAGCAGTTTTTGGTTTTTTGACCTCTCAGATTTGGCATGTGGCTGTGCACTTAGTAAGCTTATTAATCAATACAGTAGCCCAAAATGGAACCTCGTCCGAGTCGGTCTGACACCTGCTACCATGCAGAAAGGCTCTGATCTCATCATAAAATACGGAAGTTCACTAAGTATTGAGAACCCTGAGGCTCTGAAGTGGTAGACTACCTGTCATTACTGTGCTATACAGAAATACAGCCTTGTTCCAGAGCTGTGTCCATGTAAGTGTGCACCACAAGCCCAGGCTTAGCTATAGCTCAGCCGGCGCTCTGTTTATTGTTGAGACAAAAAAAATTTGGAGCCAGGCAGATTTTGCGCTTTCCCACATTATGTAAGCTGCTTAGTAAGGGTCTTGGCTCCTGGCTGCCTCTATCTTAGCATCCAAAATTGATTTTCTCGAGAACATCTGGTTAGAGGCCAAATGAAATGAGGTTGAGTTATTACACTCGACTTCTGCTTGTGGCTATGCTTAAACGGTCCCGTCTATCCGTCCGATAAACAGGTTTGGACCGGAGTGATCCGTGGGGCTGTGTTTCTAGCTTTGTCCTGGTGTGATCCGACGGAAAGAAATATTAGTTCCGACACAACAGGTGGGCTGCGCCTACTGCCGGCAAATTCCGTTCGCGTCCACGCGATGTATTACGAGGCCAAATAAAATGAGGACAAGTTTTCTACACTCGGTTTTGCGTGTGGCTATGTTTAAAGCCTCCTGATTTTCCCCGTCCGTCTTTTTCCGTCACTTGCCCCTATTATTAAGCTCCGGGCCGCAACTCTCGCTGCCTTTTTTCATCCTCTTCGCAAGTTAGAAAACCTACATGATTCATTTTTATTTTCATTTCTTGTATTTTCAACATTACCTTCTGGCCTTGTACTCGCCACGCCTGGGCTGGCCCACATCTTTCATAATACATTAGACAGTTTGCGCAGCCACGAGCCTGCCCGAAATGGCATGTGCGCATCACGAACCGCTCGAAACCCTGAGTTGCGCCCACCGTAGACACGTAGACTGTATAATCCCCATCACCTTTCCGTAAAATGCCCATTACTCGTCGACAAGCCATCGAAAATGACCAGACCAATGCCAACGCAGCTCGTGATGAAGAGGTTTCCAACGGTTGAAGATTGTCGCAGCTGTGACACGAGTGATACGAGAGAAACGACTTCGCTCCCAGCCGAACTGCATACGGATGTCTGCTAGACGACCAGTATAGGCAAGACGTCTGAGGAGCATGCAAAGGGCTGTGACACGATCCTCCTTTATTCTGTTCTCCTTGCAGTGCACGAATGGTGGTAAGTCAAGGACCTCTGTGAGTTGATATATTTTGTTGCGAGTAAACCTGTTTAAGGGTATGTGAGCTGGTGTTGCGGTTGACAATGCACAAGGATGCACCGAAACTGTTCTAACCACACTGTATCTGCCAGCTCATCCAAGTCTACCGGTCCACCAGGCCGTGAACCACTTTCTGCATCACTCTCTTTCTCTTCAACGACATTCGCAATTTTAAGGAGAAGCTGTTGGAAATTTTGCCGTTGCTGGAGCAAAACAACTTCCATTTGAGTAGTACGACGTGTTACAGGTGATGTGAGCAGTGTAATGTATGAGAAATACAGAAATGCCCATTTTCGACTGGTGCAGGCGCAACTCAGCTTCTCGGGTGGTTCGTGACGCGCACGTGCCATTTCGGGCAGGCTCGTGGCTGCGCAAACTGTCTATTATGCTGCAATGCATCTCCATTACTATCGAATGAGCAGGGCGCAGGGCGCAATGCACCCAAAGCGGCAGAGCCCATCGGCAATCCGAGTCTAGACTTGACGGCAATTACAGACACGTGGATCTGTGCTCCCAGCCCAAAACGGTATGGTGGTCCTAACAAGAATTCTGTCTCTAAGAAGAATTATGGGCAGCAATACATTATATTTAGGCAAGGTAGTCCCAATCACGCATAGTCGATTGAGGGGAACAGTGAGAGCACAGCAATTCTAAAAGCGGCGAATCCCAAATCCCGATCCCCGACACCCCTTGGAAAGGAGTAATGAGGCTGAATATCCGATGGTCCGATGGATTCCGATAATTCCGAGTCTAGAATGAGCGGCACTTACCAACGCGTGACCTGCGGTCCCAAGAGGTTCCAGCCCAAAGCGATAGGATGGTCCAAAGCTAATTTCCATGCGAGAATGGGTTTTTTAAACAAGCATTAGCCTTGTGGTTGATCCATGGCTTTTAACAATTATAGGAATGGTTACATCCATGCATTCTTTAAAAAGTTTTAAAGATTTTAGCGTTTTGGCCTCCGAAAAAGGGACAAATCGACAACTGCTGGGAAGCAGATAAATCAAGGAACAGTCTGGTTAATTGATGCATGAATCATGCAGATCCCGGGATAAAGGAAGTGGCGATTCAATGAAGCCGTAGTACTTCGACTGCCTGGACTGCCTAAACTCACAAGAAGATCGGAGGTATTGTGGGCACGAGCTTTTCAGACGGGAAAGCAGATATCATTATAGGTAAGACTTAGTTCCTGCCTTCTCTCCTGATCTCCTTGCTGGCTATCTTTTCCGGTGCTATTTCTTCTCTGATGGGAAGGCAATATTGCAATACAGCAAAAGGTATTGAATGTATGATATGAATAAAGGCACTTGTAGACCTCTGCAAATGAAAGAGAATAGATATAATTTGTCCCCTTTAGTATCCATCCAGAGGCTTCCTTTCGATCGAACAGACGGCGTTCGAGCTGTATTGGTAGGTGGCTTTCAATTCACAGTGGTCCCACCGCCCATCCCTTCTGTAGGGTTGGGTGCGGCGCGCCACTTGATCATACTTAAAAAGAAGCACCAAACCTGGCAGCGTAGCAAACGTCGCTGCCCTACCCATAGTTACCCTGCTCGAGTCGGACGATCTCAAACGCATCCTCGCCAACTGTACATCGAGGCTTCGTCAAAAACTCAACTTGACGGAGTGGTACGAATCCGACTCTGCTGATACGCGTATTCCCATTAGCTTGTATGTACTATAAGAAACTTAAATACAATTCTCAAGGCTTTGAGTAAAAAGAAGCCTTACATAGCTCGGTGTCTGAACTTTATTGTTGCACCAAACCTTAAATTATGCAACGGTCAATAGAAAGTGTCAGAGTCATGTGCTAATGACTTTTTTGTGCGCATCCGTCCTCTTGCGAGTCAGATTCACTACCAGGCCGTGGCTCCTATTCGACCACATCTAGCAACTTGATCTGATCCACTTCCAGCATACTAACATGATGGAATCGAGCCTGTGTTCATTCTGTGCCAGCATTGATTTTCGCGAAATAATCCTACGGCCATCAACCTGGACGGACCAATCCAAACATAGATTCGATGGCCTAGGCTGGCGTATGCGCTCGATAGACGAATGCACAAACCATCATAATAGCATGGATGAGTTGACTGACTGTGCGTTTGGGTCTGATGCCACCAGCCCGGGTGGTCACAGTCATGTTTGTCCCCTATGCAAGATGTTCATCCTCGAATGGCTCAGATCCAAAAACTGTTTTGGGCTGGGTTTTACTGAAGATAGGCTTCCATTACCTGGAGAAGATGATCTGAGTAGAATTCGGAGGTTGATCAGAAGGAACCAGATGGTTGAAGGGGGATTGTACATTGGGCCAGCTCATGACTCTTTGGATAAAGATCGTGAGAGGGTGGGATGGGGTTATGGCATATAAATCATTTTGAAAGCAGTAATTCATTCCCTGAGTATAACATTGGTTTGCTTTATTTTTTCTTTAAGAGGGGTGAGTGGTAATAAATAAAATACTTACTATAAATTTACTATGCATTACTTACTTACTACTTTGACAGATACACTTCCAAAAAATAACTCCCTTCTCACCAATTTCATCTGGAGCCGGGGTGTTGAAGAGGAATCAAGGACATCTTCCACTTTAAACCTAGCTCACACTTGGCTGAAAGACTGCTCAGAAAAACATGAAGTCTGTCAAAAAATAATCAAATCAAACACTCAATTACCCACCAGAGTTATTGATGTGAATGGACCCCATCTCAAAATCACCAAAGGATTGACTGGGAAATATACTGCTCTAAGCTATTGCTGGGGCCAAGATAGCCATACACATTTGAAGCTTATAAAAAACAAATTAGATGCATTCCAGGGAAACATCCCATGGGTAGAGCTTCCTCAAACACTTAAAGATGCCATTTTTGTGACTAGGGGGCTGGGTATTCCTTTTCTCTGGATTGATGCTCTATGCATCATTCAGGATGATAGAGAGGATTGGAGAACAGAGGCAGCCTGCATGAATGATGTGTATAGAAATGCTGTTGTCACATTGTTTGCAGCAGATTCAGCCTCTGCAAGTCAAGGATTTCTTAGTAACAGAATGGTCAAACCTGAAGTTGCTTTGTCATTATCTGATCCTGAATCAAGGATAGAAAGTAGCGAAATCTTTGTCACCTATGCTTCATCTGAAGATAGTGACAGTGCCAATCATGAAACTAGACTGTTGGGTGGTAACCCAGGTCCTTGGAGTACTCGTGGTTGGACTCTACAAGAATATCTATCTGCTACAAGTGGAATATTCTTCACAAAGCACCAAATGAGCTGGTATTGCCCAACATGTGTAGTAAAAGAGGATGGTGAATATGTTGATTTACTCAAAGAGCAAGCAGAAGAAATAGCACTTACACTCAAAGGCACCTACAGACACATGAATCTCACAGAAATCTCAACTCGCTGGGTTGTACTTACCAAATGAAGCAAGTATATCTCAAAGACATTTCTGATCAAATTTATCATAAATTACTACTGGATGAATTTCATGAAATAGTCAATGACTTTCTGCATAGACTGTTCACTTTTCATTCAGACAAGTTGGCAGCAACAGCTGGGGTAGCAAGGATAATGGAGGAAAATTTGAAGTTACAAGGTGTTTGTTCAATATACTATGCTGGATTATGGTCTAGTAACTGGGTGTCTGGTTTGCAATGGGAAAGTAATCACAATAGAAATTTCTTGTGTCATAGTATGATTTCAAAAAAAGAGAGCTCAAATGCACCGTCATGGAGTTGGGCAAGCATTGTAAATGCCGTGTATTCACGAAATGTGATTAAGCAAAGTTTCTTAACACAGATTCAATCACCAATTGCAGATGACCAAGAGCGTTTCAATCCTACAGGACATCTTGTACTCAAGTTTAATGCACCTTTGGTATATCTTTCAGACATGTGGATGAAGATTCATTCTCAAGAGGATGGAAATATAGCACAAGAGAATCCAGGCATCTTGGCATTTGAGAAGATTTTGAGAGAAATTTTGTGTCTTGATGCTTCAGATAGTGAGAGATATTTGGGGACAGAGTTTGCTCAAAAACATGAACCATATGCAGGACAACAATTCGCAGTAATTAAAGTTTCTTTGTCTCAGAACTGGATTAGGCCTGGGCCTGATGATTATGATAGTTCCCAGTCCTCTCCTACTAGTATAGATACAGACTCCACCAGTCTGAGTGTTGCAGAGGCTTCTCATATATTCTATCTCATCTTAGAAAGTGTACAGCATTATCAAGGAGCATTCAGGAGGGTTGCTTCATTTGAACTTCCAGTGAAGAGGGAAGCTATATCCTATTTTATAAAATCACAACCTACTGAAGGGAGACATGGTAGAACTTCAGAAATGATTGCAGATCTTCCATGGAAAGAGGAGAGGGTGGAGTTGATTTGAACATTACTTGGATCACACTGATATACCTGTATTTGTGATATCTTGGATGAATTGAAGTTCTAAATTTCTACTATTATTTCTCTTTTCCTGTAAAGATATATTCATAGCTACATAGCAAAAAAAAAATTGATTCAAACTGTTCTTTCTGTACTGGGCCGTCCTTTTTCCCAATATCTCTTGTTCAAATTCTGTTCTGCCATGGCATAGGTAAGTCTTAGCTGGAAGAGCTCTCGCGATTTTTGTATTCTTTCTAAGAAATTCAAGTTCTGCTACATGTACATAGCAATAGCCTGTGCACATCACATCACTGCACTTTGCCTCCTCTGCTGAACCAGGAGCAGTTTCACTAGCGATCAATGTAGTGCAATTGCAGGCTTTGAGTAGGAAAGATCAAAATTTGACATACACATTGTTTAATGTTACAGGCAGCCCAATTATTTCAATAAATGATGACATTCGTTTGATATGAATACACACACTCTTGCATCAGTACATCTCTGTGCTAGTAACTACAGTCCTCGTTTATCTAGCCAATTCCTCTGTGCTAGACATGCCACACTCCGTTGATCCGTACTGATTCAATAGCAATACATGCCACCTACCATTAACGCAGATCTATACGTAAGGAGAACAAAAGAACAAGGTGTAAGCCAGAGTCAACATAAATATCCAGTGAAAATGCATATAACGAAAGGTAAAGATTCAAATAGTGCTAGTTGTTGAGTCTCGAAACATATGCTCCGGGTCAACGGATGCTTTGAGTGCTTCGAGATGGGGATAGTGGGAGGTAGCGGTGTTGCCCTGTCAACCTTTTTTGTGTAATACTCAGTATCAGGGATGACATACTCGGGAATAAATATTCGAGGGAAAGATAGAAAGAAAGGGGAAAAGAGGGAGAAATAGAGAGGTAGAGGAGCAAGGAGCAGGGAAGGAAGGAAGGAGGGAGGGACGGCAGATATGTATACTCACAGTCCGGAAGCGGAAGCCAGTCGTCGATGTAATTTGGGTATGCGCTGTTGAGAAGTTTGGAGAAATGAGCAAGCAAGTCCTGGAGTAGGGCAAGAAAACGCCGAAGAAAACACAAAAATGTTGTAGCAACGCACCCAAAATTCCAATCACTGAGGACAAGAGGAGTGTAGAACCAGGTCACGGATTTCAAGCTGGACAGTAGTGTACTTCGGGAATCTTTTAATGAGTCTTTATTTAATTGAACTTATATACGAAATTTTTTGTACTATTAGGGTGTTTCACGCGGGCGTTTTTTGGTGTTTTCAGCCGTTTTTTGATGTCGTTTTTTGATCATTTTTCGATCCGTCTGAAATCTCACTTTTCGAAAAAACTAGTCGTTTTTTCAAGTTTGCAAAAGCGGCTCTGACCCTATGCTGGTCCGAGTGCACTTTTATTCGACCCGTATTGACAAAAAAGTGCACCCGTATTCATTCAGACTTGGCACCCGTATTCATTGATTGGCACCCGTATTCACTCATATGATCGACACCCGTATTGATTCAAAGTTGACACCCGTATTGAAACAAGTGTACAGTCCATATGTAATCAATCGAATCTGGTTAGATAGCCCTAATTGAGCAGTTCTCACGGCGCAGGTCTTGTGACTTATCACCTGATTCACCTGATTCAAACGCGTCGCGCATTGTTTATTCTTCAACCACTTCCACGCACGCTTCACTACCTTTCTCGCCACTATGCCTGAGGGTCCGGAGGCCCTTGTATTCGGTGAAACGTTCAAGAAAAGTGTTAAGGAGCATGCCAGACGCTCAAAAAAGCCATTGGAAGGTCGGCAAATCAGTAATATTGTTCTTACTTCATTCTCAACGCTTAGTTAGGTTTTCTACGCATCCACCCCTCTATGTTTGCTCTTGGTACTGCTCAGCGAGATTATTGCACGATTACCGTTGACCAGAGCCGATTCGACGCATCACTAGAGCCACTTGAACCGCTGGTTTGCAATGTCTATGACTCGATGCGCATCAAGGAGGCTCGCTATCGGTGCTGCGAGCAACTTCTATGCCCCAAAGTACCAGGTCCTGTTCTTATTTGTACTTGTGGAAGTACACTGCTGTAAGCAGGTTACGTGCGTCTCTTTATTATTTCTTTTGGAGTATTGTCTTATGCGGCATATCTTTCTTCGTTCGATAGCACTGTGTCACGATCTCTTGGGGCTTGGAGGCACATCCTATACAGATGTCCCGAGAGGTTTATGAAGAGATCATTGCTTCTAGTTTCGCCGGAAACAACAGTGACAAGATCAAGGCAGAGAAATTGCGAGTGTTTGCAGTCCCAAGTCGGTTTGTTGAGCCAAACTCACAGCGCACTTCCAACGGACGTGACCATCGTAACATATCTATCTTTATGGCTATTGTCACTGCGCCAATTTGGGTATGGGCAGTTTGCGACTTCTCTCGCCTTGTCAAGCTACACGTTACCTGCGCGATCGTTCTCGTTGAGCCGTCCTTGGCAAACCAGTGACTTTGAACCTGGTTCAGAGGTGCGTAACAATGTTTTTACTCCGAATGATACACCATTTAATTCTCGCATTTCTGTGATATAGATGTGGCCTGTCATTTGGTCTCCATTCAAATGTGGGCCTGATTGGTTTCAGGAACCTTCTCTGGTCAGAGAACAGCTAAACTTATGGCGTGATGGGATAGTTAATGGGGCTAGGTCTCCATCCATTGCCTCTGCAATGGATGATTCTATGACCTTCAGTCCTTTTGGCCGTCATCTCATTTCTGACAGCCTTCATTCACTTTGTCTCTTTCCCGGTACTCCCGCACGACTGATCTGCCAGTCAGATGAGATCTATAGATCCTTTGTTGACTCCCTTTTTCGGTATCTTCACAATCACTTCTCAAAGGATTTTTTAGATCTTATTGCCGTCCGCATGAACTCTAATAATCCTTTTGCCTTCAATGAGAGGGCAGATCGAAACTACACCAGTAAGTGTATGCTGGTGTTCAGAAAAGCGTTTGTCTCTGTTCCTGTCAAGATGTTCAACTTCTTTGCATCGATGGGACTACTAGATCCATTACACATTATTGGTATGTTTCTGTTTCACACATATTTATGTACATATACCAATATAATCTGACTTTCTATGCCGTAGGCCAACCCTATACTCTTCATAATTCGCAGCACATTCTCATCACTGATCCGGCTCGCAAGTCGGTCATCCTACCTGTCTGGCAGCGTGGAGATTTCTTCACAGTAGTCCGTGCCCAGGTAGAGGCTGAGTGGCAGGGGAAAAAATCCGTCAACACGCTGGTAAGTGATTATACTAGTGAATCCTAGTCAAAACTGATTACAGCTGGCATTTGGCAGGTAGCAGCAGAGGATCACCGCTTAGCTGGTTATTCTACTACTATTGGCCCAGACAATTTCCATAACTTGAAGTGCAACAAGTTAAATCCAAATGATTCTAACACATTGAAACGTGGTCCTGGTCGGCCACCAAAGGTAACTGTGCTTCATCTTGCCTGGCCTGTACGATTAGATCTGACTACAATCAAAAGGTTGCGACAGGTAGACGTGGTGGTGTCAGTAAGACCCCCACAGTAGAGGTACTTCAACGGAGATTTGAAGAAATCTCCAAAGAAAATGGTACTATTATATCCACCCAGAACCAAGCGATCGAGAAAGTCGAAAAGTTATTTCCCTCCACTCCTCCCTCAATCTGTGTCCTATCTCCATTCACTGCCATTCCCCAACCCTTTATCATCACTATTTATACTGGTACACTTTCAAGAAAGCATACATATGACAAAGTTGATCAGTGGGTAAATTGGCTTTAAATTGCTTTCAACCTGACTGACATTCATGCAGGTCAGATTACCATGACACGTCTTCACCCATCACAACAGAGAGAGCATCTCGAAGAACCAGACATTCCCTGTGATAATACTGGTTATCTGTAATATATGTATGAAATAGCCCAAGATATCTATGAAAATCATTCAGTATCTCTGAGAAAAGAAAGATAAATTTACCATGCAGGCAATATCAGCATTCTGGAAACAGTATTCTCATTGTTTAACATGTGTAGGAATATATCCAAAATGTGTACAGTATCTCTAAGAAAGATGTAAAATTGCTGAGCAGGCAATATCAGCATTCTGGAAACATAATTCTCATTGTTCAAGATGTGTAGAAAGGTATACAAATGTTAACAGTATCTCTGAGAACAATATAAAATTACTATGCAGACAATATCAGCATTCTGGAAACAGCATTCCCATTGTTCAAGATGTGTAGAAAGATATTCAAAATGTGGACAGTATCTCTGAGAAAGATATAAAATCACTATGCAGGCAATAACAGCATTCTGGAAACAGTATTCTCATTGTTAAACATGTGTAGAAAGGTATTCAAAATGTGTACAGGATCTCTAGGAAAGATGTAAAATTGCTGAGTAGACAATATCAGCATTCTGGAGACAGCATTCCCATTGTTCAAGTAGTGTAGAAAGGTTCCCAAAATGTTCACAGTATCTCTAAGAATAATGTAAAATTACTATGCAGTCCAGCATTCTGAAAACAGCATTCCTATTGTTTAAGAGGTGAAGAAAGGGATCCAAAATATGTACAGTATCTCTGAGAATGATGTGAAGAATGTAAAATTTCTATGCAAGCAATATCAGCATTCTGGAAACAGCATTCTCATTGTTCAAGCTGTGTACAAAGATATCCAAAATGCGTACAGCATCTCTAAGAAAGAAGTAAAATTACTTAAGAAGTCATTCATCTTTGCCATCTTTTGCTGATATCAAACCAGTGTTCCAGTCAACAAATGATCAATTCCATTGATCTGGTATCTAAACTGGACTGTAGAAAAGGTACGTAGTAGTAGATATGTACATGCCTGCCGCCAGAGTATATACACAAGAGGCCGTGCAATAGTGTATTGAGACATAAGATCAAGAAACTGTGCTATTTTGCCAAACACGAAGGTCTTCATACCACCATTGAATGCATTTGACTGAGATGAAGAGAACTTCTGTGTAAGCCCTGTGATAAGAGCAGATGGATGGCTGCGGTGAGGAGGAGAAGGAACATTATCTTCGTCGTTGCTGGTGATGACTGCAGTAGAACTTTCACCTGCACGAGACATGGCTGTAAATTCTGATCAGAAGCAATATATGAAAATATGAATTATCCAACATACATCTCGTTTTCCTTGAGTTCTCCAACCGACTCCGACGAAGAACCTCTTTAAGATCACGATCATACTCTGCATCTTCTTCATCACTAACACCTGCTACCTCTGAAACCTGTCCCTCCTGCGATCTATCCTCTCCACCCTCATCTTCAGATCCTTGGTTTGAAGAGTTCGAAGAGTATGAGGAAAAGAGGGGCTGGGAAGGTGGAAAAGGGGAAGGGTCTTCACCTTTGCTCCAGGCAGTAAAGATAAGTTTGTGGAAATAGTCTTGTACGATGCTAAGGATTATATTTGTGAATATAAGCATAAAAACTTTATAATCACACACAAAAAAGAGTAAATACTTTACCAAAGACCAAGACATTGTTCATGCCATGAGCCCTTTGACTTCGACTTGCAAATCCGTCTGATATATTCACCAGTAGGAAATATGCCTTCCACTCCAGGGGCAAGGGTGAGGCGTCTTCCTTCACGAGTGCAGAGGTGGACGGGGAGAACAAATCTGGGGCCAGTATCCTCCAGGATATTACTGTTGAAAGGGTTGAATACAGTGTTATTGAGACAGCACCATCGGAAAGGCCTGGGAAGATGCTCGAGAAGCAAATTCATCACATCATCAGGGGTTGCATCCTTGTTGATCACATATCCCTCGCATCTATAAGCAGCAAGGCCACATGCTCTGAGATGTTCAAGGGTGGTGTCCATGAACTGGATTTTTCCTCTGATATCGCAACCTTCCAGCATAAAAAATGGGGGAGTCTAGAATTATCCAACAATCAGAAGAGTCTGAACGAGAAAGAGGTTTTTTCATTAAATACAGAAGATTAAACGCACCTCTTGTTCTTGGATTCCTTCAGGAAGGACAGCGAGCCATGGTGCTTTGTAGGCTTCAGCAATGTCCTATCCATAGACATAGTCAACAAAATGAAATATAGCGGAAGGGTCATTGGTTACGCACTGCAGATGAACTACCCTCAGATACCTCCTCTTCTCTCTTCGGTTTCTTCTGGGCTACCCTCCTCATACCTGCGTTGGCCTCCTTATCAGCTGCCTGGAGGTAAGAAGTGGATAGTTTCGATGAGGAAGAAGAATTGGGCTTGGACTGTTTTGCACGGATACGTTTCAGTGCCCGGCCCAAGGACTTTTTGCCTGAGCTGGAGCTGGGAGTCGTCTTCTGAGTCTGAGGGAGAACGAGCGCGCTTCTTCCCTTTGCCTTTGTTACGAGAGCCCATGGAGACAGATAGATGGAAAGCACAAGGAGTATAACAGGAATGAACGACAGAGATGACAGCAATTCACTGTAAGAGACCAAGGAACCAAGGAACGACAGATGTTGACTAAGGAAACAATGAACGACAAAAGTTGGGTTGTGGGCTAGCTCTGGAGACATTGCCTCACGACGTTATTATGCAGTTGCAAACTACCATTGCTTGTGTGTAATTTTGGAATGAAGTAAGGAAGTGTCATATGGAACATTCTATCTGATGTGCTAGTGGCAAAGCAATGCCACCAAATGAAAGCTCACTAAAGGAACCACCACCAAATGAAATGCCCCAAAGGAAGGTTTCATTTGGAACATTCCAAGAAGGTACTGATACTGCGAGCTCAGGAATATTCACTCCTTTGAGGTGATCTCTTTGAAAACTTCTGCTTCAATGCCTCATCGGTTCATCTCTACAGTTACAAACAGGGGTAGTAAGCTAGTCAGCTGCCAAAACATCATTCATGGCCACCAGGGACTGAACCCACAGTCGCGCACGAGGAAGCCAGTCATCTACAGGTAATGCAATTCGTTGCTCCCTCGAACCCCTACGTCCTGATCGCAGAATCTCCACCGATGGATAACCATGTTCATCCCATTCATCATCTCGTATGTTATATCCATATGGTAAGATGTTCTCACCCACAACAGCCTCTAACAGAGCAGTGAAGTCATGACGCTGTTTGTTAGAAAAAGGATCTGGATACTTTGGCACCGAGATCGCAGCATGCTTGAATTGCGATTGGATGCTTTCTGCTACATGTTCTGATGGAAAATTTGAGTGTGTCATTCAAAGAGAGCACAGAATTTCGAACCTTCTAAGTGTCTGAATGAATACTCATCATCTCCATCTGCCTCATCCTCGTCACTACTCTCATAGTTATACTCCAAATCCTCCTCATCTGAGTCTGAGTCTGAGTCTGAGTCCGAGTTGTCTGAGTCTGCGTCCGAGTCTGAGTCTGTGTCCGAGTCTGAGTCTGTGTCCAAGTCTGACTCATCATCTGCACCATAGAACCTCTCAATCACAGTTGGATCAACTCCCTCACAGTCATCATATACACCATCTTGATACATGCCAAGAAATCGCATGTCCTATACAAATGTTCAAAATATGGAAAAGATAAGAGGACATGTGCTCTACGCACATTAGGGCTTTTGTTATGACCTTCTCCTGAAATAGGATGTGCATTCCATAGCTGAGAGAACTGTTCGCAGTCTTGGTTAATTTCGTCCAAGAATAGATAATGAAGGAGCCAAAGATGAGCCGGCTTCTGGATGTCGAGTCTGTGCTTCTCCTCCAAGCGCAAAAAGAACGCACGCCATGGTCTTGCGAATTGCACCCCCACTTCAACCCAGAGTCGCTCTATTCAGCTGTTTCTAGTAGATCTGAAGGACTTGAAATTTCCGGAAATTTGAATAAGGTCACAACTTACTTTCCCCACATGTACGAGGCACGATTAAGGCCATGCCTAAGGATCATGTAGACAGAGACTTTCTTGTTCTCTCCACCCCTGTCCCCACGCACTCTGGAAGGTAAATCATATCTCTCAACTGCCTTGATAAATACATCCAGAACAGTTGAGGCACTGTTACTTGTGCTAGCGCGAAGTCCGACAATCTAAGAAACCTATTAGTGTAAGAGTATGTGGGGAATCACGATCCTTTGAGAGTTATCGCACCGTTCGACAAAATCCATCAATGATGCCATGAATAACAATCCCCATTTGATCAACTTGTGATGTCCATCCATGTGCCACAAAGCATTTGGTCGTGAGACCTTGTACCGGCGTCGACGAGTAGCAGTATAATGCCGAAGTACTTGTCCAAGAGGGTCAACTCGGTCAATGGATTCTTGGACACGTAGCCTTTGGATCCGCAAACTGTGATTATTTCGAAGGTGGCTTCTGAGATACCGAACTCCAGCTTGCGGATGATGAACACGGAAGTCCCGGACTATGGTGTCAAGGTCGGAATCACTGATGTTACTGAACTTGTGGGAGTTGATATTGTATTGCTTCAGATATCTCGACAAGGTGTTGCGGTGAATGCCAAGAACATCAGCCATCTCTGATTGGCTGATGCCTCGATGAGATGCAAATGCATCCTTGAGGACTTCATAGATAGGTACCTTCCGTGGGCGGCCTCGTTTTCCTGATCTTTCGATATTAACTGCATGTAACTGAGATACATTTGAGTCTCTAACTCATATCAGTCAGATCAGTTAATGATTTTAGATTGAAAGGGCAGTTACCTTCCTCCTGTACGCTCTGCAAACGCGCAAAAATCATCAAACAAGTCTGCATACATAGTTGCTGTCTGCTCCAGCCATTGAGAAAGTGTGGGATAATTGTCGATGCCATCATCAAATGCAAGCAGCAGTGGGAAAGCATCCTGTACTAAGGCTTCCATATGGAACGTCATTCGATGTGTTTCCGAATCGGATTGGAGTGCTTGGATCGCAGCAGAGTAGATGTCAGATAGAGCAGTATATCGCATGTTTGACATTAGGAGGCCATGATAGAAGTCCATGTGTAGTGGAAGCCGGCAAACTGGGAATTGTATCTGCAGGCATATCGAAGTGAAGTGAAATGAGGTGAAATGAGGTGAAGGAATGGCCTGTACAGTCATGGGGTTATATACAACACGCTCTATAGATTAGAAATCAGATTGCCTTAAAGGACACTCGTAAGTAACTGGCCTGATTAACCCCATTCTCTCTTTTCTTCTCTTTCTTCCCTCTCTCTTCGATGGCTGGGTGTGCGACACAGTGGAAGCACCATGAGAAGTGGTACTGGACTGATCAGGAAAGGATGGTTGTCTTCAGGGTATGTTTAGTAGTACTCATAATTGTTGCTTGATTTTCCGCTTAACCTCTCAACTTCCACGCTCCTACAGGCAGAAGATGTCTTGTTCCGATTCACAGTCAGTCCACTATGCTTGCACTCAGTACTAGTCAGTGACTTGGTGGAACTCTCGAAGCTGCCTTCCTTTCACAATCCAAAGAACTACGAGAAACTTCTGGAGAAGGCATCTTCAGCACAGGGATTAGTAGACATACCATCAGATTTTTCCACTCTTGAGCCTATCTTTCTGGACAGTGTCACTGCCGTACAATTTGCTCTCATTCTAGAGTGGGTTTGGCACTTGTGAGTGTTTCCTCTACTTATCTTTTCTTTTTACTATTGTTATGTATCACACTGAACTCTGCTCAGTCCTCCAAATCCTCCCCACTTTACTGTCGACATGCTCATCAAACTTCTGCATGCTTCCGGTGGTTCATAATGCCGGATTGCTCACGATGGGCTATCGACCGTCTCAAAGAAGCCGACCCACCTATCTCTCCCCTTGACAAAGTCGCTCTCAGCATTACCTTGCCAATACTCGATGAAGATTGGCTCATTCCAGCCTTACATGCTTTGATCCGTGGCGGCCCAGAGCAGATTCGTGGTGATGATATGTCCAGATTAGGAGGCAGAATAATTGGGATTATCGGTGCTGCGCATGCCAGGATACTCCGTGAGCGTGCTAGAATTGCTCAATCTATTCCCACAGTAGCTCCCAGTCCTGACTGTTCTGCTGGTCGACATGAACGTCTTTGCGTGCCTTATTGGACCGAGTTATGGTGGAGTGTGATAGGCAGGAGATTGATCGATCCCGATGACCCCATTCCCCTCGATGAAATCACCCATTTAGCAGAGCAAACACTGTCTACTGAGCTTAGACCTTCCTGCAAGTCTGCCTATCTTCAGGCTTGGCGGGATGGGGGAGCATTGAACGTTGAGGATCAGATTGTCACGTCTGCTACAGTATCCATCGTCGATTTTATTCGTTCGCTTTATATGTGTCCAGAGGAGTTTTCACCTAATCAAACATTAGCTACCACTACGACTCTTACCTAAATTTCCATTTCCTTCCATCCAACGCTTCCCAGCCACACCAGTTCTTCACACTCCTTTATACATACCACTACTAATTAATACTCCGCTCATTTTTGCGTTCATATGTTTCTTTGTCTAATAACATACGTGACGCTCCATATGGTGTGTTAATCATAAGCTCTGGTGTTAGTAGCCAATTAGTAGCGGACACTAGCGGTCGCTACCAGGGAGCTGCGAGCAGTAGGTATCAAGTTTATTATGACATCTATTCAAGGAATTATTTTCTACACAATTGCTACATATTAGGCTTGAGTTTAGACTTAAATGCAAACGAGTTTACTTACAGTAACACCCTTTCCAGAAGCCAAAACGTCTGGGGATGGCGGAATGAGATGCGCGTGACAAGTAACTCTTGTGACTGATCATTAGCCGAGATCACGTCAGAAGATCATGTCAGCAAATTAAATGAAATTAAAATCCGGGTGTCAACTTTTGAATAAATACGGGTGCCAATTTTCAATGAATACGGGTGTTGATCTTTTGAGTGAATACGGGTGTCAACTTATGAATAAATACGGGTGTCAACTTGTGTCAATACGGGTGCACGAATAAAAGTGCACCTGGGACAGCATACTGGTCCGAGTGCACTTTTATTTGACCCGTATTGACTCAAAAGTGCACCCGTATTCATTCAAATTTGGCACCGTATTCACTCATATTATTGACACCCGTATTCATTCAAAGTTGACACCACCCGTATTCATTCAAAGTTGACACCCGTATTGAAACAAGTGTACTGTATGTAATCAATCTAATCTGGTGAGATAAGCCTAATTGAGCAGTTCTCATGACACAGGTCTTGTGACTTATCACCTGATTCACCTGATTCAAACGCGTCGCGCATTGTTTATTCTTCAACCACTTCCACGCACGCTTCACTACCTTTCTCGCCACTATGCCTGAGGGTCCGGAGGCTCTTGTATTTTGTGAAACCTTCAAGAAAAGTGTTAAGGAGCATTCCAGCCGCTCAAAAAAACCATTGGAAGGTCAGTAAATCAGTAATATTGTTTCTACTTCATTCTCAACACTTAGTTAGGTTTTCTATGTATCCACCCCTCTATGTTTGCTTCTGGTACTGCTCAGCAAGATTATTGCACAATTACCATGGACCAGAGCCGATTTGATGCATCACTAGAGCCACTTGAACCGTTGGTTTGCAATGTCTATGACTTGATGTGCATCAAGGAGGCTCGCTATTGGTGCTGCGAGCAACTTCTATGCCCCAAAGTACCAGGTCCTGTTCTTATTTGTACTCGTGGAAAGTACACTGCTGTAGCAGCAGGTTACGTGCGTCTTTTTATCCTTTTTTTCGGAGTATTGTCTTGACTGAATTTGATATGATTATGTGGCATATCTTTCTTCATTCGATAGCACTGTGTCATGATCTCTTGGGGCTTGGAGGCACATCCTATACAGATGTCCCGAGAGGTTTATGAAGAGATCGTTGCTTCTAGTTTCTCCAGAAACAACAGCGACAAGATCAAGGCAGAGAAATTGCGAGTATTTGCAATCCCAAGTTGGTTTGTTGAGCCAAACTCACAGCCACTTCCAAACGGACGTGACCATCGCAACATATCTATCTTTATGGCTATTGTCACTGCCAATTGGGTATGGGCAGTTTGCAACTTTTCTTGCCTGAGGATGGTAGCTGTGTAATGAGGTCGACTCCAACTTCTTCCCAGAGTCCTAAGGGTACGTCCAAAGGCTGGATTACTGCTCGCGGATGACGTTGGAGCTTTTTCCTGGCGCATTTATCACATCCCTCCACGTACTTCTCTACAAAAGAGCGAATAGTGGGCCACCAGAAGTGCGAGGTTACCAAATCGAGTGTTCCATGTAGTCCTGGATGTCCTGCTGATGGTTCGTCATGGCATTGTTCTACTATTGCCCTCTGCAGGTCTTCATTTGGGGGGACATAGACATGCCCCTTGTGGTATACCAATCCATTATCCTCCTCCCATTCGGGTAAACCATTGGCCAGTCGTTGTAATCCTTCCTTCTTCAACTGCTCTAGTCCTTTTAACACCTCCACTTCTCTTCCCAGTGCCTGACGAATTCGTTCCTCTAGAGGGTTGGCCAGCGTAGTGGCGGCGAGCCTTACAAAGTGTTCTGGTTTGAGTACTGTGGTTTCCAGATTGTCTTCCCGGTCCATTACTTGGTGGGAGGAGAGGCAAGAGAGGGCATCTGCTTGGGTATTCACTTTGCCTGGGTGATGGATTAGTCGAAAGTCAAAGTGTGATAGCCACAGGGCCCATCTTGCTTGTCGTCGACTAAGATCCTGTGCTGTTCGCCAGAACTCTAGATTAGAGTGATCTGTGATAATTTCAAAGGGCTGTGGTAGTCCTTCCAGATAACTCCACCAATCTTTCAGTGCCTCGATAATAGCCAGCATCTCTCGGTCGTAGATTTCATAATTGCGTTCGGCTGACTGCATGGATGTGGAACGGAATGCTACTGGGTGCCAAAGACCGTCTTCCAACATCTGCATTAGAGCTCCTCCTGTTGCAAAGCCTGAAGTGTCTACTTTGACTCGGGTAGGACGATCTGGTGACCAGAGTGTAAGAATGGGCACAGACGTGAAGGCTGTTTGAAGGGAGTCAAAGGCTTCCTGTTGGTGAGTTCCCCAATTAAATGAGATGTCTTTACGAGTGAGGTTGTTCAGAGGCCGAGCAGTTTTAGCAAAGTTCTCTATGAATCGTCGGTAGAAATTTGCAAAGCCCAAGAACGCCCAAACATCGCGGACATTGCGGGGGACTGGCCAGTGCTGTACTGCTGCCACCTTCACCGGGTCCATGCAAACTTGCCCTTCCCAGATAATCAGCCCCAGATATTCTATCTCCTCTCGTTCAAACTTGCATTTCTCTGGCCTCAGATACAGATCATTCCTTTTCAACCTGGCTAGCACTTCCCGAACCACTCCTCGGTGTTCTTCCAGAGTCCCACTGAAGATCAGGATGTCATCCAGATAAACTGCTACCTTGCCTGCTGTGATCAAGTCTGAGAAGATGGAGTTCATGAGGCCCTGGAAAGTAGCTGGCGAGTTTGTCAATCCGAAGAACATGACAGTAGGTTCGAAAAGTCCTCGGTTGGTTGCAAACACTGCCTTCCACTCATCCCCCTGTTTGATCCGGACATTGTTGTAACCTCAACGTACGTCGAACTTGGTGAAGTATTTGGCACCTTGAAGGCAGCTGACTATGTTGGCAACGAGGGGAAGAGGGTAGCGGTTCTTAATAGTGTACTCGTTTAGGTGTCGGTAATCCTGAACAAACCGAAGTTTCCTGTCTTTCTTCTTCACAAAGAAGACTGGAGAGGACAGAGGGGATTTGGAGGGCCGGATATATCCCTTGCGGACATTTTCGTCAAGGAATTGATCGAGTTCCTGCTGTTCATTGATGGACATCGGGTAGATCTTGGTTCATAGGGTAGCGGGTGCTCCAGGTACTAGTTCAATAGCATGATCCCAGGGTTTGTGTGCAGGAAGGTGTTCCGACTCCGCTTCGGAGAAGACCTGAGAATAATCCCGATATTGAGGAGGGACTATCTCCTCAAACGACTGTTTCAGTTTCATCCAGTTTGCCTCTTCAGCCAGCTGCTGTGAGTAAGTGAACCCTGCCAGACTTCTTCTCCAGTGTCAGCAAGGATCCCTGCTTTCTTCCAGGAGCGCCTTGTAGCCTGGTTAGCGTGAATGCGATATACTTGGGGTTCCTCCTCCTCTTCTGCTGCCAGATCCGGGGGTTGGTCTATGGGTGCATGTGTTCCCTGAGGAATTGACTGGGTTGGTTCAGATTCTGTGCCTTCCAGGATGACATTTCCCCTTGAGGTTGGTCTGAAATTGGTAGCAACGAACTGATCCTGATCGGGGATCTCTTCCACTGATGGGGGCGGTGCTACAGGGATTTGCAGCCGGCTGCCTGTCCAGTCAATCTGTAGGTTCATCTTACGCAGCCAGGGAAGAGCCAGGATGACGTCTTCTCTGCCTAAGTCCGTAACCAGAAAATCTAGCCATGCCTCCTGTCCATCTGCTGTCATAGCTAGCTGACAGAACCGATCTATACGCCCTGCTCGGTTAAGGGTCCTGTCAATGTTGTAGACATCTAGGGGTTTATGGAGGGGATAGTTTTGGATTTGGTGCCGCTTTACAAATGACTGTCCCAGGAACAGTCCTGTAGCTCCGCTGTCAACCATTGCCACTACCACTGCCTCATTTCATCTTCCTTGGAGTTTCACACGTATACGGAAGTGAGAAGCACAAGATTCTATTTCGGGGATACTGGATATGGTACAAGAGGGAATAGAATCGTACGAGGAACAAGAGAGCATATGGTTATTCAGGGGTGTTTGCGCTGTGGCGGGAACAGACACCTGTTTCAAAAACCCTGTTGGTTAGTGATGTTACGGAGTAAAGCAGTTTGGTCGGCGATAGATTGTTGCAAGGCAGAGAGCATAGATGGCGATTCAGTGGATGAGGAAGTGGCGACAGTAGCAGTGGGGGCAGCGGCAGGGGTAGGAGAGGGTGGATCATCAGGGAAAAGACTAAAGGTGTCACTAATAGTGGCAGCCACACGTTGTCTACTTTGACCCCCTCCTCTGGGTCGACCCATGTATTGGTCCTGACAGACGGAAGAGCGATGACCCATCCTCTCACAGTAGTCACACTTGTCACATCCATGGTTTCCATCTTGTTTCATGTGATCCTTGGAACCACAGCTGTAGCAGCACCCCTGCATCGCCTTCTGGTAGTCCACGAAGGTGCGTCTGTTACCCTGGGGATGCTCAGTACGGGAGGTGTCAACGTCCATGGCGTTAGGGTCTCGTGCAGAGGAGAATCTGGAGAGGGATGGGGTAGGGCCAGTGACTGGTTTTCCTATGAACTTTGCTAGGGTCTGTTCCGCATGAAGTGCTCGGTTGATCAGCTCATCTAGGTTTTTAGGGGCCTCCTTCTGTCCTAGCTCCACATTTGCCGATGGGAACAACAGGTCCTTATGAAGGCACTTTCAGAACTTGTACTGGAGGTCCTGATCCGAGAACCCAGTCTTCTCTGCCCACATCTCGAAAATCTGAGAGAACTCTGTGACTGTTTTATCTCCCTGTTTCAACGCCTCGAGCTTGTTCTTGGCCAGCTGCTGCTTGTTTGCTACCCCGAACCGAACTTTTAGTGCGTGGGTGAAGTTGTCCCAGTTCCCTTCCCAGGGGAAGACTGCTCTGGCTTCATCTGCTCAGACTCTGCTGATATGACGAGCATACTCTGCAGCCCATTCTGCGGCAGGTCCTTCCATCATAAGGAGTCTTCTGCAATGCACTTCCATGGATCGAGTTTCCCACTGTCAAGTTTGAGCCACTTTTGTTCTCCAGCCCAGAGAATGAAGAGAGATAGGAACAAGTCGAGTTTGGCTGGTTCGCCTTTGAATGGGGCCAGTTTGGCAGTTTTGTCTGAGGATTCGTGGGTAGGTCTATTGACCAAATTGGTGATTGCCTGCTGCAGCTGGTTCTGGTTGTTAACCAGAGCCTGGAGGAGGTTTTCAAGGGCGGCGGAGGACATGTCGATGTCAGTGATTGGGGAAGCAATGGGACTGAGTGGGGCTGGCGACACGGGAAGAGGGGATGGATTGGGTACGAGTGTAGGGCTGGGACAGGCTGTTGGTATGGCAGAAGGTGGAGCGGATAGCGGTAGTGGGGTGTGAGTGATGTCTGGTGATGGAACAGTGGAAGTACTAGATTCAGGACTGGAGAATGGCAGGTGGCTGAAGGCAAGGCGTAGGAAGTGGGAGCGGAGTAGGGCTGTATTGCTGGGTAGGATTATACTGTTTTCTCCTTCCCAGAAGTAGTAGTGGACCTGGGGGATGGATTGATGAGCGTGGGGACAAGGCTGTTGCTGGCAGTTGTTGTAGAGTTCTTCTCCGTTTTCAAGGTAGCTGTCGATATCAAAGCTGACATGCTTCTGATCTGTTAAGTCAAGACCGTGTAGCCAATCTACACAGAGCAATGGTGTCGGAGGTGGTGGGAGAGATGCAGAGACAGATGAATCAGAGACTGAGGATGGTGCAGCGTATTATCCAGACGTGGTGGCAGTAGTACCTGCAAGGGTGACCTATACAGAGGCCACCGTGCAGTAAGGGATCTTGACCTAATGTCACAAAGAGGCGAGCGCTTAGATAGCGATAACGAGGAGCTACAGGCTCAACTCGACTAACAGACAGCAGTAAGTACTGGAACTGGTCCCAACAACGAAGAATGTATTAAATACCTAACAGACAGCAGTAAGTACTGGAACTACAGTGCCCATCAGAAAAGGTGAAAGAAGTAATGAAAAGGGAAATACACACCTGGTCCCAACGATGAAGAGGTCAAGATGGGGAACCAGGTGTCAGGGCAGGGTTTATATATGTAAAAGTAAAGCTGTAAAGAAAGCTGTAAAGGAAGCTGTAAAGGAAGCTGTCAAGAAGCTGTATCGAAGCTGTATCGGAGAAATGAAAGGTCCGGTGTGTAGCATGTGGAATAAGAGTCAAATGGTGTGAAGGTCTGAGGATACGGGGATAAGAAGAAATAAATAGTACCAAATATAGACGTCATGACACACCATTTAATTCTCTCATTTCTGTGATATAGATGTGGCATGTCATTTGGTCTCCGTTCAAATGTGGGCCTGATTGGTTTCAGGAAGCTTCTCTGGTCAGAGACCTATGGCGTGATGGGATAGTTAATGGGACTAGGTCTCCATCCATTGCCTCTGCAATGGATAATTCCATGGCATTCAGTCCTTTTGGCCGTCATCTCATTTCTGACAGCCTTCATTCACTTGGTCTCTTTCCCAGTACTCCCGCACAATTGATCTGCCAATCAGATGAGATCTATATATCCTTTGTTGACTCCCTTTTTCGGTATCTTCACAATCACTTCTCAAAGGATTTTTTAGATCTTATTGCAGTCCGCATGAACTCTAATAATCCTTTTGCCTTCAATGAGAGGGCAGATCAAAACTACACCAGTAAGTGTATGCTGGTGTTCAGAAAAGCGTTTGTCTCTGTTCCTGTCAAGATGTTCAACTTCTTTGCATCAATGGGACTACTAGATCCAGTACACATTATTGGTATGTTTCTGTTTCACAGATATTTATCTACATATACCAATATAATCTGACTTTCTATGACATAGGCCAACCCTATACTCTGCATAATTCGCAGCACATTCTCATCACTGATCCATCTCGCAAGTCAGTTATCCTACCTGTCTTGCAGCGTGGATATTTCTTCACAGTTGTCTGTGCCCAGGTAGGGGCTGAGTGGCAGGGGAAAAAATCCATCAACACGCTGGTAAGTGATTATACTAGTAAATACTGGTCAATATTCATTACAGCTGGCATTTGGCAGGTAGCAGCAGAGGATCACTGCTTAGCTGGTTATTCTACTACTATTGGCCCAGACAATTTCCATAACTTGAAGTGCAACAAGTTAAATCCAAATGATTCTAACACATTGAAGCGTGGTCCTGGCCGGCCACCAAAGGTAACTGTGCTTCATCTTGCTTGGCCTGTCTGATGAACTGAGATCTGACCACAATCAAAAGGTTTCCACAGGCAGACGTGGTGGTGTCAGTAAGACCCCCACAGTAGAGGTACTTCAGCAGAGATTTGAAGAAATATCCAAAGAAAATGGTACTATTATATCCACCCAGAACCAAGCAATTGAGAAAGTCGAAAAGTTATTTCCCTCCACTCCTCCCTCAATCTGTGTCCTATCTCCATTCGCTGCCATTCCCCAACCCTTTATCATCACTATTTATACTGGTACACTTTCAAGAAAGCGTACATATGACAAAGTTGATCAGTGGCTAAATTGGCTTTAAATTGCATTCAATCTGACTGACATTCATGCAGGTCAGATTTCTGCAATACATCTTCATCCATCACAACAGAGAGAGCAGCTCGAAGAACCAGACATTCCATGTGATAATACTAGTTATCTGCAATATATATATCTGTTTCTCTTAAATAGCCCAAGATATCTAGGAAAATCATACAGTATCTCTGAGAAAAGAAAGTTATAAATTCACTATGCAGGCAATATCAGAATTCTGGAAACAGTATTCTCATTGTTCAATATGTGTAGAAAGATATCCAAAATGTGTACAGTATCTCTAAGAAAGATGTAAAATTGCTGAGCAGGCAATATCAGCATTCTGGAAACAACATTCTCATTGTTCAAGATGTGTAGAAAGGTATCCAAAATGTTCACAGTACCTCTGAGAACAATATAAAATTACTATGCAGACAATATCAGCATTCTGGAAACAGCATTCCCATTGTTCAAGATGCAAAGAAAGGTACCCAAAATATGTACAGTATCTCTAAGAAAGAGCAATATCAGCATTCTGGAAACAGCATTCCCATTGTTCAAGATGTGTAGAAAGATATTCAAAATGTGGACAGTATCTCTGAGACAGATGTAAAATCACTATGCAGGCAATATCAGCATTCTGGAAACAGTATTCTCATTGTTCAACATGTGTAGAAAGGTATCCAAAATGTGTACAGTATCTCTAAGAAAGATGTAAAATTGCTGAGCAGACAATATCAGCATTCTGGAAACAGTATTCCCATTGTTCAAGTTGTATAGAAAGGTATCCAAAATGTTCACAGTATCTCTAAGAACAATGTAAAATTACTATGCAGACCATACCAGCATTCTGGAAACAGCATTCTCATTGTTCAAGATGTGTAGAAAGATATCCAAAATGTGTACAGCATCTCTAAGAAAGAAGTAAAATTACTTACCTTACGATGCAGCAATATAAGAAGTGCCTGCCTCATTCATCTTTGCTGATATCAAACAAGTGTTCCAGTCAACAAATGATCAATTCCATTGATCTGGTATCTAAACTGGACTGTAGAAGAGGTATGTAGTAGATATATACATGCCTGCACCAGAATATATACACAAGAAACAGTGCAATAGTGTATTGAAACAAGAGATCAAGAAACTGTGCTATTTGCCAAATGCAAAGGTCTGAGTCCCATTGAATGCATTTGACTGAGATGAAGAGAACTTCTGTGTAAGCCCTGTGATAAGAGCAGATGGATGGCTGCGGTGAGGAGGAGAAGGAACATTATCTTCATCGTTGCTGGTGGTGACTGCAGTAAAACTTTCACCTGCACGAGACATGGCTAGAAATTCAGATCAGAAGCAATATGGGAAAATATGAATTGTCCAACATACATCTCGTTTTCCTTGAGTTCTCCAACCGACTCCAACAAAGAACCTCCTTAATATCATGACCATACTCTGCATCTTCTTCACCCTCATCACTAACACCTGCTACCTCTGAAACCTGACCCTCCTCCGATCCATCCTCTCCATGGTCGTCTTCAGATCCATGGTTCGAAGAGTATGATGAAAAGAGGGGCTGGGAAGGCAGAAATGGGGAAGGGTCCTCTCCTTTGCTCCAGGCAGTAAGATAGTCGCCAGGAATAGTCTTGTACGATGCTAAGGATTATATTTGCGAATATAAGCATAAAGAATTCATAATCACAAACAAAAAAGAGTGAATACTTACCAAAGATCAAAACATTGTTCAACCATGAGCCCTTTGACTTGGACTTGCAGATCTGTTTGATATATTCACCAGTAGGAAATATGCCTTCTACTCCAGGTGCAAGGGCGAGGTGTTGTCCTTCATGGATACAGAGGTGAACAGGAAGAACAAATCTGGGGCAAGAATCCTCCACAAAAAGACTGTTGAAAGGGTTGAATATGGTGGTATTGAGACGACACCATCGGTAAGGCCTGGGAAGATGCTCGAGAATCAAATTCATCACATCCTCAGGGGTTGCATCCTTGTTGATCACATATCCCTCGCAGCTATAAGCAGCAAGGCCGCATGCTCTGAGATGTTCAAGGGTGGTGTCTGAGAACTGGATTTTTCCTCTGGTATCACAACCTTCCAGCATCAGAAAGGGAGGAGTCTAGAATTAACCAACAATCAGAAGAGTCTGAATGAGAAAGAGGTTTTCATTAAATACAAAGAATTAAATGCACCTCTTGTTCTTGGATTCCATCTGGAAGGATAGCAAGCCATGGTGCTTTGTAGGCTTCAACAATATCCTATCCATAGATGTAGTCAACGAGATGAAATATAGCAGAAGGGTTATTGGTTACGCACTGCGGATGAGCTTTTGTCTGACAACTTGTTTTCTCTCTTCAGTTGCTTCTGGTGTGCTACCCTCCTCAGACCTGCATTGGCCTCCTTATCAGCTGCCTGGAGGTAGGAAGTGGATAGTTTCTATGAGGAAGAAGAATTGGACTTGGACTGCTGTGCACGAATACATTTCAGTGCCTGGCCCAAAGACTTTCTACCTGAACTGGAGCTGGAGTTGTCTTTGCTTGAGTAGTCGTCTTCTGAGTCTGAGGGGGAACGAGCACACTTCTTCCCTTTGCCTTTGTTCCAAGAGCCCATGGAGACAGATAGATAGAAAGCACAAGGAGTATAACAGGAATGAATGACAGAGATGACACTGGGTGCAAACACTTGTAAATCCTCTGCTTTACTGAGGTTTTACAAGAGTATTACACCAAGCCAATCAATATGTAAGACTCCTTGTCATACATTAGTATTACAAGAGACAGGAAAAATTAGAACAACCTTGTATGACCATTGTAAGTCACAAAGAAATACCATGGACTTTCAGTGTGACTTGCTGTCACTGTATACCCTTGGTTGATATACTGTGGAATTACACAGGAATTTCAGAGTGACTTTTTGTCACAATATGTCATGTAGTAAGACACATAGGAAATACTGGAGTATTTCAGTGTGACAGATAATCACAGTATGACAAACAGTAAGGCAAGAGAGATTTACAAAGGACTTACAAGGAAGCAAAATCTGCAGGAAATTTACAAAGTGACAATCAAGTCACAGTAATACACTTGTAAGACTAGCTGTATTATGAAGGAATTACAAGAAACATTTGCTACAAACACTGGTAAATCCTCAGCCTTACTGGAGTATTACAAGAGTATTATGGGGAACCAATCAATACGTAAGTTGGCTTGACTTACAAGTGTATTACAAAATAGACAAAAAATGAGGACTATTCTGAAAGACCATTGTAAGCTGCAAGGACATACCATGGACTTTCAGTGTGAGGCTTTGTCACAGTATAGCATTGAAGAGCATACAGTCACAGTAATACCCTAGAAAGACTTGTGATTTTACAAGGGAATTACAAGATGCAGGTTTTAAAAGTCTATCTCGTAAGTCTCTGGAAAAAACCTGCATGCTAAATGGAGAATATACAGTGTGACAGACTGGTCACAGTAAGACACTTGTAAGTCACAAGACATTACAATGACTTTACTGAAAAGTGACTATTTTGTAAGTCATCATGTATATCCAATGGACTTACAAGAGACTTGTTGGATGGATTTGCAGTGCATGTCAATTAAGTAATACAGAAGGGCTTACTGAAAATTTACAGGATGTAATACAATGAATTCCCAAAGAAGAGTAGACAGTACCCTCCCCTCATTCAGAAATACTGATGGTCATGTTGAGACCAGGATCCCCTTCATAAATGGCATGAAGCAAGTCTTCTGCCAATGCAGGTGCTACTTCAAGGGCGATTCGCCATTTCGTGTGTTCACGGGGGGAGGTGGTTTCGATATAAGGGAAGTCGGGAGGAGGATGGAGCTGGAAAGTGAAGGAGGGAGTGATGCTGGCCATCAGGAAGACGTGGTTGTCAGGGTAGTCAGCATAGAACTGGGCGTGTTTGTAGAACTTGAGGCTGATGATAGGAGCCATAGTGAAGGATGCGGGAGTTAGGAAGGTTGTACAATGTTTATACAGGTTGGGGAGCTTATTTATTTGTACTTTGGATAATCATGCAATAAACTACATCAAGTAACTCATGATTGTGTCTAGGTTATGTCATGAATCGCCTCTCGCCTCCTTCATTTCTTCTTCCTTTCCTTCTATTACCTATTCACTTTCCGTTCTATCACCTTCCATAAACCCATAAACACTAATTACTTCTCATCATTGTCCATCCCGATCTATGACTCACTTCTCCATCCCCTTTATCTCCATGGACATTCTCACATATATACTTCCTTACTTGACTCATATTCTTATCTCCTCCGATCCCTAGGCTCCATGGACATTCTCACATATTCATTTCTCTCTTATATATATCGTAGATCTCGTAGCTAGATTCTTTAGTCTGTTCACTTCGTCTCCACTCCGCTCTTAGTACAGTGCAGTGTTGAGCATAGTCAGCTACTCGCTCTTCTCTCGACTCCATTATCCCTTTACATCTCTTTCTCTCTCGTCTCTCATATCTTGTCAATCTATCTTGTTCACCGTGTGACTTGGGTGGTTAATTGCTAAGTGACAACGTTCTTGACAGGTTAACTGTAAGACAAGCCCATTAACTGAGGAAGCCCAGTGTCGTCCGAAAAGACATAAAACTACCATTCTCCAAAGGGCATGACAATGGGTAGGTAAGTTATTGTTTTGAAATTCTTTTCATTGTGCTTATTGACTCGTCAACAGGGTTCGCAAGAAGAGTCAACTAATTCCCACATCTCAAATTTCTTGTTAAGGTAAGTAAAACAAATGTCTGCTTCCGGAATTCAAGACTTTACCAACAGAGCAAATCAGGGTTGAGCACAGGCAAGAGTCATGTCGGGTCGCATCTGACACTCTGTAGCGACATTGCCGATACATTCCAAGATGACGAGCAGACGTTGTATGCCAAAGGCTCCTCCACCACAGCTGACCTCTGCGGATTACATTCCTCACCTTATCGACCCAGCAGATCATACCAAACGTCAAAAACGAGAAAATCCGGTAGTACAACTCTCAGAAGGGCAATATCTCACTCAATCCAATCGACTTCCTCGCCTGCGTGGCCAACTTGGTGTCAACACTGATCATCCTGTTGAACTCGACGACCATACACCTGCCATTGCTCCACCCGTGATGCAACACACAGATACACTCCTGGAGAGCCAGGATCACGTAGACTTTGATCTTGTCAGCTCACTGACCAAGT
Source organism: Tetrapyrgos nigripes (assembly GCA_013368315.1). Lineage (NCBI taxonomy): Eukaryota > Fungi > Basidiomycota > Agaricomycetes > Agaricales > Campanellaceae > Tetrapyrgos > Tetrapyrgos nigripes. The sequence continues at coordinate 286,535 of JAACJM010000094.1, read as the reverse complement.
CTACACATAAGAAGAAACGAGCACGCCAATGGAAAGCTTGGCTGAAGGATGTTATTCCAAGGCTGGTTGGGCCTTATAGAGAGATGTTGGGGGAAACTGAGGATCTACAGCTACCACCAACGCTGCATTTGGCGTCTAGGTGCTCTTGCAACAGAGCACACTACATCGACATATCGGTTATTCGTTTTAACAGTGCGTGGTTGAGTATTCTGTTGCTGTTCCCTACTCATCAAACATCCTTTAGTGATCGAGAAGTTGACTGTCTGGTTGTGTCAGTGCTCTCCAGTCACCATTCAGCTTGTGAAGAGTGGTCTCTTCCCCTGTGCACCGTTCTCCCCATCACTGGTTGTGGACATCCGGATGCTGGACTTTCTAGCACACCTGTTTCTGTGTGTCTCCCCTAATGTAACGGCTTGGTGCTTCACCAAACAGGGATATTGGTTGGTTGGAACAGATCCTCTACGCCGGAGATTTGGAAACTGTCTATTGTGGTACCGGAGCCTGATAGACGTGGTCCAGGGTCAGACCAAGTCGTTACTGGAGGATATCCGAACGGAAATGCTCTCTCAGGAGCCACCTAACTCTTTCCTTCCTGAAGTTATCCCTGCTTCTGATTGGCCTCCTCATCCTTCACCTTGTTCTCCTGCTGCTCCTGCTGCTCCACCTTCCGGAGATACAACAAAGTCCGATAGCTCTCGCAAACGAAAAAGAGGCAAGAACCAAGGTGTCGGGTCCGGAGGAGTGAAAGGTCCGACATTTTCGACACCAACATTGGTCGAACCACCATCTCTACCTGCCTCTCCAGCAGTAGATTCCACCCCTGGACGCCCTACAGACAGCTCCACTCGTGCCAGTGCATATCTCCGTTTGCGATGTGCTCTTTGTTTTGGGAGTACAACAACTCTCAAACACCCGCAAGAAGGATGTCCTCATGTCATCGTGATGCTGGATGCTTGTTTTACACACAAGCATCGTGATCAGCACGGCCGAGATCCTCCCCGTTTTCACCCGGACACTTTCTTCCTGGGAGAGGACGATGTCAAGGAATGGGCAGAGAAGGTGGAGGACGCTCACTCCAGCAGACCTTCTAAACATACGCAGACAGACGAAACGGAAATGGATCACTTTGAGCACAGTATGCGTGTACCAAAGTCGGCTTTAGACGTGTGCTTGAGCTCTTTCGATGCCGCTCACGAGACGTTGGCCAAGGCCTCGTGTTCGGGATACGACAATACTGGGGATGCTGCTTTGGTCTGCCCGCATGACACTGCCTTATTCCTTGTTAGCATGGACTCACCTGGTGAAAGGCAGCATTACATGCTCGCGCTTCTTGGAGAATTCTTCAAGCACATTCCAGAAGAGTGGACTGTTGGCATCCTCTATGATATAGGCTGCCAGACTGAGCGAAGCTGTTTGAAGTGGGGTTTGCTCAAGGAGTATCTTCCCCGTATCATATGGGGAGTGTCTGTATTCCATGCCTATGGACACATCTGGGCATGCCAGATCATATATCACCCTAGGAAACGCTGTGGGTTTGGGCTTTGTGATGGAGAAGGTTGTGAACGGTGCTGGAGTTGCCTGAATCATCTAGTGGCTTACACTCGGGTTGTAGGGGTGAGTTGCAGTTCTTTTCTTAGCTCTCTGCTCCTGATGTCGATCTTACAGTTTTACCTACGACTCTATACCATTGATGTTCAGTTACACCATCATAATCAACAAGTTCTACTCAACGCCGGTCATTGGTTGCGCCGAAAAATGCAACAACGCAACCGACGCCTCCTAGACGCTACCAAAGAGCTACAGGATAGTGGCCACAGTGTGGAGTATCTTCGGGAGCAATGGAAAGCCCAAGTCAATGCTCAGACGAAGCCTTTGCCTCGTAAGCTTTTTTCTCACTCTTCTTAACTTGTCTGACAGACAGTTAACGTCACGATAGGCCAACGGAAAGGAGCTGCCAACGCTACTGTCCAGGAAGCATTACGCCTTAGTGAAGCCGTAGATGTTCTGGAGAGGAGAGTATTGGATCTCGAGGACTTGATAGTTTCCGGGCATTCTCAACGGTATCAGACTGTCATGGCTCACGACGAGCTCAATAAGGCTCGTCAAGCTCAACAACAGGCCCGAGACAGACTTGCTGCCAAGGAGAAGTCGCTGGGGGCGAAAAGGGAAGACTTTCGCCGTCTGAAGAACAACACTTACCTCAACAAGCATTTGAATGCCTTAGCAGTCAAAGAACGGCTTCGACAAAAACTCATTTCACGGAAATTTGAGTTGACTCGTTTGGAGAGGTCATTTAGGAAACAAAAAAGCGGTGCGTGTATATCCGGCCTACTATTACAGACGGTATTCTAACGTCCAACTCGTAGAGCATAAACTTCAGTCACATGCTCAAGACTCTAATCAAACGACGTGACCCAACCATAAGTACTCTAGCCAACAAATATAACGGTCTTTGCGAAGAATTGGCCAAGTTGATTGCGGCTTGGAAGGCACCGTCAAATGCGATAGCTCCAGTGAAGATTGACAAGGAACGACTCTTTGATCTGGACATTGACGAAAGTATCTGGCAGGATTCTGGGCTAGAGCTTGACCAAGACGGAAACGTCCCACCTCCTTGGATGGCTGACGAGAATGTTCGAAAAGGTATCCGGGCGATGTTGGAGCTCGATCGCTGTCATGAAGAGGATGGGCATTTACAGATGCAGCGTCAGTCAATGCAGGAGTGGTTCGTTGAAGAGTGGCAGGTTTTGATGACGGTGATGTAGCAGGAGCAAGGTAAGCATTTGTTGAGTGTAGTATATTAGGTACTGATTGGACTTCTCTCTAGGAAACAAAGGACTGTATCATCAGCTGGAACTTCGAAAAGCATATTTGCTCAAAGTATATGTCACTTGGGAGCAAAAGCTAGTAGGTATTGCAGGAGGTTGCGGAGAGTCTTGGGGTCCTGCACCTGAGGAACTGGCAGAGGCCCAGAGTGTTTATCTTGTTGATGCTACATCTGAAAATGACGAGGAAGAAGATGAGTTTGGGGATGCAGGACTAGCAGAAACAGCGGATGTTGGATTAACTGCAGAGTTAGATAGCAGGGCGAATGCGGACGAGTGGAGAGATAGGGATACAATTGTAGGTAGCGTGTAGTAGAGTGTAATAAAATTGTACTTTCCAATTAATACAGAATTTCCTGGTATTCGAAATGTCAATGAACTTAAGGGTGAACAGTATGATGGCAGCTACTTGACGCACACCGGTAGCTGCCTGGACCAACGGAGACACACAGGTAGCTACCTAGACTTTTCAGGCAGCTACCTGGTAAACACCGGTAGCTACCCAACCTTCCGAGGAAGAGAGGCAGCTGCCTGGTAATTACCAGGTGCCACCACCTGCTTTGGGTAGCTACCTGGTAAACACCAGTAGCTACCTAAACTTCTGAGGAAGAGAGGCAGCTGCCTGGCAAATACCTGTTGCTACCACCTGCCTCAGGTAGCCACCTGTGTGTACCAGGTAGCTACCTAAGCTTCTGAGGGAGACAGGCAGCTACCTGGCAGACACCAAGTGCTATCAGCAGTCTGTTTAGATATGTTTCCTATATACCTTCTTTTGAAAATATGTCAAGGAGTGTGACAGTCCAAGGCAGTCAAATTATCTCTGGAGATAAGCAAGTGTCCTAATTTGGTATCTCTTGCTTACATACAGTTAGTTAGTCTGGCTGTCAGGTCCTTAAATTTTTTTCCGACGCTATATGACTCTACAAAATTCTGCACCCCCCTTGATTTCTTTTAACTGCTGGCTGATATCTCTTATAGCACCACCAGTGACAAATACCGGGTTCTTCGATTTGTTCTACTTAAGGTTTAAGCTTGGGCTTAAAAATCTCGGCTAGGTCTCGGCTAAGGGTCAGCAGCTGTTTGGGAGGAGTAGTAGTGATTCGTCTGGCTGGGAGGGCTGACATTCATATGGAAATGATCTATTAAGCATTTTGGTGTACTCTACCACTGACAAATTATCATTCATAATTTCTGATGAACCCTCCATCTCACTAACAGCTTTGACCTCTTAAGCCTTAAATCTAGCCCTTAAATTTAAGCATTTAAGGCATTTAAGGCCTTAAAGTAGAACACTGCTTCAAAGGTTAACATCCTCCAAATTTGTTATCATGAGGAGAGGAGTGATCTAACAAGCCAGTTGCTAAGGATATCTCCATACTGTGAGAAAGGTATCTGTATTTTAAGACCCAATCCCTGTTTATAAGATTTACAAGTAATTATTTCACTTTTACAAATATCCTGTAATATGTCTACCAGGTCAAACTTTAATAAATGGATCTGCAATCTAAATCTCCTCTTGAAACACACAACACAGAAGAAAATAACAACTATTGCATCTATTCCTGAGATACAGAGCTATAGAAGCACAATGCAGGCCAAAAAAAAAAAAAGGACCCCGGACACCCTGTGACAGTGTCACAATGCTGGTAGCTACCTGCACACTACCAGACTATACCAGGTAGTGCCAGGCTACCTCTGGGTAGCCAGACTTCAGGCTACCAGAACAGCTCTGGGTAGCTACCACTTAACTGCCATATGTATATAGCCTTGGGTAGCCAACCTGGTATTTGGGGCCTAATAGGCTGCTTAGGTCATAGGTAGTAAGCAGCCTAACTAGGCCCAGTTGGGTAGGTGCCTGAGGTGTGACATATGAAAAAAAAACACTTACAACTCCCTCAGTTTCTTAGATGAACTATTCAACCAGAGTAGAGACCTTTTATGCCGAGTATGCAGGACCATTAGGAAGATTATGGTCCAAATTTTGTCCAGCAGTAGCTTCCATCACTGTCAGGTGGTGTTATGAAGGAGAACAAGAGAACTCACCTCCTTGAACGAGCGAGTGATCCATGGTACCAGTCTTGGTTCTGGCATTGCTGAAGGATGGAGGCGTTGAGTTCAGGAAAGGCGTTGGCAGAGGGGTTGTTGTTCACAAAGGTGTATGGTGTTTGGGTTGGTGAAGGACAAATAGTGACAGTGAGCGCGTTCGGTTCATTGCTTTGTAAGTATGGGCCAAAGTAATATATTGAGCATTTTTGTAGAAAGTCGGTAGTGTTATAAGTGCATATACACGCCATACTGCAGCTTCAGACTGAAAAAAAAGCACAGCAATCCTGAATCAACTTCACAAAGATAAACACCGTATCTCCTTCATCCACGGATTGTAATAATCCGCCTTGGTGCATAACATATACTACTAGTGTCAAACAGTCATTCTACGTCGAGTTTTCAAGTCACAATGAAAGGCTTGGTAGGTGTGAGCTAGCTTTCATCAAGTTAACAACCTTGCCCATGTTAGATCAAATTACTCACCCTGGTGCTCCTTTCAGTGGACAGTGGATTGTTTGTAAGGTGGTTGAGCCCATTGATATCTGCGGTGACCAATGCCGTTATATTTCAGGACTTCCACTATAGAGTTGTAGGTATTAGCTACAAGTTTTCATCAAGTTAACAACCTTGCCCACGTTAGATGGAATTACTCACTTTGATTCTCCTTCCATCCGGTGGGCAGTGGATGCTCTGTTGGATGGTTGAAGGTTGAATGAAATTGCCCACTCGCCCTGGGGGAGGGGGATGATTTGTGCAGGCTGATTCTGAGGGGGTAATGCAGCAGCCTGAGCCATTGGTAGGAGGGGACAAGTGAAGTAGTAGCAGTAGGCATTCCACTTTTAAAGGAAAGGAGCTGTCTAAAATGGTGTAAATTTTTTCCAACCACTTTCCTCATTCCTTTCTCCAACTGCTTTCCTCATACACAGTGCCAGAGCCTACGTCACCCCAGGTGGAATGAGCCAATGTAACATTGTGGCTGTGCACAAATCGATGCCAATGATCCATGCACAGCCACACTTATTGGCCTGCAAATGCGATGTCATTGAAGTTTTGAGTGGACTCAGAACACCTAAACTCAGCTGCATGAGGTATGGTAGCATATCCACCTCTCGAGAGCTGAAGAGATTGGGGCCCAGAGCATCAACTTGAGTGGGTTCTGGTGAAGCCGCGGCTTGGTTCTTCTGGAACTCAGCAAAGAACCTTTCCGCCTTCTTGAAGACGAGCTGATAGTAGTACAATAATGTCAACAAAAGCTAGGCTGAGAGGGTGGGGAGAACGTAAAGAGATAGACGTACCTTCCCTTCCAAATCCATGGCTGTCACATAACTCGGTGGGGAGCTCACAGTCGACAAAGGAAACAGGACGGCTGGTGGTCAGCTGAGGGCGAGAGAGTTGTAGTTGTAGGTGTTGAGAAGTGTAGGCATTGATATTGACATTAATGTTGATGTAGGTGACAATTTGGCGTCGACATAGGTTTGGTGTTGACGTAAGGCATACGCATGCGCACAGGTGTCAGTGTACCTAATGTTATTGTAGGCGTAGAAGATACCCATCTGAAAGAAAGTAGGCAAAAAGATCTCTGAGGGAAAAGTCCAAAACTTGAAATGGTGAAACGAAAAAGACTACCAAAGAGAAGAAGAAAAAAATGCAAGACGAGAAGAACAAAACAACGCAAGAAAGGATTCCTGACACTTATATGCGACACATCAGCGTCATAACCTTCACTGCAACGTTCTGTGCCTCCATATGGTCTTTAGGTCCAAGTGCCTTGGAGCGTGGTCATGGTCTTTGAGAGACAAGATTAGTTAGTTAGCAACAGATGGATAATATACATATGGAATGTCAGACAAGGCAAGAGCGGCGGCATGACAATGACACCAAAGCGACCTTACCTTACCTTAGATTAGGGTTAGCGAGTCCATAAAAAATAATCACAGGCTTCAAACTTCGCAAAGTCGCCATTGAAATCAGAAAGCCCAAAGTCGCTCTTAAAGTAGAAAGGTTACCAGAAATAGTAATTCTACAGTACTTCAAAAAGGATGAGGGGCGCGCGCCAAGGAAGAATGATAAAAAGCATGTAACATATGAAGTTATGTATCGTAGGACGGTAAAGTAAATTGGGCCTGCAACCACATGGTCATTAGGACAGCCGTAGAGACAACAAATGGCCACATACTAAGGTATAGCAAGCCGCCGTCATAATATTCCTGAATCACGAAGGAAGCGGGAACAATGCTCATCAGATGGAGGCACATCGTCATCATCATCTGTTGTTAACGAGGGTGATGGTGAAGGGAGGGAGTACAAAGGACTGTGACAGATAACAGTCGTAAGAAGGGTAACCACAGACTGCCACAACACATACCGTCTTCCTAGGGTACATATACCCAAGGCGGCAGAGCAAAGTGACTTTGTAAAGCATGATACAAAACAGAAACCTGCAAATTCGTCAGTTAAGATGGACCAAGAAAGCGTACAAACACGCACCGTATAGACCAAATTCCAATATTCAAGTTCTAGAACACCCATAGCATGACATTGTCCTAGATGAATACGTATCCTCATGCGGCATAACAACGGCCAGAGGATACGAGGAAAAAATACACAGGACTACTGTGTAACTCAACGTCAATGTCGTAGCAGTTTGAGAGGTCAAACTGGAGGTCAACAACGATCGATCCTTTCAGATACTCCAGGGACGGCAGCCAACCCACCCTGGTTCACATTATGATCTCTGTTTTAACCTGAAAGGGAAAAATGCGTCAGTAAAGGAGTTTGAAAGAAAACTCACAGTCAGACTCGTTGAAGATGACTGGTGGAAGTGAAGGACAAGGTCAAATTAGCGACACATGGGTTTTAAAGAATAAACGAGATCACGTGGATGCCAGAATTCCCAAACGTTTTTCACCGGTAAATAACCTACCCAGCCCCATTCAATCCCCCGACCAAACAATATCTTGAACCAACATTCTGTGCAGCTCTTCACTCCCAGTGGAAGGTTGTACAGTGGGGTGTATCTTATCGCTGTAGCGACGTTGGCCCTCTGACTCCTACCGACTCTACCACTGTATCTCGCTTGAAAGAGACAGGCATTTGTCATCTCCGGCTTTACTGTTTTGTATTCAAATATCTTGCTGAAGTTGCCAGTAATGAGGCCCGATATGGCCAGCAGAAAGAGTTTACTGTTTGGCAAGGCTGTGCAAAGGACCTCTTTACTCAACTCTCAAACGAGCTCAAGGCTTACTTGCAGGGCCGATACCCATTTGACAACCCATTCCCTCTCGATGCGTCAATGGAAGAAACCATCATTTAGTGGAGAAATTCTCTCACTAACGACGGCACTTCTGTTATTCTCCCAGTATGTGTTTTTTGTTTCATATAATGACTCCAAGCTTATGAACTGTATACTCTAGTATCTTGCCATCAAGCTCTATGCTATATGCATCAATCCCATGGCTGATGAGGGCACTGGGTCCACATTTACTACTTTCACTCCAGCCAATCACAATCGGATGTCTATTGAAACGATGGGGGGCAAGACAATGGTTTATCAATTCAATCGTCAAGAGGAGCGAATTGTACATCGTGTTATGCCTTCTCATCCATTCATTGAGTCTGTTATGTCACAGCATTGTGATGCTCTGTCAAACAGCGGCCCCGTGAAAGTGAAAAAGTTTTGCAATCTCAAGCACAAGGTCTACAGTGGGAAGGCATCAGACAGGGACAGTGAAGATGTGAAGAAGCTAGATGGCAGTGAGAAGGTACCAATAGATGAAGATGATACTTGGCTGTCGGGTGAAGAGACATCTGAAGACGAAGAAGAGAACTCGAGTGCCGCTAAAAATATCAGTTCACTTTTATCAGCAGCAAAGTTTATCAACATTGACTCAGATATCTTACAGGCAGTGTTTGCAGAGGAGTCTTCAGCAACAAAACCCACTGTACCAGCAGCTTCCCAATCCCAAACAACGACTGCTCCCTCCACCTCAGGCCAGGATGATGACTTTTCTATTGAGTGCATTTCTTTGTTTTTAGCAACCGTGTAGTCAGCTCTGACCCTACTATGTCACAGTAATATCATTTACCTATATACCTCTGCTACAGTCTTGTACTAAAACACAGTCTAGCTTGAGCGAGCGAGCGACTCTAGCGAAAATTTTCATTGATGTTCTAAAAATCACTTTTTTGATCACGTGAAGTTCCAAATGGTCTTGGAACATCTCGCCACCTCCCCTGTTCCAAACTGGGGAAAAACTTGTGGGGAGTTTTTCCTGCAACCCTAAGCCTCAGTGGACCTTTAATTGTCATATTAGACTACTAATTGGAGTTCATAAACAGTCCACAGACAAAACGACCACTGGCAGCCTCTTAAAGGGCTAAACGAAAATGGACGCCCTTTCCAACAGTTTGAAGAATTCCCTGATTTTATAGTCCCATTCTCCATAGACAGATGAGCTTACCATGACCATAGATTCCTTTGGGTCTACCCCCTTCAGTCCTGTCACCTGTATCATGTCCATTTCATTCCGAGTCGTCTCCAAGGTTTGGAAAATTTGACTGAGGAGTTGACCAGGGTTCTGGTAGAAATCCTCCATCTTGCCTGTTGTCAACAGTTGAGCAGTTGTGCCAGGAGGAGGCTCGATTTTGAGAGGAGCGGAAGGCGGTCCTACACACCAAGCCAACACAACTGTAAAAAAAGTTAGGCTAAAACATGTCACAAGGTCAGACTTACCACCAGGTAATTGGAAATGTTCAGGTGGGAGTTCCGCCAATCGTTTATCACTGCACTTTATGAGAAACACTTGGCCAAAGACAAAAGAGTACCGTGACTTACTGCAATACTCGTACAAGCGAGAGGATGTTGAGCATCCGCTTAGTCCCAAGTTTCCCAATCTCATTTTGCAATTCCCCAATGACAAAGATTATAGCACAAGATATCTGGACTCCACTGTTGATGAGTTGAGTCAATACAATCTCGAGCATATCAAAAAGAAGTGGGTGACACATACTGGACCAAATCCACAGGTTCCTCCTGAGCCATGGCTTCCATAGCAACCCTAAACTGGGGTCGTTTCTCGGGGTCCTTGATCATAGCAGCTTGTTGCTTTCTCATATCTGGTGCTTCCGCCTTTCTGCGGTACTCTTCGCAAGCTGCCTCGTACGCCATGAAGTTTTGCCAGAAATAAAAGCCCAGATCGTCAAAGAGGGACTTGTAGCGGTGGACAGTGTGAGCATATTCCTCATCAGTCTTGTGGGCAGGGGACATTGATGTGTGGTGGGAAAGAAGACAAGAAATGAGAACGATGTGAGCTGGTAGTACAGCTCAGCGAGTCGCTATTATATTACTGTTGTACATTTGTGAGTCACGTGGTGATGATTGTGCAAGCGTTGAAAGCCCTCACCTTGGACCACAGTGGCAATGCATATTCAAGTTTGGAAAGATCTTTTGGGCAAACATAAATGACGAATTTATGCTCAGCACTGGAGCTACTCCATAAGGCTGTTCAGCCTCAAATTGGTCCCATATGGAGTAGACCCAGACAGAGATCTTTGGAAATATGCAACGCCGCCCAAGGTCACGCCTGGTGAATCAAAAGAAGTACTAATGACGCTGTACCATGAGAAAAGTGGTTGGAAACAAGGACTGTGAAGTACTAATGACACTGTACATGAGGAAAGCAGTTGGAAACAAGGGCTGCGAAGTACTAATGACGCTGTACATGAGGAAAGCAGTTGGAAACTTGAAGGGCTGCGAAGTACTAATGATGCTATACCATGAGAAAAACAGTTAGAAACGAGGACTGCAAAGTACTAATGACGCTGTATCATGAAGAAAGCAGTTGGAAACAAGGGCTGCAAGGTACTAATGATGCTGTACCATGAGAAAAGCAGTTGGAAACAAGGACTGTGAAGTACTAATGACACTGTGTGTGAGGAAAGCGGTTGAAAAAATTTACACCGTTTTAGACAGCCCCTTTCCTTTAAAAGTGGAACGCCTATCACTATACTACCTTACTTGTCTCCTACCAATCATGGCTCAGGCTGCTGCAGTAATACCCCCTCTCAACATGCCTCCCCTGGGCAAATACGCCATCTCTTACGATATGTATTACCATGCCACTGGGTGGGGCTCCAATCGAAGTGAGTAGTAACTTTTACCAGTGGAGTCTAATGTGGGCAGGGTTGTTAACTTGATGAAAACTAGCCAATATGTATACTGCTATTAAGGATGTCCTATGTACAGCAGGTATGGACCATCATAGGTCCTACTCCACCTACTCTGGCAATGTTACTGCCAGGCATGCCTGGACCACAATGGCCAGGCTCAACAGCATCCAACCCCTCGGGAAGTTTTCAACTACTGTCCACCGGGTGTATTGTACCTTTTTCCCAACACACATTCAAGGTGTTCTTGATATCACCGACGCAGTCCACCTTGGCGGTGCCTTGACCCCATCACTCAGGGGCCCAACTCCAGCAGACCTCGTGGACCCAAACGTACTCGCAGTCGCACCACAGGTCCCAGGACCCAACTTCGAGGCCCCAGCAAAATCCAGACGCCATTGTGAACCCCCTGCCAGCGTTCCTGAGAATTGGCGTGTATAAATCTCAAACATGTGTATACTGGGACCTGGGATGTGTAGCTGGGAGTGCGCAAAGGGAGTGGAAAGGTCTTCAAGGTGAGTGTGAAGGAGAATTAGAGAGGTTGAGTGGCGACAGGGAGATGCTGCAGGTGCTGCTTGCTGAGCTGGATGATCTCGTGCAGCAACAGTTGCAGCTGGGTAGGGTAACGACTTGAATGACATGACAGCATGATCCTGATGAAGCCGCTGAATGATCTTCACCAAAACCATTTTGTTTTTCATGCCATCTTCAATTTCTTACTTGGATCTATCTTGACAGTGGAACTGTATGGAAAGATGACTGCAGTCGGTGCCAAGTACCCGTCATTTGTTCTGCCTGTTCCGAGGCCTCAAAAGAATCCCGATATACCATAGGGACAACAACTTGAAAGCCAGGAAGAAATGACGCATGAATTTTATTATATGGAATGGGGTTTCCACGGAGCACAAGAAGTTCCCTCTGCGTCTGAACCAGATACGTTCACTGCTAAACCCCAGTCACCAGAGGAAGACTCCTCTAAAGAGAAAAACGGTGCTCGCCGTCGTTGGAGGTAGAAGAAGTGTGGCTGTGCATGAGTCGATGGCATCGATTCATGCACAGCCACATTACTGTTTGGTGAGAAGCCCTGCACATGATCTTGTTTATCTCCTCTGGAATGACTCGGGAGTGATTGTCATGTAGGTCACTCCGGCAAGTATCTTCTTACCTTTGTGCATCGTCACTGAATCAACTTTTTGTTTAGGCATGCCTGGTGAAATTGGCCATGGTGGATACTACAGCATCATTCAAGAAGGTGTTGTCAAAAGTGGTTGTTAACCTCTTCATGACTGGGGTAAGTGGGTTTAGCCAAGCATAGAGTTGTGACCCAGGGGGACAAAGAGTGTGTCGGGTTTGGATATGATGTTTTTTTGAATGGTTGCAGAGGTGATTATGAGTTATCCATTAAAAGAGAATCACAGTGTGTGTGTGTGTATTTTTGGCTCTTTGATGTCAAATGACATTAAAATTTTCTAATATCCTACTGAAGGGGTCGCAAAAAGTGGACAGCTTCTACGTTGACCTCGCCACACAGTCCCTTTACCATCCTTAACGCAAATCCAATCGTGCTGGTGTTCATTGCAGTTTCTTGCAGAGATGTGTCAAGGAAGGCTTGTTCTTACTTTGACGTAATCCATTCCCTGTGGAGCTGTTTCCCCCAGATTTGGAGATGGATTATAGACTGACTGGCTGGATTTCTGGAAGGCTAGTCGAGGAACAAGTAGTGATGAGCAGTAGCATCGGGAGGGAGCTACTTACAAGTGTGCATATGGCATGCTTAGAAGGCTGGCTCCCATAGTCATTGATGGGATACAACCAACAAAAACTTGGTGATGAGGACTGGGCCTGATGTGTCAATGTGCAGGGAGCCAGATAGCTGGATGAAGGTGGTGCATGTGAAGGCTCAGAGTGGGACAAGAAAGGCTTTGCACTAGCATTACTGCAAAGGAAGCTGATGAATTCATCATCAAGGAATCACTGGACAGGGCCGTTGAAGAGGTTCCCTCGCTACTAGAATATAACGTTGGTGGCTCTGGGTTGTGTAGTAGGCAACTACTTGCTGATACCAGTATCACCGCCGGCGCTGCTGGCATTAGTACGAGGACAGCGAGGAAAGGTGACCACAAACTCAGAGCTCATAACAGCAACAGCCTGACTAGTGTGATGGATCAGCCTGATAAGTCATTACCTAAATGACCTTGGGTGTCTAGCTATAGTATATCGTGTTTATCATGATGGGGTTGGAGTGAGGGAAATATCATATTAGGGTGTTTAGGGCCATGGGCTTCATGGTGATAGGATGGATGTGGGAAAGATGAGCTCTTCCTCCTAACCCTTATCCTAATGCTGACTGGCCTGTTTTCCGCCAGATTTATGTTTGCTTGTCCAGGAAGAAGAGAAACAATGGTCTTGTGTGGAATTAGAGGATTGGTCATATTCTAGCTGTACACCTTTACTCATTTGGACATTTGGACTAGCATTGTACCAATATTCATTTGTCACAACTCGAATTTTACAAAGAAATGAAACTTATGCTTGGATTCAAAAGTGCCTAACCCTTCCCCTTGTATGCCTCCTGAGCCTGTCTTGCTTTCTTTCCTTCCTGGATCCACTCCAAAGCATTGTTCAACACCACCCGATCCATAAAACAAGTAAAAATTAGTTGACCACCTTCAGCTGGTGTTGCGCAATGAACCAAACGTCGAGCAAAGGCAGCAAGTATTTGACCGGGACGAGCTGGAACCCTGAGGTGAGGCTGAAGGGCACAAAAGTCGCCGCCTTTCCAAGCATGCTCATCCTCATCATCTAATGATGTCCATTCACCTGTAGCTTCAAGATCGTCGTCGTTGTCGGGAGAGTCTTTCTCTACAGGAATGACAAAGGTAGGGTAGTCTGGATGGTCGTGCCAATCCTTATGCCAGATTTGAGATCCTCCAGTCTTGACAGCAAAGGCCATAAACACTCCCCCCATATTGAGTTCTAGTTGAGCACTGTACTGGTCAACCTGGACAATGTTGACAGATACATATTCTTGAATGCTGTAAAGGTTTAGAGCCTGAGAGTTAAAGGCCAGACCATTGTAACCACTCACCCTTCAAGGAGCCCATAAGCTAATTCAGGCATGAAAACTTTAACGAAAGACAATACCCTCGGAACTATCCACTTTTGCACTGTCCTGCACAGATCCTGGATGGCCCCCATTGGCTCTGGTGTGTTTTGTTTCATATCAGTCTCACTGGTCAACCATGCAAAGATACCATATCGTCCCCATGTACCAAGATGTATGGCTGGATGCAGGTCGTGATTGGCATCACGGGCACAAACACAATGCTTGAGACTTGATTGATGGAGACCATGAAAAGATTGAGCCAACTCCCGTCTAGCTCTCCTTGGGATCTGCCAAACAAGGCGTGCTATCATATAAGGGGAGGGGAAGTCGGGCAGATGTTCTGCAGACCAATGGTAGGGTTTCTTGACAAATAATGTGCCCGTTTGAGGGAAGAGCATGAACTGCTCAACACTGGGACCACTTTCACCATATGTATCAGTTATAAGTGTCTTCAGGTCATCTGTAGACAGACGTCATACCGTCTACACTTGATCACAGCTGCTGCAGTTGAGAAGATAAAAAGTAAAGCATGCAAGGAAGATGCACTGGCTTGGGTGTGTTTAATGTATCTCTGCTGATTCAATTTCGCCCTTTGAATATTCTCTTCATGAGAGCGAATGCAATAACCTGTCTTGATAGGATTCAATGGAACACGGTGGTGATCCAGTGGAATTGGAGATTTCCAAGGAAAGTCGTCTTTCTTAAATGTCTTTTTCTTCTTGGTCACCATTGTGAGCTTGTGAGAAATGGAAAAGCTGAGGTTACCAGTACTATCAGTGTATATGGTGTAGACAGTGGTGGTAGTAGCACTTAGGCATAGACAAAAGTGGCTGTACAGCTATCGGCGTTGCACCCAGAGTTCTTCCTGAACCACTATGAAGTGCTGTGGTTGGAATCGATGCAGAGCTCCCTTCTGACTCCCTAAGGTTAATATGTCAAATTTCTACTCACCAAACCTTCCAGTACCAGCAGCAGCACAAGATGATGATTTGTCTGGAGGATTTTGCTAGGGGTTTGCTGGTAGAGTTGAGTAATTTTGTGAGTAATTTTGACAGAGGCTGCAGAGACATTGAAAACTTGTACAGAGGTGCGTCCTTTTTTCCAGTCCGCTGTCTACATCCTGACCCTACCTCCTAGGTGTTCCCAGAGATGCAATCCTTCAGGATGGAAGGACAAAAGGCGTATTCTGCGAATTGAATGGATTACTGGAATGCGCTGGCAGCTATGGGAGGCGCCTGGTCCCATCATCAAACCCGCTGAGCAGGTGCTCGCTGACACCCTGGAATGCACACGACTGGCATTCATGGTGCCAGCAGAAGCTATCTCTCAACACTCTGAATGCAGACTATTCCAAAGTGAGCACAGAAAATTGATGCTTACGGGTCTATTCACCAAGTAACCTTTCTCAGGTTTCAGTAGGCTATGACCCGCTCTCGTCTGCCTTGGCACCCCTCATCTCAATCCTTTCTTTGTCACTCAACGACTTCAACGTTTTTGTCACGCTGAAACACGCAGACCCAACTGAGCTGGACCTGACTACCAGACGCGTCTTTCTACCATCGTTCACGCTGAAGTGATCCATATCTTGTGGAAATCTTTCCCTGATCCTAACCCCCGTGTACTACGTGACTTTGAAGTTATTTGACTCCTTAACTGTCTGAAGTCATCGTAAAGTTATCTCCTCCAGGTTGCCTTCTCCTTCTGGATCTTCTCATCCATACGCAAATGCAAATGCACCCCCTATGCGTTTGTCTCAGGCTAATGGACATGGACATGGCATTGGTAGTAGCAGATACGGTGGTCTTGGAATACCTGGCTACGACTACGGATATGACCAGGGCTTTCTCTTACTCACACCCGAGTCATCTACGATGCAAAAACGGAACCTACAAGCGACGTTGGTGGAGAAGTTGAAGAAGATGGAGGAGGAGGTTAGGGCGAGGGATTTAGAGGGTGAAGAAGACGAGGGTGAGAGCACTGAGGGGAATGATGGAGATGGGACTGAAACCGAGGGAGAGGGCAATGGCAAAAAAAGGCACCAATACGAATGGGATCACGTCAATAGCCACGTCTACCTCCACCTCGACGCCCACTCCTCCCACATCTAACCATCTGCCTTCTCCTTCCCACCAACTCAAGAAAAAGGCTTCCAAACCGTCATTGAAGAAGAAATCAACCAAGACTTTGGGTTCAGATGACGCATCCAGTACGAATACCAATTCTGCGTCTTCTTCACCAACGACTTCCTCCTCAACGACGGCCTCGACAAGAAGACCTTCTCTAAAGAAAAAGAAGTCATCCTCCAATACTAAGGGCACCAAGAAGGTAAGCCTTACCTTTTTTTCTCATCATTTTTTTGTGTCACGTTGACGCATTCGCTTTCTTTTCCTGTACTCTTCATATCCCATGGTTTCTCTTCATATTCTCGCACTTTCTCCTCTATCCTTCCACGCAGACTCTCCACCTCTCGCCCTCAACTCTAACTGACATATACGAACTCAGCACCGGGAACAGAGGGGGCGTTATGAAAGTGAAGCATATAGAGACAGGCATGGTGCTGGCTAAGAAAGTGAGTTTGAGTGTTCCTTTTTTCGTTTTCATTAGTGTTGTTGTTGCTATCATTGGATATTTCATTGGCGTTATTGTGGATATGGGGACCATGGGTTGGTTACCTTTTCCGTGTTGTTGGAACTATGGGTTGGGGATTTGTCAGAATTTGCGTTGTGGGGACTATGAGGTTCCGTTGGAATTGGTGCTGAAGGCCGAGGTGTGCTGCTGTTTATCATTGGGGGCGGGCTTGGGATATTTCGTCGTCTTTTCAGCGTGTTGGAGTAGTTTTTCACTACTGTTTTCCTTTTTTTCGTCGTTCCATTTCCCTGTCTTTCTGTCTTTTGTCTGTCCTTAATTCTTTCATCACTCGTCACTCACGCTATATCTTTGTTTTCTTGCTCCACCAGATTGTTCTCATTGACGCCAAGCCTCAAATCAGGAAACAACTCCTTTGTGAACTCCACATTCTTCATACTTGTACAAAACACTCCAAGAACAAGGTTACAGGAGCAAAGTACATCGTGACGTCTTATGGAGCATACCTACAAGAGCCCAATATCTGTATTTGCATGGAGTTTATGGATAGAGGTGAGTGTCTCTTTAGAATATGACTATGACCTATGTGTGCAGACTGCATAGTACTCCACGCATCACATCGTCTTCAAACTTTCTTTTTCCTTTACTATTTATTACTCCCATTGGCTTCTACTACTCATTCCAATTCTACTTTACCTCATATCTCACTTTTATCCCAACAGGCTCCTTCAACTCTCTATACAAATCACCTACCTCTCCTCTTCATGGGCCTATCCCTATCAACATCCTCCGTCGAGTTGCTCAAAGTGTATTGGAGGGACTGGATTTTTTTGTATAAGGAAGGAGTTATACACTGGGGTGAGTACCTACCTTCGCCTGTGCCTGTTTATGCTAAGGTAGGGCTCACGGACAATTGGCACATGGCACGTGACCAAGCGTGACAGTCGGTCAAATTTGTACCAAAAAACTTATAGCACCTGTAAATAGACCTTAATGGGAAAAGTGCAGCCACAGAAGTCTTCATTATGGCCTAAATTAAGATTCTGCGGGACCCGATTTCGAAGAAAATACGACTGCCGGAGGCTATTCATTTTTTACAATCAACAAACCATACGCGCGACGCGTTTATTCCAGTCGCGTCCTCAAAAATGCCCAGAAGAAAGCTCAGAAACCTCGCAAACTTGGGAGAATATGCTAATCAAAAATATAGAGGCCACAGGACAGGACCAACGAAGGAGGTGATGAAACTATTTGATGATGAAGGGAGCCCAGGAATGGACAAAGCTGAGACTGTGAGGTCTTTATTTGCAGATTGGGATGTCAGACATCGTGTTTAGATCCTTATATTTTATTCTTGTACATATACCCATTGACGCATTGAGTCTACATTAGAATAGATATACATATCGACGGACTTGCGACTTGGCGGGAGATGGGAAAGGGGTATGGTCACATATGTCACACCATGTGACGTGTGCCAATCGTCCGTGAGCCCTACCTTACGTCTATCTTGTCTACTTTTCTTCGTCTCTTTCACGTTTTCTCAGTCTGTTTTTTCTGTCTGCTTTTTTGTTACCAGTGACCATTATTGACTACCTTCTTCCCCAATTCTCTTTTCTCTTTCTTCTCATGTCACCATCTCCCCTTCCCCTCCACCTCACCGAAACCCACAGACATCAAACCCTCCAACATCCTCCTCTCCTCCTCCAGCCATATCAAACTATGCAACTTGGAGTTAGTGGAGAACTAGTGAATAGTTTTGCGAATATGTTTGTGGGGACAAGTGTTTATATGAGTGTGAGTCTTCCTTTTGGGTTTTTTGTTTCGGGTGTGGCTTTTGGGAGTGGAGAGTGAGAGTCCGAGTCCTGGTACTGAACGTTGGCTGTCGAGTACTGGTGCTGCGGATAGTTTCGGTGTTGGTGTTGGTGTTGGTGTCTGGGCTCTGTGTCAGTGTTGGTACTGGTACTTGGGTCTCGCTGACTGTGACAATGGTGTTGGTGCTGCTGTTGGTGATGATGCTGTTGTTGTGTGATGGTGCCCATGGAGCACTGGACGGCCGGGGACAGTGTCGCCGCTTCTGCTTCTGCCCTTACCCTTGCTCTTCCTTTGTCAGTTTTGCAGGTCTCGGTTGTTTTTTCTTTTCTTTTCTTGTCCTTTCTTTTTTATTTCTATTCTTTTCCCCTCCTTTCCTTATATTTTTGGGCGTTGGATGGGGAGCTGGATATTGGATATGGGTACTCGGGGAACAGGAATGGGTTTATTATTGGCATTGGTCTTGGCAATGACGGAAATGAGAATGGAAATGGACATAGTACTGCTGCTGGTGTTGCTACTAGCTACATATGGTAAACCCTAGGGATAGGAATAGAGACTGCGTCTTTCGCTTTCCCTGGCGTTTTTTGATTCTGCAGTTTTGCCTTCTCTTTCTCTATTTGTTTTGCTTGTCTCTCATTACCTTTTTATTTTCTTCTCTACCTCTAAACCCACGAAGTTGGTATGGGGGATGGCTCGTTGGAGCTTGGTATCTGTCAGTATCTGTGCTGACTCTGACGCTGGGTCTAATGTCATCCCTGCTCTTCATTCTCAGCTCACTTCTCTTCTTTGCTTTTTTCATTTCTTCATTTTCACTTCTCTCTGTCATCTCTATCGTTAACGTCAACACTAACGACGTCATATCCAGCCTGATCGCATCCAAGGCACATCCTATTCTATCAAGTCAGACATCTGGTCTCTCGGTATCACGTTGATCGAGTTGGCCTATGGACGGTTTCTGTTCTATGACTCTGGTGAAGGTGACAGCGAGAAGCGGGATAACGAGATGGCGAGATGCCAGAAGATTATTGGCCTGAAGCTCAGTTTGGGGGAGACAAAGACAAAGATAAAGATGTGGATAGGGAAGGGAAAGGAAGGGAAAGGAAGAACTCGACGTTGTCCTTGTCGTCATTGGCCAGGGTTGATGAAGAAGCTGAGGACCCCAAAGCAATGACAAGCCCAACAAGAACGACTGCAACAAAACCAACGGCAATGAAAATGACAAGAGAGCCCAAACTACCTCAGGCAGCAGAGGCAGAGTCATAGATGGCCAGAACCTACACGTCTAGCTCCAGCTCCACCACCGGCGGTACCGAGACCTGGTGGCCCTAGGAAACTTGGGGCTGCGACTGAGGAGCACAGAGAAAAAGAGCTGCCACCTACCCCTGGGACTGGACCTGTTCCTTCATCTCTTCACGCCGTTCAATCTGCCAATCGTCTTTCGACGTCTTCGGTGCATTCTCTCTGTTCAGCCAACGCCGCTATCAACCCCAACCCGAATGCGAACCATCTATCTACCTCTTCAGTCCATTCTCTCCGTTCAGCCAACCGCCTGTCTACTTCTTCTACCCATTCGTCCAGACGTAAATCCAAAGGTACACTCCCCATTATCGAGTTGATGCATCAGATCATACAAGAGCCTACGCCGAGGTTGATCCAGCCGTTCTATTACATTGACAGGGACAACGAGGGTGCTGGACCGGGACCCGAATTTCACCTCAGCCCTCAGGTGATACCCATCCACCTTCACCCAAACCAACCAGTCGTATCTCTCATGTCAAGGTGTTTTCTTAATATGCATCATGGGCCAGGTATTGTCGCCTTGGCAGAACAGAAGCTTTTGAGGATGTTTATACCATTTGCCCAACACCTCAGCATTCGTCTAGTCTGTGCAGGGACAGGGAGAGTCATGAGAAGCTGACGACGTGCCAATGCCTGTCAGGGTTAAGTGCTTAAACGATGGTGAAGGTGATAGAGAGATGGAAGAGTTGGACTACTTAGCTAGTGAGGAGGCAGAGTATGAGGATGAGTATTATGAGGAGTGATATCTGTGTAGTCAGACTTACTGCGTGGAGGGTCAGGTAGATTATAGGTTGTACTATTTACTACTTATCCAACTAACACAAGTGTTTTCTTTGGGTGATTTGCTTACATAACACTGGCTGTCCTCTTGTCAATGACGTGTCTGAGCATGTTAACCTCTCTGTTTTTGCTTTACTGGTTTCACTGACACTGTCTAGTGGTCTCCTATGAGTTATAGACTATTATTCTTTTTCCTATTACTCCTGGTCATGGTCAAATCTTTTGAATGTACCAAATGCAGGAACAAGTTTGCGCGTGTCTCTGATCACCAAAGACACTGGACAAACCACCCTTCCTGCAAGCCATCAGGACCAAAGCTCATTCCAAAAGATCAAAGACAGCCCAAGCTACCAAGGCTTGCTGGGGCTAGAGACGTAACAGCTGGGTTATGTGTCAGAACTTCTCAACCACTCCCATACACTGACACGGTTTTGCAGCCTGCTGCTCTAACACCAGGATCTGAATTTACACCAGGGCCAGTGTCTGTTTCCGTTTCCCAAGAACCTGATGTCATGTGTATGGTTGTTGATGACATTCCTATCGAAAAACCACCCACTCCTCCTCCACATCCACCTCCAAATGCTTTGAAGCCATCCTGTACCGGTAGAAAGCATTTTTGGCCTGCTCATCAGCAAGATAAATTCCCTGGTCTTGCTCAGGAATACCCTACATTGGTGGCTCCTGTCGAACATCCTCCAAGTCCCAAAGTGCCGACACCTCCACCTGCTGCCCCCTCTCCATCTCCAGAACCTGTACCTGTGCCGCTTCCAGTTCCAGAGGCGTTCTGGATCAATACAGAGCCTAATATGCATGGCGTCTACTGTTCCTATCCACAGACGCCTCATTCCATACCAGACTTGCAGATACCTATCACAGCAGTCTGCGACAGCCCAGGTTTCCTTGTGCTCCTCCTGCAGAACCTCTCTCTGTCTTCAGCACCTCAGAAAGGTCCTTCACCAAAAATATCTTTGCACCCTTCCTTAATGCCACTGTTTTCCGCCTCATGTCATGGTTCTACAACAGGCATGAGACCAAATCGCTAGCTGACCTCGATAACCGTCATTCGGATTTCAAAAAAGAGGACTTGGAGGGTTTCAGTGTGAAGAAAGTTGTTAATGAGATGGACAAAGCTATTGGTCCTCAATATGACCTTGATGCTAAAGATGGCTGGGTAGATACCACTGTGGAGATACCTCTTCCTGCAGAAGGCTTCTGCAAATCAGAGTCAAGGGTGCCCAAGCTCAAGATCGAGGAGGTTTTCTACCAAAAACCAGTTGAGGTGATCAAGAAAGTCTGCCAATCTGAAAAATCCAAAGATTTCCATTATGTCCCCTTCAAACTCTTTCAGAAATTTGATAAACCGCATGGAGCTGAATCCCTACCTGATGTCCGCCTTCACCAAGAACTATACAACTCAGATGCCTATATCCAGGAATATGAGCATATGCAGCTTGAGCATGGGAATAGGAAAACAGATGATGGGCAGGTGGTGGAGAACATGCCTGTGGGTATGATGGTCTGGTCTGATGAAACCCAGATGTCGCAATTCAGAGAAAAATCCATGTGGCCAATCTACATGTATTTTGGAAACCAGTCCAAGTATGAACGTGCCAGACCTTCTTCATTTGCCACCAATCATCTGGCATACATTCCCAAGGTGATTTACATTACATCTTATCAGAGACCATCTTTCTGACATGAGCTAGTTACCGACAAATCTCCAGGACCAGTACAAGGCGACGTTTGGATTTCTAGCTAGTGCAGCTACTCTCACACATCTCAAAAGAGAACTCGTGCAGGCTATTTGGACATTGATGTTGGACGAAGACTTCATTAACACATATGAAAGCAGCATTGAGATTTTATGCTACGACGGCATACTAAGAAGAATCTTTCCTCGATTTTTTACCTACTCAGCTGATTACCCTGAAAAGTATGTATTACCTTGACCATACCTTCTTTTCTCTCATTCAGTTTTACAGGGTTCTTCTGGCTACTGTTCGTAATCTTGGTGGTTGTCCCTGTCCTCACTGTCTTGTCAACTTGGAATGTTTCGGGACCAACAACGTCATCGAACTCACAAACATGTCGACTCTGAGCAACGGAGGAGTCTGATTGAGCATATGAGGAAATGGATCTTTGACTATGGTTATCGCATTGCTTCTGCAGCTGTAGAGCGCCTTTTGCAGCCATTTTCATTTACTGTTGTTCGGGTGAGTTTCTTGAGACTGTCTCATGTTGTCTTACTGACATTTATTTCAGAACACCTTCTCAGACTGTTTTGCCAAGTTTGGCGTCAACTTTTATGAAATGTTTGTTCCTGATGTACTTCATGAACTGGAACTAGGAGTGTGGAAGTCCCTCCTTACCCACCTCATTCATATTCTCATTGCATATGGCCATGATACTGTCCAGGAACTGGACACAAGGTGGGTATCTTTCTTTTTGTCTCCTGGGCTTTTTGCTAATCTTTTAGTAGATATCGAGCAGTTCCGACTTTTGGACATTTCACAATATGCAAATTTCAAAACAATGTATCTGCAATGAAACAACTTGCAGCCAGAGATTTTGAAGATATGCTTCAGGTACTAAGATTGCATGCTATCCTGGTTTTTCATGCTCATATACTTGACAGGTTGCAATACCTGTGTTCGATGGACTTGTGGAGCCCGATAATCCCCAAATTCTAGATTGTCTCTTTGACCTTGCAATGTTCCATTGTCTGGCCAAATTCCGAATTCATTCCGACATTTCTCTCCAAATGCTTGACGATACCATCACCACCCTTGGCAACTCCATGCGGACCTTTGAGGAGAAGGTTTGCGGAAAGTACAAAACCAAGGAATTACCAAAGGAAACAGCTGCTAGGGGTAGGCGAAAAGCAAAGAAGGACGCTAAGAAGGGTAACAGAAAGGGTAAACAGAAGGAAACTCAGGCTGTTACTAAGGGAAAGGCCTTCAGCCTTTCAACTTACAAGTTTCACGCTATTGGTCACTACCCCTGGTTTATTTGCCGTTATGGGACCACGGATAACTATAACACTCAGATAGTATGTTTTTTCTTCTTTTTTTGCTCTCTACTTATACTCATGTTGGTTCTAGGGGGAATTGGAACATCGACGCATCAAATGATTCTACTCCCGTACAAATAGAGTCTTCAAGTTTGTTCGTCAAGTTACCCACCACGAGCATCGAAAATGCCTGATTGAAGCAACTAAAGCCCAGCATGTATCCTCAACTATGAAAAAGCCTGACCCATCTCACCTGACCCTTTGCGGCTATCCCGCCCGAAAGAACCATACACCATTTCAGAGGATACTTCCAACTGGAAAAACATTATAGTTTGGATGAATGAGAATGACAACAATCTAGCAATGAAGGTGACTTCTCTTTCTTTATCCTACTTCTCCAAAGTCTCATTCTGTTGTCTCATTCTGTTTAGGACTTTTACGCCAACTTGAAAGCCCACCTCTACTCTAGGCTGGTCCCTGGCAACAAATCCAAGTCTGACGTAACCCTTCAAGAGCGAGGGTCTATACATGTCCAAAACCATAGGCTCTTCTCCCACAAAGTTTTAAGGGTTAACTACACCACCTATGACATGCGCCGTAGCCAGGATTCCATCAATCCCTGAACCAATGGTGATGTTATGCTCTGTTCCTCTGACAATGACTCCTATTGGTATGTGCGTGTTATCGGTATCTTTCATGTTGATGCCAAGTTGGCTGGATCATCTTATAAGCAGATGGATGTTCTATGGGTTAGATGGCTTGCTCTTGACGATGAGTATGCCTTTGATTTGAAGAAGCGACTTCCCAAAGTTGGCTTTGTGGATGTCTCAGAGGACTCGGCCTTTGATTTTATCGATCCTTGGGATGTGGTGAGAGCTGTGCACCTTATTCCCACCTTCAGCATGGGTCGCACGAAGACAATCATGGGACGATCCAAGTTGGCTCAATGGGCTTCTGATAAGGACGAGGATTGGTGGAGATATGATGTTGGAATGTGTGTTTTCATTTTTTGTTGGCATAGTTTTCTTACTCATAGTACAATCAGTTTTTCTGACAGAGACATGTTTGCTAGGTTTGTGCCAGAGATTTGTCTTGGGCATCAACTGCCAAAGGCACCTCCCTGTCCAAATGGTGTAGTACCTGAGGGTGACTGGGTTGATGACGACTCGGAGGACGTACTACTGATTCCGGTTGCTCCCGAGAATCCTCTTGGAGCCTCATGTGAACAGGAGGAGGTTGAAGAAGCAGTGAACGAGGATGAAGTAGCTGATTACGGATATACCCACAATGAGGATAGGGAGGAGGATGAGCAGGAGGATGGAGAGGAAGAAGAGGATTGTCAAGGTGAGGAGGAACTAGGGCCAGAAGATGGTGAGGAACCTGTCAATCATGATGTGGATATGTATGAGATAGAGGGATACACACTTATGTAGTACTAGGTTCTGTATTTCACTAGAATTGGTGATATAGGCTTTGCAATTGGTAGTATCACGCTACCTTGATAAATCATATAAGACCTTGACTACATATCAAATGATCACAATGCCTTGATAAGGGACTAAAGTCTAGAGGTATCTTGAAAACGATGGTAACCTAAGATAACCTTGGGAAGACACATAAATTCTTGATAACCTTGTCAAAGTCAGCAATTCTTTACAAACCGAATGGAATTATGAACCTTGAAAATGCCTTAAACTCTTTTGAACCTTTAAATGTTCCAAAAGAATTTTCTCGTGGCTTAACAATTGGGGAACCTTTTCCAAGGTCCCAAAAGGCTTTTTGTATCTTTATAGTATCTTATTATAATTTATTCATGAGTAAATCATTATTGATAAGGTCAAGACTCAAAAGGCCTTTAAAGAAGACTGGACTTTTGCTGATGTAGGAGTAGAGGTTGGGGTATATGTGGAGTTGACAGGTGGAGATGTTGATCCTGTAGGGGGTTTGCTGTTGTAGGTCACAGCCGAGGTGAAGGTGAACTTGAAGGAGACGGAACGGAAGTGTGGACAGCGGGTGATGATGGGGTTGTTAGGAGGTATTTACTCTGACCTCTGACCTGACCTGCGGTGTCTGAGATGGGGTGGGGTGGGGTGGGATGGGATGGGATGGGATTTGTGACTTGTCAATATATATAAGTCCAGTATTAGGAAGTAGTAAAGCTCGACGTAAGAGTCCAATTAATTACAAGGATATCAGTCAACTATATGAGCTCTAGAACTAGTGCTGGAGAAGAAGTTGGATGCTCATCAGTTGATCCTTCATCGTAGGGCCGTGAGCGCTCAAAACCGAGAGCGCGTCGATAATAGCATTAAAGGCATGCTGTAAATCGGTTAGTATGAAATCAGTGTTGTGTTGTGCTGAGTGCTCTCCTGAACGGATGGCAGAGAAGAGGATATGGGCCATAGACGACCATAGTACCTGTGAATTTTTTAGAGACTGACAAACCCTGGTCCATATAAAAGAACCAACTTACAGCCATTATCGGATTTACGAACACGGTCTGCTGGAGATCGGCCGAGGGTATCATCAACGCAGCTTCCTTTGCAACTTCTACTTGATAATGACGAGCTACAGCTCTCTGATTGGGATCCGAATGATTGATCATTTCAGAGACCAAATATAGGCGGATGAGTGCCATCCGGGCAAGGGTATGTATGACGAGAAGTTGTCTCTTTGTGGAGCTGGGGAGGGGTCGGTAACTGCTATATTCAGCCTGCTGATTTGAAGGGGTATGAGGAAGACCCGCAATGAAACGGGTTGTCAAGGACAGAAGGTTGTCAAGGATGTTTCGAAAATCATGGTAAGAGGATGGATCCAGAGTAGTGTCTGTCCAAAGCTAAACTAAGATCCTTTTAATCGAGAACCAGAAGCAATAATTACTTAAATCATATCGCTTGCCCAATTGAGACGCTTGTTCAAGCAAAATGCAAGCCTTGGCATGTAAAGCCATCGCAGAGTTGCCATTATCCGGTACATGAACTAGAAAGTTCTGGATCGTTGAACCGCTAGATGCGCCAACAGGAACCTAATGAACGATCGCGATTCAAGTAGTACTCAAAATGTTCATTTTCTACGATACACTCACCTGAGGCCACGGTGTATCCACTCTGAATTCAGGTATCCAGTACGGGAAGTGCGTCTTGGAACCCTCTGTCTCAACAGCCGTCAAACAACTGTTGAGAGACAGGACAGTCCAAAACGCACTTGTACTCTGATTGTATTCATTCGAGGCTTGGCTGTGGTTTGATCCTTCTGGAAGACCTGCTACTACGAATACAGACTGTTGTTCCGAGTCAATACGATGCATTCCGGCTGATAGCAAAAGGGAAACCGCATTCGTCAACGAATCCTTGCCTTCAGCGTTACATCCAATAACGAAGAAATACTGCGCAAATAAGACATGAGTCTGGATGTTTTGAACCACTGTCCATCCCGGACGATTGGTACCCATTCCAAGTAACAGTCGGGATCTCTGTTCTTTTGCTTTCAACAATAGGACTGGTTCCAGAGCAGTGATTTGTGGATATGGGGTGAAGTGGGAAGCGATGAGAAAGACAATGGACACAAGAGCCGGAATGATTGGACTAGCTCGGTGAGGAGTGTTCAGGGACACGACGGAGTTGAAAAATTCGTCCTCGTTCAAGAAGAAACCTATGTCGGCTGAGTATTCGAAAAAGTTGGATAGGCTTCAAAGATGCATATGAGAATTCGTCGTTGCATGTGAAGTATACGACTTACAGAGTTTGTCGAAACTGAGGATCGGAGAGTATCTCCTCGAAGGTTTGGATAGAAGGAATGTCAGTTGTTGCGCGAAGCGATGAGACACTTCCACCGTGGCCTTTAGATTTCAGGATTATCATTAAACTGGATAACGACAAAGAGAGACTGGTGTTGCACACACTTGAATGAGACGACAATTCGCCATAAGGATTATGTAGAAACACTGGGCTGTCATCAGCAGAACTTGAAGTTGTGTCGCTTTGCTGTTGTTCCGTACTGTAGTCTGAATAGCTACATGCATCGAAACGAGCAAGAGCACGCTTGCAGTTTGAGCATTCTGGACGGCCTCCGTCGCATTTCTGAGAAGAAGGGTATCAGATTGAATGAAGGATGTATGTAAGAGGGAAGAGGCAGCAAAATGTACGAACTATGCGGCGAAGCCTACACGGGAAGCTTTCAGTTAAATTTCACAGACAGTTAGGGGAACACGGAAGATTATACCTGCAGTTTGAACACGAGCCTCCCCTTGGGATCCTAGTGAATGAGTACATGGCGGGCCTCTTCGGACTGTGTTCGCATAAGAAAGCTGGTGATGTCTTGGAACCGATAGACCCGTACGTTGAGATTTAAGTAGAACAAGCTCTTCAAGTTACCATCGGCAAACACACTCCTACTTGAGTCATTCGTCTAACAGTAGTAGCTGCACAGAATCATCAAATTAGTGTCGCCGGAATGAGCGAGCTTAAATTTAAACCCTAAATCTGATAGTTAACTTTTAGCCGGATGGTAAATTCGTGCTTTCGGCAAACACACACCTACGTGACTCATTTGTCTAACAGTAGTAGCTGCACAGAATCATCAAATTAGTGTCGCCGAAATGAGCTTAAATTTAAACCCTAAATCTGATAGTTACCTTTGAGCCGGATGGTAAATTCGTCCGATAAACCCTGTCAAGTACATGAGGGAAATCTGCGAGTGGCACGATGACCCCCAAAATAAGGGAACGGCATATCGGCACAGTATGGAATTTGCCGACTGCATGCTATTCGGAGCATAGTCACACGCTGGAACGAGTCCGTTAATTATACAATGCTGTGTGTCGAGCGTAGATCGGATACTCAAATCCCGTGCTATATTGAACAGTGTTAGGAATGTCAGTGACATTGACGGCAACGGTCGAAGCTCTCCTCGTTATCTATAATGGAGTATATAATATATACAAGAAGAATGTCATTACATACTTCCGCGATGGATAGTGTAAGTGGAATGTGGACGATGGCTCAACAGGTGTAGGTTCTTAGACCCAAGGTATTTTCGTGGCCTAAGTATTGTTCATTAACCTCCATGCCCTATAATTGGGGTGAGCATGCATATCATTTTCGAGCATTTTTTTGGCTATGTATGTCTCAGGCCTTCGGCCTTCGTGTCTTCAATAACGTCAGGGTGGCCAGCTGGTAACTAGTACTCAATGAGAGAGGTGTGGGCCAGCATCCAGGCGTGGCGAGTACACGGCTGATCACAAATGTTGAGAATACAAGAAATAAAAACACAAATAAAATGTAGCTTTTTGAACTTCTGAAGAGGATGAAAGAAGAGAAAATGGTCAGTGAGTGAAAAGTACAGTTACGGGCGAAAAGGAGCTTAATAATAGGGGACAAACGGATCATGAACACTGAGTCCTAGACATGTCGCCTGTGGATGGGCCGCGGAAAAATCGGAAACAATAGCACAGGAAAAAAACGGGACCATAACGTATAGCCACAAGTGGGTATAAAGAATTCAGCCTCAGTCTTCGGCCTCGTAATCCAGATCATACTAAGTGGTAACGCACTCAGAAGCCCTTTAAAAATGTAAATTGATAAAGACTCATATGCTGAGGCTTTCGACAATGGAATGTTCTTCGCATGGACCTACTTACACTTACACTTAGATTCTTTTGATCATTCCTCGTAAGAATGACCCAACCGCCGTGCAGGCTTCACAAGTACCGATGTCTATAATACCACTTATATCGAAAGAAGGCTTTGCAATTCCGTTACGGTCGGCTGTCTTTAATACCATTTATGGCGAAAGAAGGCTTTGCAATTCCGTTACGATCGGCTGTCTTTAATACCACTTATGTCGAAAGAAGGCTTTGCAATTCCGTTACGGTCGGCTGTCTTTAATACCACTTATGTCGAAAGAAGCTGTCACGGTCGGCAGAAGAATCCCAGAGAGTCAAACCCTCAAACGAGTGCAATTGCTAAAATAGATGGTGAGCAGTGCTCTCGTAAGAATGACTCAACTGAGTTGAAGGCTTCACAAGTACCGATGTCTTTAATGGCCCTCAAGCGGGTGCAATTGCTGAAACATAGGCCCGTGACAGTCCCTTCTGATAAGTACTTTAAACAGCGACCCGGTCGGCAGAAGAATCCCAGAGAGTCAAACCCTCGAACGGGTGCAATTGCTGGAATAGATGGTGAGCAGTGATGGGTTTGATGAATAGTCGATCAAATCGTTTGTGACTTTGATCGGCGACCGTTCATCGGTTCGAGTTTAGACCAGTGTGCTTTGTGTGCTTTGTGAGTGTTGAAGGGGGAAATAGTTTTATGAGGACGTTGCAATTGTGCATTAGGCATTATGACACTGACTAGTTATTGTTTTCTGGCAGATGCAATCAAAGGATCAGCCAGACAATCTGTTGGACACAGTGAAGGGTATGCGCCTTGCGCACGGAGTTAATTCCCAGCCCGAGTAAGGCCTGAGTCCCAGTGAAAAACGACAAGTGTGAAATCTGAGAAAATGCAAAGAAAATGTCAAAATTCCTGGCAGATTCCGACTGTTTCTGGCTGGATCTTGCAGCAATGGCGAGTCTGATTTCTGTTCAGAAATCCGTCAGAATCGAGCAGACATTTGGCTTAGCCACTCCAGGCACCCATCGACGTCTATGACGTCGCTCTACCTGGCTTTGATGGGTCCAAAATCTTCCCAAAGTCCATCCAAAGTCCATCTTCTGGTAAAGCCGCGGCTTCGACTTCTCGTTATTTGAGTGTGTGAATCTACGCAGAAGCTCCTTGTTCTCGTATCACCACCATCTCCACTCCATCTCCTCTCTTGCCCATGGTGCCAACCCAAGTCGACTTCTCCGACAGGTTCTAGACTGTAGGGTTTGTTCTTCACTTCATAGACGCAGCTTGTTCGTTGTTAATCCCATTGTCACCATCGCGTCTTCTTCCTATGTGCATCTTACACAACCCTCTTCATACATGGGCGATTTGTCTATCCCCTTCTCAATCTCATCTTTGATTGATTTCATGCATCCATTAGCTCGATGGGTGCTCGCAGGTGTCAGTATGTGAACCTTCCCTTTCCCTGTAGACAACTAAGTACTCGTTTTTTCCGTATCTATTTCATCTATTCCCGTCCAGACGAAGGCTGTAGGCGAGCTAGGAGGAGAGCTTCAAAGGCGGGATCCTCAGAAGGTGTAGAAGGTGTCAGGTGCGTTGCATCCGTAATTTGACAGTGTGTCCGCACTCTAACATGTATTCTCAAACTGCCACAAGGACGGGAATCGCTTTCAAAACAGGTATGTAGGCTCTCCTATAGCGCAAACATCTTTACTGATTGGTTGCTGGTCTCAAGACAGGTCGCTATGCTCTTAGGGCGGGACACCATTCGTGTGCGTTGTATTCTTTTCGTAGCTTTTGTATACGTACAAGCATTAGTAGCAATATACTGGATATTCTGATCCATTCCGAGTCTGGCCATATCCGCAACCCGCTATCCAAGAACAATCCGGTAAACCGTGCGTCGTATCTGCTGTATTCTGACTGCTTCTGACAACATCGGACACTCACCGACTATATAGCTCACTTTGACCTTCCTCAGTGTCAGAAGCGGTCAGAATCTGGATTTGCGCAGTAAGACCCCTGGTCAAAATATTACACGTGACCCGGCAACTTCGGTTCTTCCTCAACCGGCTGTCCAAAAAGGGTAGGCGCGGACTTGTAGATTTTCAAGTCGTCCCAGTGTTCTCCCTAAGGCCTTAATTAAGGCCCCTCAGCGAAGTTAGGCCTTAAAGACTTAACTTAGCCTTGAATTAATTTGATTTTAAGAGTATTTTAAGGTCTAAAATAAAATTTTCTTAAATACCCCCATACTCGTCCCCAGATCCTTCCAATGCGCCATCGTCAGGTATCTCATCCTGCTCCTCTTGCGCCAGAAGCTCCATGTACAAAGCTTCCTCACTCCAGCCCTGTCTACGAGTCTGCCGACGGCGCAAGTGATGATCTAAACTGTACTCAACCTCTTCCTGCACCACTTTCCCACCAAAAAGTAAAGCAAGTGAACGAGGTAACCACGTACGTTTGCCAGTCGGCAACGCTGGAACAAAGTTGCTCACGCTGTCAAGCTCATCATCTTCTCCATCAGAGAGGTCATCTGGCTGACTCTCCTCCTGCTTCCGGGCTTCTTCACCCCATTTGACGAATTCTCGCCTCCACTGCTTCCTATTGGTTATGAGCTGTGAACGACAGCTGCCAGAGTCATGATTCTGGTCTGGATCAGGCTCTTCAATAGCTTCTGCGTAAGCTGGAACTTCGAGAAGTTTACTTAAGCGTTCTTCATCATGATTTTTGCGTGGCTTGCGGCGATCTTTCAGTCCTTGACGATAGTGTCCCTGCTTAATAGTATTGCGAATCTAGTAAAATAGAATCAGTATATACTCGCATGGGAAGATATAGTACAAGGTACCTTGATATTTTTACTAAGTTTCTTCAGCCCCATTCGGTTTCGCAATCGAGACTTAACAATCTTTACTTTGGAGAAGTCGCGCTCGTTTCCCGCAGTATTCAGGACCATTGAAAACAGTGTTACCGCAAAGTTCGCCAGATCGACCGTTCGCCCATCAGTTGACATTGTCTCCCAAAACTTGATAGGATCTTTGCCCTTAAAGTTTATCAGTTAATTGGACGCAGATAGGGGGAAAAAAAACACGAACGTGTATTTCCTCAAAGCCAGCTTGTATTCCAGGCCACTCGGTAAAGGGACCAGTCATAGCTAGATATTGCGTAACGGCACTCAATACAGCTTGTACACGTTTTCGACGCTGCTCCTCAGCGGCTTCTTTCTCATCGGGGTCAAGGAATTCAGAGAGAGGACGGCTGGCATATTTGATGTAAAGCTACGAGTATTATTCAGAGTGTTATATCAGCTAAATAGTATTTTTGAAGCAGTACAATTTGGGACTCACGTTGGTGATTAGCGCGTTGATAGAAAATGCATTTGCATTTGCATTTGGCCCAAAACGATCGAGGCGTTCGTAAGGGTTGAGTATGAGTACTCCGATCATTAGATTCTGATCGAAGCTTTTCCATCGACGCTCGAGACGTTTTGTCATCTCCAATGAGAGATGCCGATCCGAGTGATTCTTGAAATGGAGAAATACTCCAACGAATGCAAGCAAAACAACATCTGGGCCAGCATGGTCACTCTGACAGATGTTAGTTGCATAGCAAATGGGCTCGAGATCTTCGACCACTGTTGATAACTGAGACCAGAATTGATTATTGTCAATGAGATCAAGTTGGCGTGTAGCCACCGCTGTCAGTTCCTGCACTTCTCGAGCATTCTTCTCTGCACCCACTTGAGCCGCAATGATGTTGTCTCGATGAGATAATGATGCAACGCGCAACGGCTTCTTGAGTTCCTCGAGTCGGTGAAAAGAAATTACGTGTGTTGTCCACCGGGTGAGATTAGCAACGAGGTACGCAAGAATCTTATTGGTTTGAGAGCTTTGAACTTGGTTAAAAATGTCACGAATGCGGCCGTGGTTGTTGATCCATCCAACCAGGTCAGTAGCTTCCTCTGAAGTTTCTTGAGCCTTCTCGTTGACCTTGAAGTAATCACAAAGAATGAGTTGACCCTTCAAATTTAAAGTTAGAGGTCAGCTGAATAGGCAGCGTTTTCACGGGAAATGAATTGACCTGATGAGCTAGACATGGGAATGTAAAAACCCAAGGTCGCCGCTTTCCGAGCAACTCTCTTCCCGCTCTACTACCACCATCGTTATCTGTGCCCAGCCCTACGACTGCACATCCATACACCTTCTCAGCCGCATCTATCATCTTTTCAAACGATTCACACATCGAGTCTTTGTCTTTCTTGTCTGGGGTTGAGTTGTAAAGATCTATGAGATGAGGCTAGAGGAACATGGGTTAGAAGTCAGTAAGTAAACGAAAACAAGATCTTGCCTGGAACTGAGCTGATATGTTGACACCTGTAAGGGTGTTTTTAGAGATATCCTTCACTCCATCGCAGCTACAAGAGATTATTCAGAAAAATGAATACAAGAATTGTCTTATGCACGTACGTCAATACAACATCTTTCCCTTTCACCGCTTTCTTTACTTCTTTCTCCACGCGCTCATGTTCTTCATCCAATAATCTTCCGCCTAGCATCTTTGCAGAGGGTAGAACGTCGCCCGCTTGAGCCCGAAACATGAGAAATAATGTAATAACCTCAGGATCCTCAACCCAGTGGTCAGGAAGATTTGCGGAGACTGATGCTCGAGAAAATTGGGCATGTATTGCCTTCTTCTGCT
Organism: Tetrapyrgos nigripes; assembly: GCA_013368315.1. Taxonomy (NCBI): domain Eukaryota; kingdom Fungi; phylum Basidiomycota; class Agaricomycetes; order Agaricales; family Campanellaceae; genus Tetrapyrgos; species Tetrapyrgos nigripes. The sequence goes on along the minus strand of JAACJM010000094.1, from coordinate 252,602 downwards.
CCTCCGTGAATGGTATGTTATTTCCCTTGAAGACTTTTCCATCCAATGTGCTCTGCTGCTTCTCGACACGGTCTATGACCTTTCGTTTTTTGGATGCTGGTACTGATCCACCACCCTCCGTGTCACCCTCCTCTCCACCACTGTCATTCCCTCGGCCCCGCTTTACTTCAAGCATAACACCTTTCTTCTTTTCAGCCTTCCGAATCTCTCCCGCCTTTTTCTTCGCGGCTTCACTGGCATGTTGACAGGGTCTTTCGCCTCCAATCAGGTGAGCTGTCATAGCAGACTTGGTTCCTAGAACGTTTCCCGCTTTTTCGCATGCTAAAACTTTATCAGTATTACAATAGCATTGTATTGATTAGCTACGCACCCTCCTTGAACGACTGTTCGCCGTCGAGAGTGGTAATATCCAGGCTGACATTTGCTTTTATATGTGCGGGTGCATGGTGTTTAATGCAGCCTAGGCAGTATGCTTTGAAGTGGCTGCTGTTCTGCTTCTCGCCTTCATAGTAGTAGGCCCATAGTTCTCCTTTACCACGAGCCATGCTTGAGAGCAATGAGAGATGTTTTGCGTGTACTGGTAGCCGTAAAAAATTTTCACAGTCGCGTCTCAGCAGTAAGTCACATGTCACTTTCTACTTAGGTCTTAATTAAGCCTTCAAAATTTTTCTGAACAAGTTACGCCTTAAATTGTTAATTTGTTAAGGGCTTAAATTAATTTGGCCTTAAGCCTTAAGTCGAACACTGAGTCGTCCGAAGTCAGTCTCACATCTGCGATCTCATCCGTAGTTCTGTCGGTAATGCTCTATGTATTTGAGAAAATCATCATGGAGAGTCAATTTCTATGTTATTTTACACTTTTGAAGATAAAGTAGGAAGTGATACTAACAGATACAAGTTCATACAACCTGCAGCTCGTGGGGACACGTCGAACACGTCCATATTACGTCTGGATAGCGTCGCACAGCTACAGACGCGTCGAGTACCGCAAAAAGAGGCTGGTATGAACAAGGAGGTATGTAACTCACACTTTCAGTCTAGTTGTGAGCGCGTCATTCAATTTTCCTTTTCTAGAAAAGAGTGCGTACACGCATCGGCTGCCATTTTGAAGGCTATGATGAGGAATTCCCTCTAAACACCCTCTAAACACCAGGACCGGACTGACAAGAATCAAAAATTGTTACGCGTGCACAGAGATTATCGAGTGGAAGAGAAGGGAGAAAGCAAGCCGAACTAATCCCATCACCACATATATGTACTACTGTGCGCAATGTGAGGGGAAACAGACCAACAGAATTGAAGCGCAACTTTGAGCAGCTCTATGAGCTCTACGAAAACCCATCAGGCATTCACCCGAAGGCACTCAGAGAGCTCGAGAAAGCCCTTGCACCCATGGAAAAGGTCAGCTATGAATACCAAGAGTATAAAAAGAGGTGAAGGCATCAGGAAAAAGGCATCAGGCCTTTTCGGGCCTTTTCGAGGACTTTTATCCGAATCGCCGAACTTTTAAAAGCCAGGTCCGGTTTCTTTTAAAAGTACTTTTAAAAGTTCAATAAAATTACGCATATAAGTTCAATAAAAGTACGTATGAAAAGTTCTACGCTACTCTACACTAGTAGCTTGTGGTTCTCTCTAAGGCCGGCTCACTTGTGCGTCTACACTCTTCGGTCATAGCAGATGAAATCTGTATGAAAAAAGGCTATAAATCTCAAGCATACATAATTAAGAAAGAGTGAACGTACCGTGAGCCTCTGCCTGTTAAACCCCTGTCTGAGTGATTGAGTGAATGGCCCGGTAGCTGAGAGGCAGAAGGTACTCACCATGGAGCAATTGTCCCCACCCAATCCATCGTTGTATCCTCCCCCAATCCTCATTTGCATTTTTTGTAGATTTGGAACACGCGGACATGACGAGCAAGCGTAACAATTATTGGAAATGTTGGGAATAGAGGGAGTCTTCACTATTCGTGCGTCGTAGAGCTGGTGGCTGGGTGTTGACGCGTTGACGCGTTGACGTGGCATTTGAAGTCGAGCGCCAAGAGGTTGACAACAGTAAAGGAAGTTTTGAGGACTCCATTGATTGAGGTATTTGAGGATATTGAGGGTACTGTTGATGGCCTTGAGTGCAGCATTGAGGTAGTTGAGGTAGTTGAGGTACTAGTTGAGGACGTTGAGGACGTTCGGTTGAGAGCTGTTGGCGTCGTCATGAGGATATGATTGATGGAAACGTATATGAGGACCGAGGTGATATATATAAAGGTACACGTATTACGCATGGCCCTTCGGAGTTTGAACAGGACTTGATCTAAAATTTCGTTGCTTCCCCACCCTCGCTCACTGTAGCTGACTGCACGAACGAAAATACGCACGCAACTTAGACAGTGGATGCCGGCACTAGCACTATGGGTGAAATGAGAAGCACTTATGCCATCTCCATGATATAGAGATGTGCTTACACGCCCTAGCTACACATTCACGGGGTACATATGTAGACTGAAGCTTGGAAAAAGTACAAAAAAAAAGTACAAAAAAGTCCGAAAAAGTCCTCAGCCACGCAAAGTACAAGAAAGTTAGGAAAAGTCCGGTAAAAAAAGGTCATCAAAAGTCCGGACCGAAAAAAGTTGCCAAAAGGATCAAAAAGGTCGGAAAAGGTGAAATGCCTTTTTGCTGATGGGATGCATAGAACAGTCAGTGTTCGTACTTAAGGGTCCTTAAGGCCTTAGTATATCTAGCAAGGGGTCTTAAATTTGTCTACCCGAGACCAGACCTTGGGGGGGAGGGGGGGTCTGGAGAGACCTTATGACCAAAAGGTACATCATCACCTGAAGGGTGTATAGACTTACTTTATGAGGCAATTTGGATCTGAAAGTGCACAAAACATACTCAGGACCCATAAAAGCTATGTGTAATGACCTTTCAGGCCCATTCTCAGCTTTAAATGGCATGTAATTCCCACGATCAGTGATGTCACCACCAGTGCCACATCACAAACATTGTCAGAAAATGATTTGCTACCTCAATATGATAGGTGTCACACAGAATATATCACTAATCCACTGCATCTGTAGGTTAGCAGAGGGCCTGAGAGGTAACCAGGAGGAAAAATTGATCTGGTTTCATGATTTGTAAGCAATATTTATCTTATCACTTACCATTTTAGGAAGGAGAGGGGGGAGGGGGGGGTCAAGCTGGACCTTATGACCAAAAAGGAACGTCCGGTCTGGTCATATCATTTTGAAGACCCCTTGATATCTAGCTACTGTGTAGATATGACTGTAGAGCACGAGACGCCCTTGTAACGGAGACCGACTGACGACTTGAAAATCTCCAAGTTCGCACCTACCCTTTTCGGACAGCCGGTTGAGGAAGAACCGAAGTTGCCGGATCACGTGTAATATTTTGACCAAGGGTCTTACTGCGTAAATCCAGAATCGGGCAAATTGCATGTAAAACTGGGGCAAAGGGCCATCGCTTCGCGTGGCAAATTACGAGGCCCTTTCACGTAGTCTAAATCAAGTTATGCAGAAGGGAGGGAGAATCAGTGGAAAGTGAGAGGGAAGAAGGGCGTTAAGCAGACCGATTTGACATGCTAGCATGACGTCGTGGTTATTGACGTCAACGGTCCTCGGATCTCGTCCAGACCGAGTCTGGACATTCCGGTTGTCGGGAAGGGCAGAGACCGGCTGTGGCAACGAAAAGGGGTGGGAGTTTGAGGTCGTGGTAAAATTTTCGAGGTCGACATAAATTAACTCGGCCTTTAAGAGGCCTCGTAATTTTCTGGTCTTTTCTGACAGCCAGTCGAGGGACCAAGACTTCGACTTCCTGATCGGTGCAGGTCAGAGTAAAGCGGATTCCGTCGGAAAACGCCCTGTCGTTTTTCACCGGGCCTGAGTAAGTGGTGCTGACCTCTTTCTCATGAATGACCCACTCCGTATCATCAAGATATGATTGTATTTTTTTGTTTCTGGAATGATAAGCCGTCGACGTCGTCACGGTTGACTGAGGTAAAGGCCTCTAAATTTTGGAGAATTCTTAATTACTACGAGGCCCGAGTTAACTTATGTCGAGCTCGCAATTGAGTAGCAAACTTTTCCACGGATTCTAAGTATCACACGCCACCTCAGCGCTCCGACGTGCCGCTCAAGCTTACATACGTCAAATACTCCTGACGCGTTTGGCCGTTTGGACTTTACACTGGGCCTGACGCCGTCCAGTCTTACTCATGCCGTCGTATACAATCATGTCGGCCTACTCTCAGCTCTCAAGATAGACACCAAAGACTAGGAGATAAGAAAGTTTCCGGATCCAAAAAGGTCGTCAACTCGACGACGACGACCTGGCAGAGTCCCACTCTACCCTACATCGTCTGAGGTCTTTCCGACTCTTGTCCTCTCATCATCTTCAACGTCTCCATGACAGGTAGTGCAGATAGAAGAGTGATATAGTACTACCTGGTCCGACTCATCGACAGACGCTTGTTTCTGTAGTTACGTCTACGTCTACCGCTACCACGTCCATGTCGACGAAAGCTCACAAATCTACCGTCACCTCCCTTCGCTTCTTTCCTTCTTCCCGCGTTATCCTCTCCTCAAGTGCGGATTTTTCCTTACAAATTTACCCTGCCGACCCACTATCTCCCTCCTCCTCGACCCTACCCCCAGAGAACCATTCCACTCGTATCCCCTCCGTCCGTACCCTCCTCCCTCTTCCTTCGTCCTCAAGTCCACACACAAGGCCATCGCCGATTTCGGCTACTGCGATACTCGGGCGAGGACGCACTATTTTATCAGCTAGTAATAGCTCGGACGGGGCTATAAGGACATGGGACGTATCCAAAGGTATAGAGGTGGAGGAGTCGGTGGGGAGGACTGGGGGAGGAGGAGGAGGAGTGAATAAGATAGTGTTTGTGGAAGATGACGACAGGGCAGAGGCTGGCGGCCATTGGGCGGTGAATGGGACTGGGGCTGGAGGTGAAGGTCAAGGTGCAAGTGGAACTATACCTGCAGGAGACCGAGACGGAGGACAGGCTCAGGCTCAGGAAGTGAAAGGAAAACTGTTTTGTACGTTACAAGATGGGTCTTTTGAGGTTTTTCAAATCTCTTCTCCCTCGTCTTCGTCAAGACCCAAATCCCTCTTCAAATCCACACGTTCTCCACATGGAGCGTTGACGGCTGTAGCTGTCTCTTCCATTCAAGCCATTTTGTTATCGTCTTCTTTCTTCAAAAAATTCCAATTACTTGCTACCGGTACTTCAGGAGGTGTTATTACTGTATACGCGATTGCTATTCCGCCTTCCTCGTCTTCCTCGATATCACCCTCCTCACATGTACAGCCGGAAATCGAAGCCGAAGCCGAAGCTCTATCCCAATCCCTCTCCCTCTCAACCCCTCTCGTCAAATTTCGTCGTTCGGATGCGGGGATTGAGGATCTCGCATTCACTTCTTTACCTTCCTCGTCTGATGGGACTCAGGGATTGGGCTTGGTAGTAGCGACGACGGACGGGTTACCTTGGATCGCTAAACTAAAACTATCGCCATTATCGCTAACATCCCAATCAGGTTCATTTTCAGCAGGAACCGAAATAGAAGAGGTAAAGGTAGAGATAGGAGTAGAGGTTGGGATATATGCGGAGTTGACAGGTGGAGATGTTGATCCTGTACGGGGTGTTGCTGTTGTAGGTCACAGCCGACTCGGTGAAGGTGAACTTGAAGGAGACGGAACGGAAGTGTGGACAGCGGGTGATGATGGGGTTGTTAGGAGGTATTTACTCTGACCTCTGACCTGACCTGAGGTGTCTGAGGTGGGGTGGGGTGGGATGGGATGTAGACAAGGGCTTAGGGAGGATGGGCAGGGGGATGGGATGGGATTTGTGATTTGTCAATGGACAGATACAGATACACGTAACGTCTTTCCAATTCCAAGAAAGAAAATTTGTCTTTTTTCGGAATTCAAGGATAGGATACGCAGCAAATCAGATACAGCCTCAAAGCAAAGCAATAAAATAATTAGAATAATTAAGAATTAAATCCTTAAGAGAGAGAGATGTATTACCCGGGCTACGGTCACGAACTGACGTGCCGAGGGTCCGGGAGGCAACCCGATGTACTTAGTAACTAATAGTACATCATCGTCCCGGGATCGACCACTTTCAGGGAGGACGACCTCGCAGTGCGTTTAAACTGTTGTAGATCCATCTGGTTATGGTGACCGACAAGAATTACAGGAAGTTACTACTGGTAATACACTATGATTGCCTGCGTCGATATTCTGATGGTACAAACATGGGTGATTTGTCAAAGATTAGGAAAACTGAATGGATATATAATTTCCCAAGATCTGCACACAACCCGCGTGTGTGTTCAGTAAGCACAGCCTCGGATTCGAGTTCAGAGAGGAATATACTTGAAGTAAAATCCTATCTCAGTGAGACAAGAGTCGCATGGCTACATCTGAGGAGAGCATGTTTGAGGTCTTCAACGTCCTGCAGACAGAAGAGACATAAACGTTCGATATGAGGGACTGAATCACGATTCTTATCCGTCCAGCGTAACCTTTCCACTGCCAGAAGAATATCGCTGCATAACGCATTGGTGAGAGCCTTGCGATGTCGCACATTCCGGACGTCTTCCGGATATTCACGCATACACCTGGATCTGTAAACGTAACCGGTCCCTCCAGGATGAGGTTCTTTTCGGAGCGGCCACAAGTAAGTTTTGTCGCTCGTTCTTAAGAAGTGCGTCATGATGTACAGGATGTGTCTTTTCGTTTGCCCGTTTTCTAACCTTGCAACTGGCAACTCGTCTGCAAGTCTATGGAATGTAAAATGTAGGTCCAGTATTAGGAAGTAGCAAAGCTCTGCGTAAGAGCCAAATTAATTACAATGATATCAATCAGCTATATAAGCTCTAAAGTGTCTACGGGAAACAAACTTGAAGCAACAAACACTGTGAAGAAACTTAGGTTGGGTATTGACCTATTTCAAGGCAAAAAGGAGATTTCAACCTAAAAGCGGGTACCTTAGGTTGATGCCTTTTCGCAGCGTTATCAACCTAGCGCAGTAGATTACTTTCCAACCTGCCTACTTACCCTTCGATAGGCTGATTTCTTGGTTACTTCACTACGTCTACAAGAACAGATTACAGTTACAGGCTACTGTTCCTTACAGATATTAGTAACAATAATACATGTACTGTGAGTCAATAAATATGCGAGTGTACCAGTTTGAACTAGTACTGGAGAAGAAGTTGGATGCTCATCCACTGATCCTTCATCGTAGGGCTGTGAGTGCTCAAAACCGAGAGCGCGTCAATAATAGCATTAAAGGCATGCTGGAAATCGGTCAGTAGGAAATCTTGAAAGTTGTGTGGGGCTGACTGCTCTCCTGAACGGATGGCAGAGAAGAGGATATGGGCCATAGACGACCATAGTACCTGTGAATTTTTTAGAGACTGACAAACCCTGTTCCATATAAAAAAGAACCAACTTACAGCCATTATCGGATTCATGAACGCCGTCTGCTGAAGATCGGCCGAGGGTATCATCAACGCAGCTTCCTTTGCAACTTCTACTTGATAGTGACGAGCTACAGCTCTCTGATTGGGATCCGAATGATTGATCATTTCAGAGACCAAATATAGGCGGATGAGTGCCATTCGGGCAAGGGTATGTATGACGAGAAGTTGTCTCTTTGTGGAGCTGGGGAGGGGTCGGTAACTGCTATATTCAGCCTGCTGATTTGAAGGGGTATGAGGAAGACCCGCAATGAAACGGGTTGTCAAGGACAGAAGGTTGTCAAGGATGTTTCGAAAATCATGGTAAGAGGATGGATCCAGAGTAGTGTCTGTCCAAAACTAAACTAAGATCCTTTTAATCGAGAACCAGAAGCATTAATTACTTAAATCATATCGCTTGCCCAATTGAGACGCTTGTTCAAGCAAAATGCAAGCCTTGGCATGTAAAGCCATCGCAGAGTTGCCATTATCCGGTACATGAACTAGAAATTTCTGGATCGTTGAACCGCTAGATGCGCCAACAGGAACCTAATGAACGATCGCCATTCAAGTAGTACTCAAAATGTCCATTTTCTACGATACACACCTGAGGCCACGGTGTATCCACTCTGAATTCAGGCATCCAGTATGGAAAGTGCGTCTTTGAATCCTCTGTCACAACAGCCGTCAAACAACTGTTGAGAGACAGGACAGTCCAAAACGCACTTGTACTCTGATTGTGATTGTATTCATTCGAGGCTTGGCTGTGACTTGATCCTTCTACTACGAATGCAGATTGTTGTTCCGAGTTAATACGATGCATTCCGGCTGATAGCAAAAGGGAAACCGCATTCGTCAACGAATCCTTGCCTTCAGCGTTACATCCAGTAACGAAGAAATACTGCGCAAATAAGACATGAGTCTGGATGTTTTGAAGCACTGTCCATCCCGGACGATTGGTACCCATTCCAAGTAACAGTCGGGATCTCTGTTCTTTTGCCTTCAACAGTAGGACTGGTTCCAGAGCAGCGATTTGTGGATATGGGGTGAAGTGGGAAGCGATGAGAAAGACAATGGACACAAGAGCCGGAACGATTGGAGTAGCTTGGTGAGAAGTGTTCAGGGACACGACGGAGTTGAAAAATTCGTCCTCGTTCAAGAAGAAACCTATGTCGGCTGAGTATTCGAAAAAGTTAGATAGACTTCAAAGATGCATATGAGAATTCGTCGTTGCATGTGAAGTATACGACTTACAGAGTATGCCGAAACTGAGGATCGGAGAGTATCTCCTCGAAGGTTTGGATGGAAGGAATGTCAGTTGTTGCGCGAAGCGATGAGACGCTTCCACCGTGGCCTTTAGATTTCAGGACTATCGTTAAACTGGATAACGACAAAGAGAGACTGGTGTTGCACACACTTGAATGAGACGACGATTCGCCATAAGGATTATGTAGAAACACTGGGCTGTCATCAGCAGAACTTGAAGTTCTGTCGCTTTGCTGTTGTACCGTACTGTGATCTGAATAGCTACATGCATCGAAACGAGCAAGAGCAGGCTTGCAATTTGAGCATTCTGGGCGGCCTCCGTCACATTTCTGAGAAGAAGGGTATCAGAGTGAATGAAGGATGTATGGAAGAGGGAAGAGGCAGAAAAATGTACGAACTATGCGGCGAAGCCTGCACGGGAAGCTTTCAGCTAACTTTCACAGACAGTTAGGGGAACACGGAAGATTATACCTGCAGTTTGAACACGAGCCTCCCCTTGGGATCCTAGTGAATGAGTACATGGCGGGCCTCTTCAGACTGTGTTCGCATAAGAGAGCTGGTGATGTCTTGGAACCGATAGACTCATACGTTGAGATTTAAGCAGAACTAGCGCTTACCATCGGCAAACACACACCTACGTGACTCATTTGTCTAACAGTAGTAGCTGCACAGAATCATCAAATTAGTGTCGCCGAAATGAGCTTAAAGTTAAACCCTAAATCTGATAGTTACCTTTGAGCCGGATGGTAAATTCGTCCGATAAACCCTGTCAAGTACACGAGGGGAACGCGTGGCACTCGATTGACCAGGAAGGGAACGGTATATCAGCACAGTATGGAATTTGCTGAGGGGTAGTCGGAGCATAGCCACACGCTGGAACGAGTCCCGGAATTATACAATGCTGTGTGTCGAGCGTAGATCGGATACTCAAATCCCGTGCTATATTGAACAGTGCTAGGAATGTCAGTGACATTGACGGCAACGGTTGAAGCTCTCCTCGTTATCTATAATGGAGTATATAATATATACAAGAAGAATGTCATTACATACTTCCGCGATGGATAGTGTAAGTGGAATGTGGACGATGGCTCAACAGGTGTAGGTTCTTAGACCCAAGGTATTTGCGTGGCCTAAGTATTGTTCATTAACCCCCATGCCCTATAATTGGGGTGAGCGTGCATATCATTTTCGAGCATTTTTTGGCTATGTATGATTCAGCCCTTCGGCCCTCGTGTCTTCAATAATGTCAGAGTGGCCAGCTGGTAACTAGTACTCAATTCAGATCATACTAAGTGGTGACGCACTCAGAAGCCCTTTAAAATGTAACTTAATAAAGACTCATATGCTGAGGCTTTCGACAATGGAATGTTCTTGACATGAGCCTACTTACACTTACACTTGGATTCTTTTGATCATTCCTTGTAAGAATGACTCAACTGAGTTGCAGGCTTCACAAGTACCGATGTCTTTAATACCACTTATGTCGAAAGAAGGCTTTGCAGTTCCGTCACCAGAGAGTCAAGCCCTCAAACGGGTGCAATTACTGAAATATAGGCCCGTGACAGTCCCTTCCGATAAGTACTTTAAACAGCTGTAGATCCATCTGTCCATGGCGACCGCCAAAATACAAGGGATCACTCTAATCCGACGCGATTTGGGGGAAATGCCAAACAAATGCCAAATGGCTGGTAATCGTGAGAAGAGAGGAAATACCTCTCTGCTCGTCGTTATAGACAGCGCAGTCGTCGATATGTATTTTGACATTGAAATTACAAGACTCGATCACAGGGCGAGCTTGAAGTGCAGATAGCATGTATTTTAAGCGACGTTAAATTTACCAAGACTCGGTCACGGAATTGAGGTACCGACGTTCCAGTGTGTGGCTATGCTCCAACTGCCATTCAGTCAGCAAATTCCATACTGTGCCGATATGCCGTTCTCCATTTTGGGCCATCGTGCCACGCGCAGCGATGGCTTGGCAGGGTTTATCGGACGAATTTACCATCCGGCTAAAAGGTAACTGTCACATTTAGGGTTTAAGCTCGCTCATTCCGGTGACACTAATTTGATGATTCTGTGCAGCTACTGCTGTTAGACAAATGATGAAAGGGGTGTGGGCCAGCGCTGAAGCGTGGCGAGAACGAGTCCGGTGAGCTCAAAGATTCTACAAACCAGTCAAGTAAAGAAGGTTAATGGAAAATGGTGTGTATAATACTAGTTCAATTTCTGAGAAAAGCAGATAAAAGTAGTGTGTTAGTACTATGATAAATACAAGTACATAAGAAGAAACAGTGCTTTAGAGCTCTCTATAAATCTGGAAAAAAGGAATGGAGTACTCAGGTGGTACTTCTGGGCTCGCCGATATTCCCTCCCTGCCAGCACACTGAAAAAATCTGCTCAACCACACTGCTGCATCCTTCAGAGCAATGGTTCGTATTGGTTTTTTACTTCTGTCTCATGCCCTTTATGCTATTTATGCCCCTCATACCTCCTCTGTAATGAATCACTCATGTCACACAATGTGTAGAGTAACTATCACAATATGTGGGATTTGTGTAATGATTTGGAGCACCCACTCATTACTCTCATCATTTGACATGATACAAAGGTAAAATTATTATGAGATTTTGGTTTGATGTGGTACCAATTTTCCTAGATCTATGTTGATCCTAGTGTCAATATTCCAGCCATTTCTCTGGATGTAGACATCTGGCACATCCAACCAGTGTATTTGAGTTGGAATGTTGGCTTCCACGCAGTCACGAGAGATGCTGTAATTTTTGTGGTAGGAGATATGGATATTGAAGAGTTGAAGGAGGACAGAGTGAGTTTTGATTCCTCACTCAAGATTTTCTTACTGATTTGTTTGGAAATGGCTCTAGGTGACAGTTCTTAATGCTAAAGAGATTACAGTGTATTCTGAGGGACAAGCTTGGTTTCGAGACCTGATTGATTAGTGTACCTGAAAATATACCTTCACCATTCACTGTGGTCACTGGTCCTTCAAACCATTGTCTGGAGTCTATGTTGCAATATCATCAGTCTGTGACAAGGGTGTAAGAAACGAACACATAACAGTGGTCATCGTTATTGAGTGTTAGTCTTCAGTTTCTTTAGCTATCCCAATTTAATATGCATACAATCAACAAACATTCACGAATGTGTCTACATATTGTCCAAGCCTGTGAGATGTCTCTCTCCCCCTGAGTCTTATAATCTTGTCCTGTTAGTGCAGTAAGTTTCATCCCAACCTCAATTCAGTGCTGATAGTCTGCTATCATCTAGGCTTTTGTGTCAAAGTTCTTCATAGACTATCTCATAGTAAAATGTGTCACAACCTGACAGTGCAAAGTAGCCACACTAATAGGTTGAGGAATATGTTACCTGAGGATGTATGGAGAGAGAAACGAACTGATGATGTCACTGTGGTATTGCAGTGTTGAACAATTTAGACAACCAAGGAGCCTATTCACTGTATATAAAGTAGGGGACACACAAATGCAACTAACCCCATGTGGAGCACCAAAAAAGAAGATTCCAGACTTCCTGGATGCATAGACCAAATTGGCCACTAAAGTCTCTAGGGAATAGACAAAATAACAAGATGCCAAATTCTGAGGTCAGTCTGTCCAGAACTGAGAGATGAGATTGCCAGACAGTGGGGACCATCCCAAAAACTGCATGAACTGATGTTTCGTGATCTCACTCAATTCATCGTTTCCCTCCATCATTTTGTAACACCAGGGTATTACTGGCATTCATTACCATCAAATTTAGTGGCAGTCTGTCCATCGGGTGCATGGAACATGCACAGTGAAGGATTCTTGGTCAAAATCACCTAATTTGGTTCTGCCATGTGGAGTTAGTTGTGTTTGCATGTCCCCTACCTTACACAATTGCCTAGATTCAACTGACTACTCAACCCCTCTACAACAATGGTAGATTCCAGGGCCCCACATCACTCCCAATAATACCCAGCATCTCCTCCCCATCCTTTCCCTATACATCACATGGCACAAACAGAATTTGCTGGCAGTAGGTGCAGCTGCCTGTTGCATCAGAACTAATATTTCTTTCTGTCAGATCACATGGAAATGCATCAGGACAAAGCTAGAAATGCAGCCCCACAGATTGCTCCAGTCCAAACCTGCTTATCAGATGGATAGATGGGACCGTTGAAGCATAGCCACAAGCAGAAGTCAAGTGTAATAAACTCAACTTCATTTCATTCAGCCTTGTAACTCAAGTAGGAGTGTGTTTGCCAATGGTAAAAGCTAGTTCTGCTTAAATCTCAACATACAAGTCTATCAGTTCCAAGACATCACCGGCTCTGAAGAGGCCCACCATGTACTCATTCACTAGGATGTCAAGGGGAGGCTTGTGTTCAAACTGCAGGTATAACCTTCTGTGTTCCCTTGTGAAAGTTAACTGAAAGCTTTGCCATATGGAAACCTGGAAGACCTCACTCGCTCTGGAGAGCCTCGCTCACCTTAAGCAGTTCTGCCAGTGGGTCAGCAGCCCTGATGTGGAAATTGGACCCCTGACACCCTCCCAAGGAATTATGTTACTGTGTACCCTAATAAAATATTGCAAGTCCTGGCACATATGCATTGTGTGACTCATCACCCACTCAGAGGATATGTGCATAAATATGAGGCTATAAGCAAGAGGTTCCTAGAGGTTGGGTTCAAGGGAAACAATTTACTACACTGGGGCCAAGGGGGTGGCAGAACAGATATCTGGCACATCACCTGGGGGGGAGGGGGGGGGTCCAAGGTCCTGCTAAATTTTTTTTGGACCCTCTCCAGGTGGGCGCCTAGTTCCCGAGGCTGAGGGTGACATGATACCAAGTTTTTCAGAGGTTTTGAAGCGCTTCCTGCTATTTCAGAATGAGGATATCCAAGGTCCTCCCTCCTCATTGTGGACAATCTGATTAGTAATTATCAATACATGTGACTTCAGATTTACCATATATGGAAGGAGAGGGGGGGGAGGAGGGTCAGAGGGTCTTGCTAAATTTTTTTTGGAGGGGATGTATGAAATTTCTATTCTGCCACCCCCTTGACTGGGGCTCTGAATGGGAACATCTGATTACCAGCTTTGTTTCGGCCAGCCTGACCCAGTCATTAACACTATAGGTATACATATGAGCTCGTAGGAACTTGAAGTGAGTCTTCATGCAAGAGTTGTGTGGATGCCCCTATAGGCCTATTTGGCAATAACCATAATGTTTCTTGTGTATGGATACCTCACCTTGTACATCACAAAAATTCATACTTATTCTTTGGCATTGTCTGCCACAGATTTACAGTTACAAGTACTTAATGATGTACAGTCTTGATCTGCATCAGTATAAGCTATAGCACATGCTTCTCCTTAGTCCCTACTCATTAGCATAGGTTTGGCCTAGCCATTTTCAACTCTGTACATAACTATAGCTTAAAACCAGCTTTCTATGGGTGATACAATCTTCTGCATAGATCCTGGAGGTGTCAGCTGATTAATCAACACTGCTATTCATTATTACCAACCCAACCATTGTGCTTAACCCAGCTATCACTGAACAGGTAGATGTCACGAATCGCACCCCGCCTATTCATTTCATTTCTATTCTTTTCCTTTTTACCACTCATTTCCCACTCTATTTACTTTTAACCCCATAAACATCAATCGTTTCCCATCATCGTCTAGAGTTACCATCTTCCCAGATCTATGACTCACATACTTATCTCCTCTGCTTTCTATCTCCACGGACGTTCCCACTGTCAATCATTCTTTATGATCCAGTACCTTCATCTATCCATATTTAACTTACTATTCTCTCATCCTTGACATCTCCACATGGTACCGTTTATTATTACCTACTTCTTCCCATCTGTTCACATATTACTTATATACCCGCTATCTTTGTAACCTACTCCTTAGTTCGTTCACTTCGTCTCCGCTCCGTACTATTACTACGCAGTGTAGAGCCTAGTCTGCTTACTACTCCATCTCTCTCTCTCTCTCTCTCTCTCTTTCTATTTCTTTCTCTCTCTCAATCTATTCACTTGTAACTTGTCTTCTCGTATTGTGTGACTTAGGTGGTTATTGAGTGTATCGACAACCTTGACACTTGAACGAACTCCCATACACCCACCTCACTAAATTGAGTCTTTCTCTTGACTACCTCGTCTATCGTTATTTCTCAAAAAAAAAAAAACAACCATCTCCCACTCCTCCTACACCAGTCACTCTGTCTACCCCATTTTCTCAAATTCATTTCGAACCCTCCATAACCCCTTCTGACTACAAACGAGTTCCACCCCCCTCCCTCTCTATCTCTTACACACCGAATACTGGGTCTCCCACAGAAGAAACATACAAGCGAACCCTTGGAGTTTCAACCGACACTTTATCTGCACAAGACGTTGGGTGTGGAAACTTATCTCAGGTGACGTAGTCCTCTCGACATTTTCATACATAACAGTGAAAGATGACTTCGATACAGGAGAAACCGTGGTTCAGATTAGGGGACCTCTATTCCTCAGCCATCATCATTTCCCCCCGACTATGGACTACCATCCTCCTTTATCCTAGGACCCAACTACCTAGCTTGAAGAAGAATTAGTATATGACAAGTCGACGATCCGCATCTGCAGACCCAAACCTCCACTGTGCCGATCGACCACACGTATTCCACCCCTTATCACTCTGAGATGCTGCCTACTTCATCGAAGACGGTAACGATCCTTGGGCTCCTTGTACCATACAACCATGCCTAAACAGATATAACACTCAGTGACTTACTGCCAAGGAGATCCCAACTGGGCTGCACGTCGTAACCCAACTCCAAGAACTTGCAATCCAAAAAGCACATTCAAAAACCAATCCCGAAACTGAACCAGAACAAGGAACCTCTACATCTCCTAACCAGCCTTCTGAATCAGACCCAGCACCAGAAACACCTTCCAATAACCCGCCAGAACCAGACAATCCCACTTCCTCCCCTTCTTCTCCCACCATTCCGTCTGCCGAAGGACCATCCGTAGCCCCTCGTCGTCCTCCTACACCTCCCTCCCCAAATCCGTCAGACCCAAACGACTCAGTTATGGCTGATACACCTCCTATGGGATCGAATAGTACTTCTGAACGAGGAAGAAAACCTGACGCCTTCAATGGGGAACGCAGTGAGGCAAAACGATGGCTGGCCTTGTTTAACAACTATCTGCACATGAATAAAAGCAAGTACCCCACTGAGGAAAGTCAGGTCTCGTTATTCCTATCATTCTTTACAGGAGAAAAAGGAGGAGATTGGGCAACGCAACGATTAACCGAACGAGATGAAGACGAAGAAGACGAAGAATTGGAAAAGACGCCAGAGAAACATAGATGGACCACTCTAAAACAGATACGTGACAGGTTCAAAAGGGACTTTAAAGCTCTTGCTTCGGACAACGTGGCAAGAACGAAGATCAAGTTTGCTAGGATGAAAGGGACAGATATCAGCAGCTACAACAGCATCTTTGATACATATGGAGAGGAGTCCGACTTCGGAGAGACAGCACTGTTGGAGTTCTATCAGGATGGGTTACCTCCTAAACTCCGAGAGGCAGTCGGAAGAACGTATCCAAAGTGGGATGACTTCGACGAATATAAAGAAAGGGCTGTAGAGCTTCATTTAGAATGGTTGAAGGAATGGGAAAGACAAGGACGCTGGAAAACTCCTTCAACATCGAGGAGTAACCCAGGTCCGTCTCAGGGAAGAATGGTAGCAAGCGTCAATGCGCTTATGAATATGGGACCAGGTGCTAACTCGTCCTTTACTCCATTACCCAAACTGACACCTGATGAAAGAGACCGACTCCGAAAACTAGGAGCGTGCTTCGCATGTAGACAACCTGGACATATGAGCAATGAATGCCCAACGTTCCCAAAACCGTCATCTCAAAATGTTCCCCAAACCTTCTCTCCTCGTGCTGTTCGAACAGCCGAGATCGCAACCACATCTTCACCGTCTCATTCGTCACCAGTAACGGTAGCTCAGGCATCTTCATCTCGAAACGTGATCAAGGATATTTCTGACATGGTTAACAAGGTTAAAGGATTGGAAGGGGAAGATATTTAAAGGAGATTATGTCCAAATTGGATTTTTGAATCGCTCCTCTGCTACGTCGTCAGTAGGAGTTGAACAGTACACCGGACAGTTAAAGAGCAATTGATATAGTGTGTTATACCCCTCCAGTGAGCGAATCTTTCCTTCAGAACTAAGAATGTCAGCAATCACTTGTAACCGACAGGTACCATCAATCACGCTCAAAACTGAATTAATCGGCAAAGTTACTGGCAGAAAAATCGACGCAAACGCCCTAATAGACAGCGGTGCAGAAGGCATAATTATCAATAGCCGGTTCACACAAGAAAATCAACTTACCCTCCTTCCTATCAAAAACCCGTTCTCAGTACAAAATGTTGATGGTTCCGAAAACACTATGGGATGGGTACAAAAATACACCATTCAGAATCTCCGTATCTACTCCCAAGACAACAGAGCATATCACGAGGAAAAAGCCGAATTCTACGTAACAGACATCGGGGATCACGATATAATCCTCGGTACCGACTGGTTGGAAGAACATAACCCAGAAATAGATTGGTCATTCTCACGAATAAATATGATCAGGTGCCCGGAAACGTGTATCGTAGCGAACCCCCCCATTCTCCATTTAAAAACTAAAACGAAACCCTCGAAACCAGCAGTCGCCGAACCACGGACCCACCATAAGGATTACCAAGTCAGATGGTTGGAACCAATTGGACGATTCAAACCAGTTGCTCAACCAAAAATCGCAGGGCAACGTCGTCAGATTCCTATTCGATCCTTCCATCGAAGTTCGGAGGCAACGGCGATCTTTACCAAAGACAGTCATGGGAGAGATACAATCCCAGAACAGTGGGAACGAAACGTGATGGAAGAACTGCTTGGGAACGAGGAAAAGGTAATGATGCTGAATGGGGAAACACCAGAAACACCAAACCTGAACATCCGTGTGGGATTCACGAAGGCACAAGAGCTTGCAGAGGCAGCTCAGAACGTCAAAACCGACATACCTCTTAAGGATAAGATTCCTTCGCAATATCATCAATTTCTATGAGTCTTTGACAAACAAACCTCAGAACGACTACCGAGACGTGGCGAATGGGATCATGCCATCGAACTAAAACCGGACTTTGAACCACGCCCCTGCAAAACATACCCTTTATCCCCAAATGAACGAAAGGAACTCGACAAGTTCATCAAAGAGAATTTAGAGAAGAAATACATAAGGCCATCAAAATCTCCTATGGCAAGTCCCTTCTTCTTTGTAAAAAAGAAAGACGGAAAACTATGTCCAGTACAGGACTATCGCGCCTTAAACAGAGGGACTATCAAAAACGAATACCCCCTACCGCTCATATCGGAACTCGTAGACAAACTGAAGGGAGCACGGATATTTTCCAAAATCGACCTCAGATGGGGATATAATAACGTACGCATAAAGGAAGGAGATGAATGGAAAGTGGCGTTTAAGACCAACTGAGGTCTTTTCAAACCAACGGTGATGTTCTTCGGTCTTATGAATTCTCCAGCCACATTCCAAGCGATGATGAACACTCTTTTCAAGGACCTGATCGATTCTGGAAAAGTCGTGATTTACATGGACGACATTTTAATATTCACAGAATCACTGGAAGAACATCAATACATGACTTCAGGAGAATGATTTGTACGCTAAACCAGAAAAATGCACTTTCGAAACCAACTCGGTGGAGTTCCTAGGCCTCATCGTTTCACACAATACACTAGCGAGGGCCCGGTCAAAGTTGAGGGCATAAGCAAATGGCCGATCCCACGTAACGTCAAAGACATACAGTCATTCCTTGGCTTCAGAAACTTCTATCGTCGTTTCATATGTGATTTCTCAAAAATTGCATGACCACTGTTCGATCTCACAAAGAAGGATCACCCATGGAAATGGTCAGATGAAACCGAAAGAGCCTTTCAGGCACTCAAAGATACATTCACGTCTTCTCCAATCCTCCTCATGCCCGATCATTCTAAACCATACCAAGTAGAAGTCGATGCGTCAGATTACGCTACAGGAGGTATCCTACAGCGACAAGGACCGGACGATAAATGGCATCCCATAGCATATCTATCGAAAGCTTTGTCTGAAACTGAGCGGAACTACGATATTCACAATAAAAAATTGTTGGCAATCATACGCAGACTGGAAGCCTGGTGACACTACCTCGAAGGCAGACCACATACTATCGAAATCTTAACCAATCACGACAACCTCAGATACTTCACTACCGCTCAGAAACTCAGCCGGCGACAAGCAAGAATGGCCTTGTTTCTGACTAGATTTGACTTCATGCTCACTCACAAACCCGGAAGCCTTAATCGAAGTGACCCACTCTCTCGAAGACCGGACCATAAAGAGGGAATCGAGAATGACAACAAGGATAGGGTCTTGCTTGACCCTAAATTCTTCAGGATCCGAGCGACGAGGCCAGGAACAGTAATCGCAATCGGAGATACAGAGTTGAGAAGGTGGATTAAAGACTGCCCAAAGAAGGATGCCGAAGTCGTGAGTGCGTTACAAACTATTTTTAACAATGGACCACGCGCGTTGGCAAAAAACCTACAGGAATGGAATTATGAAGATGGAATCATCCTGTTCTGAGGAAAAATCTACGTCCCAGACAACCAACAGCTCAGGCGAGATATTGTCAAAATACATCATGACAGCCTTACCGCGGGACATCCGGGACGATTCAAGACGTACGAACTCGTTAGTAGAGAATTCTGGTGGCCTGGTATGTCAGTATTCGTTCGTGACTACGTTGAAGGATGCGCTACTTGTCAATTAACCAAGGCAAATAATCACCCGGCGCATGTACCACTAATCCTGAACGAGATACCAGAACGACCCTTTGGCATGATTACAACCGACTTCATCACGGATCTGCCAGAATGTAACGGCTTTAATGCAATTCACGTCACAGTCGATCGTCCAACAAAAACGGTTGTCATTTCCCCATGCAGAAAGGATATCGATAGTGATGGGACAATTGACCTACTATTCGACAACACTTGGTGACAATATGGCTTGTGGGACAAAATGGTATCCGACCGTGGACCTCAATTTGCAAGCCAAGTAATGAAAGGAATATACGCTAAGCTAGGTATCACCTCGGCACTCAGTACAGCTTATCATCCACAAACAGATGGCAAGACAGAAAGGTTCAATCAAGAACTTGAACAATACCTTCGGACCTTCTGTAACTACCACCAAGATGATTGGGTTAAATACCTACCTTATGCCGAGTTTTGCCACAATACGCGAACCCATTCAGCAACTGGAAAGTCACCCTTTGAATTACTCCATGGATATCTACCCCGACTCTTCCCTACAATCAATCCAACTTCGCACATGCCAAAAGTCGAAGAACGCCTTCAGAATTTGGACATACTCCGGGAAGAACTAAAAGCAAGTCTGTCAACCACAGTGGAAACGATGAAGAAACAAAACAAGGACCATATAAACGAAGGAATGAAATTTAAGGTTGGAGACAAGGTGTTACTAGATGGAAAGAATCTGAAGACAACGAGGCCAAAAGCTAAGTTGGCAAATTGTTGTCACGGTCCATTCGAAATCACTGACGTTATTGGTAAAGTCAATTATCAACTCAAGTTACCGAATACCTGGCGGATTCATCCGGTCTTCCATGCTTCACTTCTATCGCCATACAAAGAAACCGAAGCTCACGGAGTAAACTACCCAGGGGAACCAGCTGAATTACTTCCCGAAGACAATGAATACGATGTCGAAGCAATTTTGGACTCAAGACCAATGAGGAACCGTCGGGGAGTACAATACCTAGTCAAATGGCTGGACTATGCTGACTCAGAAAATTCATGGGAACCGGCATCAGGATTGACGAAGCTGAAAGATATGATCAAAACCTTCCACCAACAACATCCAGACGCTTATCGACCAGCAAACCTCATACGACCAGGAACAACAGTGTACTCAATGGGAGTCACTATAGGAGATATATGGCGGAGTACTCGTGTGCTTCAAACAAAAGCACAACTCAAAGGAGGAATAATGTCATGAATCGCGACTGTTCTATGTCCTCCTTCCCACTCCACCGCACAACTAAACTCGGAATTCCATCATCATTCATCCATCGCATTTCCCCGTTAAATAACACTCCGCCCTAACAACACCAATAGATTGTACGGCGTCCACTGTCAAAATCCATTTGCGGACGGCAAACTGGCCACTCGCTTGATACATACGTCACTACCTGGCAACAACTATAAAAGGATACCACACCAGGGGGAAGAACGATAGAACAAAAGTCCACTACTACCAGTCAAACAACAATCACTCGTACTCCCACTACCACAATGTCAACTGCTTCCTCTACCGTCTCCACTGCTCAGAACTCATTCCTCGCATGCCCAACTAACGGGGGACGTTGCACATACGGACGACGCTCAGGACGTCAATGTCGACTCTCAAAGCAACACCAAGGACCTCACAACAGATGCAAATGTTGCACATGGGGAGGTGTAGATTGGGAAGAGGACATAGAGCTACATGTGTAGTTCATCGAACATCCCTACGAGCAGAGCACAGAGGGAACCTTGGATGGGGAGACAGCAGCGTATGGGGTGCACACATCATCCTACAAAACGACAACAACAACGGATGGGATGGATCGGGCTGGGGTTCTGCGACCAACGTCACGGGATGGGGCGAACCCAGCGACTTAACTGACTATTGGCCAGAACAGCGGGAGCTGGACAAACGACTTCGCGAACAATGGGCAAAACACTGGACGGACTGGCTCCCGAGCTCCGGTGAAAGCTCGTCTTAAAAAGGGGGTATTGTCATGAATCGCACCCCACCTATTCATTTCATTTCTATTCTTTTCCTTTTTACCACTCATTTCCCACTCTATTTACTTTTAACCCCATAAACATCAACCGTTTCCCATCATCGTCTAGAGTTACCATCTTCCCAGATCTATGACTCACATACTTATCTCCTCCGCTTTCTATCTCCACGGACGTTCCCACTGTCAATCATTCTTTATGATCCAGTACCTTCATCTATCCATATTTAACTTACTATTCTCTCATCCTTGACATCTCCACATGGTACCATTTATTATTACCTACTTCTTCCCATCTGTTCACATATTACTTATATACCCGCTATCTTTGTAACCTACTCCTTAGTTCGTTCACTTCGTCTCCGCTCCGTACTATTACTACGCAGTGTAGAGCCTAGTCTGCTTACTACTCCATATCTCTCTCTCTCTCTCTTTCTATTTCTTTCTCTCTCTCAATCTATTCACTTGTAACTTGTCTTCTCATATTGTGTGACTTGGGTGGTTATTGAGTGTATTGACAACCTTGACAGTAGATAGATAGATAATACATGGTGTGGTCCTCTACAAAAATGCTGGGTGTAGATGTTACACAGCCCACTACAGCCTACATCTACTCCAAACACACAACCAGTGGAATCAAGCATGTCAGCATCATGATGGTAGTTCTACAGTGAGTGATTGGATCAGGAACTTTCAGAGCCATTTCAGGGTTGTTGAATCCTGGGTAGGCCACAAAAATTTTTTATAAGTGGATGTAAAAAAAATTTTGGCCACCACCCCCTTGTGGAAGACACAGGATCTGCAGTAAATAGTGATGTGTGGGCCCAGGGCTTGGGCCTGGCTTTGGAGGGCTCAGGCCTGATAATATGGAGGCCTGTAAGGGGACAGTTTCCTTTTCCTTTCTCTTCTCCTTTAGGACTTGTTTGTTCTTGTTTTATCTGGACTCCATTGACTTGTTTACCCTTGCTTCATCGTTTCATCATCCATCATTATTATTCATCATTCTGATCTCCCATCATTCCACTTTTCTATTACTTCATTGCTGCTGTATAGTTTTGCAGATCTTTTCCCAGGCCTTCATACAAGTATATATACCCCTTCCCTGCAGGCGAGTATCCTTGAGTTTTTCTCTTTGGATCTCCTCCTGCAGGTGCGTAGTATGTTAGTCTTGTATCATCTAGTGCTGATTTATATATACCTTTGGATCTCCTCCTGCAGTTGTTGAGTGATTGCCTCATGTGTCAGGAGTCACCCTTACAAGGCCTGATGTGATGGGTATGTACTTAGTACCCTGTAGCCACTTGAGGACTGCCTGAACAGGCCTGTAGATAGCTGTGGTATGTACTTACATAATAAGACTTTACCTGACTTTGTACCATGATGTGCCTGACTTACCAAATAGACATAGCCACATGCAGAAAGCCAGTGTAAAGAATTCAGCCTCATTCTTTGGCCTTGTAATGAAAGGGATGTGGGCTAATGCTGCAAGTGGCAAATACAAGGCCACTGATTGGAAAAATAGTTGGTAACTTTAAGACTTTGAACTTACACATTTCTACATATAATGGTGGATGAATACAGATGAGAGAGGAGAGAAAGAAAAGCCAGTGCATCTAACCAGCAACTTTGGCAAGCCACATATTTGGATATGATAGGGGCAAAGGAAAAATCAGAAACAAGAGTATGGGAAAAATCAGGACCAACTTGTATAGCCACAGGCAGAAAGTGAGTGGAAACAACTCAGCCTCATTTTTCAGCCTCGTAATCATTGAAGCTCTGCCAGTACTTACCCAAGTACTCCTTCACTTCATCTTCACCTAGCAACAGTCTCTGACCAAATAGAAAGATGTGAGGCATTTCCATCATGATGGGAAGTGAGGAGAGACAGAGTTTTGGTGAATAACAGTGACTATATTTTGGTTCTTTCTATTTTCTTCGTTTCATTTTCTCTTCTTTTCATTATATTCCACCATGTATGTTTCAATTGGATGTTTATTGACTACCATCTGATGCCCTCTGAGCACCAGTTTCTAAAGCAAGTGAATACTGAGTTTCAGAGTGTACATATGGAGAAACTTGGAAAGTCAAAATTTGCAAAGCCTCAAACTCACAAGAGCGTCTGGGAGCTCAGGATTGCAGAACATATGATGAAACTGTGAGACATTTTCTGGGACATTGTAGCAGGACATTGTAGCGAGACAGCTGAGCATATACTACAGGACACAGGTGTGACACTAGTGTTGTAAACGGTCCGGCTCGACTCCGGCTAGCCGTGGAGTCGAGCCGCATTTGGAGCGAGCCGAACCGGTCTAACGGCTCTGGCTCCATGTGACTCGACTCTGACTCGTTGCCAGCTCGAGTCGTCATTCCCTCACTATTTTTTACAAGTACAGCTTGCGTTTTACTACTGTTTTTATTTTGCTCTACGCTATTTCATTACTACCCCTGCACAAGATAAAGAAATCTAAAGAAACAACAGGGTGTATTAGAGAGTATTAGCGTCGAAAGATCTCTGCGGGATTCAGTTCAATTCATCGGCTAAATTCTGTGTACATATTATAGTATATGTATCCTTTAAATAGAGGCACGGTGTTAGTAAGTGAACAGAAAGGATCCCTTCGTCTCTTTGGCTATTGCAAAAGACCCTTCGGAAGCTTCCTCAGCATCCCAATTGGAAATATTTTTGCAGAGGAGGGCTATTGAAGAAGAACAGTGAGCAGTCGGCGTTTGCTTTGGAGGAAACGACGTAACCAATCCGAAAATGATGCGACTCTTGCGGCTAGAGCCGGAGCCAGTCAAAGAAAAACGACTCCAGAGCCGAGCCGGAGCCATTATCAATAGAGCCGCTTCGAGCCGAGTCGGAGCGGACCATAGTCGAGCCGTTACAACACTATGTGACACATCACAAGACAGTGTTTGACCATGTTAGGTGAAGAAGCCTTGGTCATGTCACAGCTTGAGTCACATATGACTGCATCAACGACCAGTGTTCTCCTTAAGGTTTAAGGCCTTAAGAAATTTAAGCCTTAAAGCCCTTAACGCTAAGGCTTAAGAAATCCTCTGGAACCTGCTTAAGGCTTAAATTTGGGCTTAAGGCCCTCGGCTAAGCTTCGGCTAGTGGTTAGCGATCAACAGGGACACACTTGACCAGGTTGACCTCCAAGTAGAAGAGATTCGTCCTCTAGGGAGAGAACCTCATCTATATCTCTCTGAGTTGGGATATTCAAAGTCCTGTGGTCTAGTTGGCAACAGCTGGCAACGCATCCAGGTTCGAACACACTCAAATGCATCCATCCGTTTCTCAAAATTTCTGAATGTTGAACTGGACATTTGGTCCAGTTCAAGGAATCTCTGAACCTTGAACTGAACTTGAGGTTCGGTCCAGAAAAGTCCAGTCTGAACTGAAGCTCAGAACCAAACTTGGTGAACACTATGCCTGACTGACCAAACTATCATACACAGCTATGAACTCTTAAGCCTTAAGAAAAGCCCTTAAATTTAAGGGTTTAAGACCTTGAGGGAGAACACTGTCAACGACTGCACTGAATCTACTATGTTCCTTTCTACTGGGGAAAGTGCCACTGCTTCGCATGGCAAATTACAAGGCCCGAGCTTGGATCCAGTAATGCCGCATCTGTGCGGCAGTCCCCGACTCAGACTTGATGTAGAGTGTAGAGTAGTTGGAGAATATCCTGTTATAATTGTCTACTTGCACTATTCTGCTGTGGCATGTACTTGTAAAATTTTCTGTACGTAGTAGTACAACTTTCAATATGACACTAAACCTTTTGAAGTTTTATGCTCCTTGAGTAAAGGCTAAGCACTAGCATCTGAACACAAAAGAGATATATCTCTTTGCAAATGATCCTTGGAAATGAGAATTCAGATTCTGGAGCCATCAATGTCGTTGTCGGCTTGCCTGAGAGAGATCGCTTTGGGAACCAAGTGAAGCTGGTGAGGCTCACTTGCGTTTAGCTTTTTGTTGATCAACTGGTACTTGGCTGTCAGTGTTCGTTTTCCTTCACACTTTTTTTCGTACTTCTTTGTTCAAAGTTTACGCTACTAGTACAGAAATTTTTGTTTTGATACAGAGGTTTCGTTATTTAGTACAAGACTCAAGTAGTCGGACTTGTTGGAAGAACGTTATGTAGTAAGTGTATCTATCCCAATCCCAATCCTCATCTTCTCCATACCTCTCACGTACCATCCACCTAATCAACCTACTCAACTCATTGAATCCACTGGGTCCTACCGCCAATGAGAAAGGCAAACAGGAAGTGACACGTCGAGAGCATCTATCTGCTGGCACTGCAAATAGCCGCGTTCCCACGCCCCAAGCTCCCCTGCACTTCACCGTCACCGGCTGTCCTGCGTAGGTAGAGTCCCGTGTGATGTCCCGCCTAATTTCCCATGAGATGTCCCGCGATCCTCAGTTCCCGGGCAACTTGGAACTCACAAAGCTTCGAAACTCGGAATTTCTATTTTTTTGCATTTTGAACACCATAGAAGCTGGACTTCCAGTGCTTGCCTTTGAGTATTGAAGTATTTGTTCCATCGTCAAGATACTCACGAGTATCACACATTACCTCTTTCTTACTGGCAGCCACTTTGCAGCCACTGGTACAGTGTCTGTACGTGTTTTTCCGCCTCGATTTCTCCTGTCACGACCATCTGATCATCTCAAAATAGCTCTGAGCGCAGAACTTTCCCTTTTCAAAGTGTATAGTACTATGAGCTGCTTACTACCCGTCGGCGGATATGGGGTATGCACTCATTTGGCGAATCCAAAATTTTGTGAAGCCACATTCTGTCGAATCTAGAAACTGGCGTATAGGAGACTGTATACATCATATTCATCTATTGACTTGGTGGTCAACGTTCAACTCCTCGAGTTGTTACTGCTACCGAGATATCGTTGACTGGGTTCTTTGACTTTGATGTTCGGCCATCGGCCGCGTCCTCAACGGAACACCGACTGTACTGGCGGCCTCTTTGCACCCATTGGTTTAAGAGAGGTATTAATATCCTTTTGCAGATGCAACACAGATCAAACGGAAGTTCAGTGAGGGTACCCAGAATATTGTGTGTTCGTGCCTCGGCCTTCAGCATAAGCTTGGACGTTTGAATGTTCATTGAAATGTGACCTTGTAAGTAGATATTTTCTAATAGAACATAAAACATCAGCACGAGGTCATGAGGAGTGACCTGACAGGAGCCTTCTGGCATGGGATTCAGTCAAGTTCCTGGCTAGTCACCAAGTAGTAGGCTGACCTATAAATTGACGCACAAATTTCCGCTAAGCACGGTGACTTGAGAATGTTCAACTACAACAAGTTCAAGTTCAAGTTTCACCGCAGTCCTTCCTATTCGAGAGAACAAATGATCGACAGGTTGGCAAGTAGTATGTCTGGAGTACAAGCACGAGGACGTATATGGGGTACAGGTTAAATGCCGTCTGATGAGTCCCTTACTTGGTACACTTCTGTTGACCATGGCTATATGATATCCATCCCACCTACAGTGCGGCCGTGGTCGGTCCGCATCCGGTTGTAACTTATACTATGTTTACGTTCGCGTTCATCTTCGTGCCTTAGCGTTCAGTACAAGCTTGGACGTTCGAACCTTCTTGTACGGCGTTGATTATAGTTCCTGGCTGGTCACCGAGCAAGGGACGTGGGACGAGAAATCTGCAAGGGACGGCGACGAGTGCGGACGAGCTCTAGTAAAACTTTGAGATTCAGGTCGTGGAATTCGAGTTGCAGTCGAATTTGAGTGTCTTGATGGTATAAAAGCTCCTCGCATCTGGCCCTACTTTCCTCAGACTTAGTCTGCCTCCGCTCAACTACTCACTGCTCAGTGTTCACCTTCACATTGCACAATGTTCTCCAAAACCTTCTTCGCTGTCGCCATCACTGCAAGCGCTACTATCCTCGGTGTCGCTTCCTCTCCCGCTCCCAAAGATACGGTGCAAGTCAGAGAAGCGGTAAGTACTACCTTTCGCTTCCTCAATTCCATGGATTCTAAATTCCAACTTGCAATTTCTTCCTGCCAGGCTGCCAGTCCCACAGTCACATTCTGCGATGCTCCCAACTTTGCTGGAACGTGCATTTCGCTCCCGATTGCTTCAGACAGTTGCACCAGCTTTACCGGTGGTCTTACCATCTTGAACAAGGAGATCACCAGTGCGATTATTCCGGGTGGATTCATTTGTACTTTGTTCAAGTAAGTAGTATGGGCCTAATGCGTCCAACACAGGACTTGTTCGAAGATATGTACTTACTTGTCCCTCTTCTCCTCTCATCTTTCCTTTCTTTCGTTTTTCTTGAACGCGCCATTAGGAACTTTGCCTGCACCACCGACGCCTCAGCCAATAGCGACCAGGACGAGATCGCTCTTGTCGGGGGAAGCTACCCTTCCTTTTTGCTCACTGGGGTCAATGGTCCAATTCAATGGACTGATCAGACTAGCTCTTTCACTTGCTCTGTTCTTTAAGGAGGTAAGTCGTCCTAATTGCATGTGCAATGGCAGATCCGAGGCAATTGCTGATTTCATGATGCGTTGTTTGTTTCAATTGATCAAAGTCAAACTCAGGCAGGAAGTCGAGGCTAATGGTTGCAAATTTGCTAGGGCCGTATACGAAGGTCTGAGAAACGAGTCTCTTCCTTCTTTTCAAGTCTATATGTAAAAATATATATATGAGGATGTGCTTTAGCCACGGAGTCTCTTTACCAAGTGTTTACTACTGAAAAACGACATCCTGATTTGATTACATTCTGATTCAATCCATCATCCTCTACAGTTTGTCGATTGGAGGACGCGTCACGCAGGATCATGAATGCTATTATCAGAGGTGCGAAGGCCCAGCAGATTAGAAGACGGATATCATGCCAACCAGCCAATGACACTGGTATCCATGGACAACAGGGGCAACGACGAATCGCACTCTATATCTATACTACTGTATACTTAAGAAATGAAGAGGAAGGAAGAATCACTCAGCGGCTGGAGCGAACAGAGTGAGCCCGTGTCGTTGTCAAACACTTACCTGCGATACATACATCATAACTTTGTCGGATCTACGCGTATGATAATGTAGAAACATATCGTGCTGTAATATAGTACGTACAGTACACCTCTCTCAACGTCACTCATAGTAGCACCTAGTGCCCAGCCTAGGGACCTGCAAGCAAGCGTCCTAGTCTCAACCCATGGCACCCAATATGCAACAACTTGAAAATGATATTACTCTCCTCACCTCGCCACTAGTACCCCCCCCCCCCCTTCTCTTCCCCTCTCTACATACATCTCCATCTCCTCGCCCAATCCCAATCCCCTCTTCCTTATCCTTATAACAAATACCTCCTAACAACCCCGTCATCACCCGCTGTCCACACTTCTGTCCTTGTCCCTCCTTCCCTTGCCCCTCCTTCTCCTTGCCCTCCTCTACCGCTATCCCTATGAACGACAGAGATACCTCGTACAGGATCAACATCCCCACCTATCAATTCCACATATACCCCCACCTCGACTTTGACTTTTTCCTCGAGTCCTCCGTCCCCAGATATGTTGCTGATACGCCAACGCCAACGTTTGGACCAGCCTGAGATTCCTCGATGGATCCGGTAGATCCAAAAGCAGCATGCGAAACACGAAGACTCGGATCTAGCTTTGCAATCCATTGAATCCAAGGTAACCCGTCGGTTCTCGCTGCTACAAAGCCCAATCCCTGACCCCCATCAGACAAGGAAGGTAAGGAAAGTAAAGAAGTGAATGCGAGATCTTCAGCCCCCGCATCCGAACGGCGGAATTTGACAAGAGGGGATGAGAGGGCTTTGGATAGCTCTAGTAGCTCGTTATTAGCTGAGTGTCGGCACTTGAACTCGAAGGAGGTAAAGCTGAGGAAGATAAGGAAGAAGGCAATAGCGTAGATGGTAATAATCCCGCCCGAGGTACCCGCAGCAAGTAATCGGAATTTCTTGAAGGAAGAAGACGACGACGAAACAGCTTGAATGGGAGAGACAGCTACGCTCCGTGTGGAGAACGGGTGGATTTGAAGAGGGATTTGGGTCTTGCTGTTGCCGTAGTCGTTGTATACGGAAGGGGAGGAAGAGAAGAGATCTGGAACACTTCAAACGACCCATTTTGTAACGCACAAAACAGTTTTCCTTTCACTCCTCGTCTCCGTCTCCTGCGGGTATAGTTCCACTTCCACTGACACCTTCCCCTCCAGTCCCATGCCCAGTCCCATTCACTGCCCCATGGCCCCCAGCGTCTACCCCATCGCCGTCTTCAACAAACACCACCTTATTCACACCCCCACCCCCATCCCCTCCTCTCGTTCTCCCCACTGACTCTTCTACCTCTATACCTTTGGCTATGTCCCACGTCCTTATAGCCCCGTCCGAGCTATTACTAGCTGATAAAATAGTATATCCTCGCCCGAGTATCACAGTAGCCGAAATCGACGAAGGCCTCGTGTGTGGACTTGAGGACGAGGGAAGCGGGAGAGTACAAACCAAGGGGATTGATTCTCTGGTGGTAAGGTAGAGGAGGAGAGAGACAGTGGATCGGCAGGGTAAAATTGTAAGGAAATGTCTGCACTTGAAGAAAGAACAATGCGGGAAGAAGGAAACAATCGAAGAGAGGTGATGGTAGATTTGTGGGCTTTCGTCGTCGTGGATACGGTAGTGGTGGGCGTAGACATAGCGCAGAAACAAGCGTCTGTCGATGAGTCGTATACGTCGCTCTTGGGGGAGCGTATGTTTCTGCCATAGCGGACTTTTTCATCGACATGGACGCTTGGGAAGGTAAAGGATGTCCAGCGTGCCATCAAGATACCTTGTCGTCAACTGAGATTTATCTGGAGCGACAGCAAACGCGGTTATACTATGCGGACGACGTGGATTGGAGCGTTCGGGGTCTGCGTATTCTTGGAAGGGGGTAAGGAGACGCGTTGGGGGGATGTAGAGCGAGGGGAGGGAGACGGTGTAGGTGTTTGTTGGCGTTCCTTCCACCAGTAATGCCATTTTGAGATCTTCTCCATCCTTCGTATCAAAAACAACCCTCTCCCTATCCTCTTCATCCAACACTACACTACCTTTTGCGTGAGAAGAGCGTGCCAAGTTTGAGGGGGAGATTGGGGATGACACCATTGTATACTTCGTTGATGACGGTGGTAAAGGTAGGTTGGATGGTGACGATGGGACGATGGGTACTGGGATGTGGAGGACATGGTGGTTGAGAAGAAAGATTGCATGATCCATGATGACGCAATCGCGCGACGCGAGTCGCAACTTGATTTCAACAAGAATTCTCGAAAATTTAGAGGCCTCAGTCAACGATCGGCTTTACTCCGTAGACAGCTTTTTCTCCTGGATCCAGATGCTTTTCCTGACAGGGGATATACTGATACGTCTGATGTATTACACGGGCTGGGCTGGGGAAACCCCGTGCGCAAGGCGCATACCTTCACTTTGTCCAACAATTTATCTTTGATAAATTGTTGTTTCCCTGGCCCGAGGCATCTCATTGGGGGCAGCATTCCTACTATCCCATCTGGGAACCAATTGGATGCGAACATCAACCTCTCTACTTATAAGCGCTGACATCGATGTCATCGCATGCAATGTTGATTGTATTGAACGGAGGAGGTTCAGGTACGGGGTACGGTTGCAGATATACTGGGCCGTTTCAGTTGATGTGTTTAGATCTCGCCCAAAACAGCCAAAGCGCCAGCACGTCCCAAGCAGGGGTACTTGTTCGCAAAGGGCGAGTGAGGAAACCGAAGTCCCAATACCAGAAGTGTACGCAGAGTTTATGGGCAGAGATGCAGATCTTTACGAGGAGTCGCTGTCTTTTTTAAAGAAGACGGAGGGACGGGGCCTTGTAGACTGCAGGTGATAATGATGTTTTTATCTGGAACGATACATGCTGCATTAATAAACAGAACAGCACGGAGCTCTCGGAAGAGCTCAACTCGATGTTCTCCCACTACGCCGAGTCCGCAGTATGCTACGTCTACATGTATGATGTTTCTGTCGACCACGACTTGACCAGTGACGATGAAGAGTCGTTTGTGAAGAGCAGGTGGTTTACGCGTGGTTGGACGCTTCAGGAACTAGTAGCCCCCCATTCCATGATTTTCTTCGACAAGGACTGGAAGAAGATTGGGACGAAGGCCACTCTCAGTCATATCATTTCATCGCTCACTCGCATCTCGCCTGAAGTCCTTCTTGGTCGGGTACATATTTGCACTGTCAGTATTGCGCAGAGGATGTCTTGGGCCTCCCAAAGGACCACAACCAGACCTGAGGATATCGCCTACTGTCTCATGGGTATCTTCCCTGTACACATGCCAGTATTGTACGGAGAGGGTAGGACCAGAGCCTTCTTGCGACTCCAGGAGGAGATCATCAAGCATAATGATGATCCAACGATATTTGTTTGGAAGTCGGTGCAACCGCACGAGAGACAAGACTCGGAGGATCTCGAAGCCATCTACAGTCATAGCTACCAGCGCGGATTATTAGCCTGGTCGCCTTCCGAATTCGAGTCTTCGTTTGACGTGCAGCGTCTCCCCCATGGAACACCGTCATCTCATTCCATGACAAATCGTGGCATATCAGTAACCTTCAAGCTTCAAGGTCAAGGATTTACTCACGCTGAGAACCATTCTCATCAGTTGGGCAGGTTTACCAGTGTTCTCGACTTTTTGTCTTCTTCATTATGATGTCCGTATTCTACTCTTTTTTGCCTTCGCGCCTTTGATGGTAGCATTCACGCTCCTGCGTCCTCCAATCAACAAACTGCAGAGGCCCTTCATCCTTGCACTAATTTCAGCTGGTCTGATATCCGCATTGACGTCTGGCGGGTTTGGCGATGGCGATAGCTTTTACCAGTGGTTTGGATTAGTCTGTTCATTCATGATCGCATTCTTGAGCTGCTACTTTGTAGTCAATGACATTCTGGGTCCCTATTCCAATCCATACCGGCTCTTTCTCTTAAAGCGGAAGGCAGTCAAGACTGTCCAAGCACAGCTGCCTTGTCGGAAAGGACAAGGTCTAATCGTCGAGATACTTCTACAAAGGGGTATGGAGGATACAGATTGGGTCAGGTCTTCCCCTTGGGAATTGAAATATTGCGTAGTGCGAAGGAAATGGGACATTCGGGGCCGCTGCCATGATTTCATATTCTCTCAGAGAAGCACAATGTGTGTGAAGGAGGAGCTTCTCGTTGGTAAACCATTGCAAAGCCGGACGACTCAGTCCTTCTGGACATTCGCGTTCCGAGATATCGATCTGGAAGCAAAGGAGACTCAAGGCTAGGGCTCCTAGCGGATCGGATGCTGGTCGGATGCGGATCCATCCGCTCGGATGAGCCATGACCAAGACTTCATCCGCATCGGCGGATGGCATCTGACGGATGGTCGGATCATCCGCGGATGGTGGGCACACATACCAAAGGTAGCGTATAGAGCTTGCCTGAGGTCTTTTTTCATTCTTTTTTTCACTTGTAAGTACACTTTGGGTCCATTTTATGTGAAATAAAAAAGTTTCCACTTGCCTACACATGTAAATACAGGGTGCATGGCTCATGACACGGTATGGGCATCTTGCCGAGGATTTTTCCCACGGCTAGCTCAGCATTGAGCAAGGTTTCAAACTTTCAAAACGTCGAGCTGTGCTGACGAGAGTTTTGTCGATGTTGATAACCTTTCCAACTGTACAGAATCTCGGGAAGTCCCGAGAACAACTCACCCAAAATTAGTAAGTACGACAGGTTCCCACATACCTCACACATCCGACGATGACCGGCGGATGGTCGGATGGTATCCGTCGGTTGGGTGCACCTCCAGAGGCCCATCCGCCATCCGAATCCGAGGCCTCATCGGCGGATAGACGCCGGATCATCCGATCCGCTAGGAGCCCTACTCAAGGCTTCGCGGAAATATTCTGTAGGAATCCTTTGGTTGGCAGATGTAGCGATCATCTAGTAGTTGAGTGTCGACTGAAAAGAACCCGAGGTGAGATGTTTGTTATTAGATATTCAGTCACTTCTGCCGAGCTTCAATGCACAGATACTCAGATTGAGAGGGAAATCAACTTTGCGGTGGTTGCCGGTCTGAGCGAAGGCGGTAACATATGGGTCGATGTAGTCCCTCTCAAAACATCGGAAGCTCCACAGTTCGAGTCGTTACAGGAAATCCACCAGTCGTATACGGATTTCGCCAATCGTGGAGATGTGCGCGCCCGATGTCTGGATGAATTCTCAGTTGCATTGGGGGTTATTCATGTGACGGGTAGTATGACCTCCGGGACTCCAATTGAGCCTCTCACCAAGACCTCGAAGTTTGACCGCTTCTTTCGTGTTGACGTTGATTTTCAATCCTCATCCCCTCTTTACAAACATCCAATTCCTCCTCCTCTTGTCTGCGGCCTTCAGGTTTACCTTGATCTCGACGGTACGATGGATCTTATAGCTCTCGAAACACTGCCCATCAGTCTATCGAGTGGCATGTCAACGTCCGATGGTCATAATAATGGCTATCTTGCCTTCAATAGCCAGGAAACATCGGGAACGCTGACTTTCAAGAGAAGTCGCGGCGGTCCCCCTATGTTCTCCGTCGTATTCACCGTCTCTGGGCGTAGACCTGTCGCAGAGATCAGAGTTTTGAATCCTTCATCAAGGCTTGCGAACTCAGCGGTGGCTCGGCATTTGCTACAATTAGCAGGCCGAGCAAAATGGAGCTCCAGGCCACGCGAGGACTCCCCGGACAACGTCTTCGCCTTGATCAATGGATATTACATTTCCGTGCAGTTCAGGGAACCTTCAGAAACACAGAAGAAAATCGGTATGATTACTGATATTGCTACTGTTACGATCTCGCCGGCAGGGCAACGGCGTAATCGTCTGGCTCTCTCTTCCGGAGGTTCAGAAGAGGTTGAAATGTCGATGACCGCGCAACCTTCGAGTTCTGAGGTGCCGGTTGCTGACATCGTGTAGATCTTACAAAGTCAGGGTTCGAGGCAAGCATAATACGTTGATTATCGCGTTGGTTGAATGAGCTACTTACTTATGTTCATTTTTTACACTTCAGACTTTGATGGACGTAGTGCAATACCCCACTATGGGCTACCATTCTGTTTATTCGCATTTGGACGGGTTTATTTAAAGGAGGAAATCATCGCTTCATCTTGATTGAAATGATAATGATTTGTACATTTTGGGGGAGAACCAGTGCTTAAATGTGTCGAGAAAGTGATGTTGGGAGGTCGGACATTAAAGGAAACGGAGAAAGGAATGGTCTGTGCACGGTCCAGAATTCCAAGAACCTGAAAACACGAACAAGTTCCATGTTAGAATTATTTACTATTCGGATCCAGCATCAATGAGTATTCCAGTTAGGCCTGCTCACAGATTTTAGAGCGTAGCCGAGGGTTTGAGCGCTGCTATAAGGTCAAATGATGAATACAGAACTTGTATATGCCAGTGGGGGTGGCGTGAAGTCCGTAAGTACTTAGTACTTATTGCTAATCTAGTTGGATAGATCTATGAATCTACAGCCACTCTAAAGCTTAATTATACCTGGCCACACTGCTTATGGTGCCTTCTAGCAATCGAAGAAACCGAGAATATCACATGTCCAATAGGCTCGAAATGTCTGTCTCCATCTAAGGGCATATGAAGATTTTCTTTCATTCAAGACTCGTGGATGATACCCTGAAAGGTTTAGAACAGCTTTTGCATCCACTGGAACGTCACCCAGAATATGCTGAGCTTCAGGCAAAATCTGAAGCAGGATCTAACCAGGATATGAAAGATTGAGGCTAAGTAAGAAGTTTCTGCCAGTGCGACGAACGAGAATCGAACATTTACTTTTTCAGAAGATTGCGTCATCAATCCAACCCTGGTTTCTTCAAGTCAATTCAAAGTCCGACTCAGTGAGTTTTTCGTCGCGACTCGATGGCAATTCTTAGCGGCGCAACTTGTGCGCCAGTCCCC
Source organism: Tetrapyrgos nigripes (assembly GCA_013368315.1). Classification (NCBI taxonomy): domain Eukaryota; kingdom Fungi; phylum Basidiomycota; class Agaricomycetes; order Agaricales; family Campanellaceae; genus Tetrapyrgos; species Tetrapyrgos nigripes. The sequence goes on along the minus strand of JAACJM010000094.1, from coordinate 216,913 downwards.
GACTCCGTTGTAAGCCCAATTGAACTCAGCAGCAGTTCATCAAGTTGAGGTTCAAAAATCAAGTCATTCAGTCACGGTGTTAAACTGGGTCAGACGTATATGCAAGTTCCCTGGACCCTGACAGTACTAGTACTCACTACTAGCAGCGTAGCTCCAAAAACATTTCCACTCATGCACCATAAAGCAGCCCACGCAATTGACCAATTAACACTCCGCAGTATAGGACCATTACTCTCCATGTCTTCAAACTCAGGCCACCAATCTCATTCCTCCAAAAACTGCAGTCGATACAAATCAATGGGATCAAAAATTAGGATTTGTGATGATTGTTGGTTATATCCGGAGTCGGAATGAATTGATCGGTTCTGACAGCACCCAGACTGAACCATTGAATATAAAACCTTTTCACCGAACAGACGACAAAAGCCCTCACCGAAAGCGCGGTCCATTACTTGACACTTTGCTTCATATTCGTGAGCAAACAAGAAAGCTGTAGACGAAATTCTCTGAATAAAGTAGCTTTTCGGCAATAACATCGGCTTTGAAACGAGCTCTCAATATTTTAGATTGCTTGTTCGGAGCTGTATGGTCTACTACACGCTGGTGGAGATGCAATAGGTCGATAGCAGACAAAAGTTGCAAGAGCTCTGACAACGTTGAGCAAGGAATAATGGGCACGCGCTGGCAGCAAGACCGAGGCATTGCGAGAGAGTCATGGTGGTAAAGCGTAGAAGGCAATGGAACGCTGAAAACAATGACCTCATGCGGGAATCGCCGTTTAAATTTTCAGAACCCGAATTTGTTGATCGATCGGTGGGACACGTCCCTCCTCCTGTCCCTTCGGTCCGGAGTCGGGGACGCCGACAGACCGACGTCACCGACGTCATCGTTGCCTCAACGTTACAATAAACGATGCATCCCCAAACTTGTTTGCTTGAAGACAACTCTCTCCCTTGCTTGCTACCCTCCCCTCCCCTCTCCTACTCAATACCCCTCCATCTCAGTGCGCGTACAGGACAAGGCAGACGTGTCGGGGCAGCACGGCACGAAAACACTTGGAACAAGTAGGGGCTATTCTGGCCCGTCTAGTTGGGCGTTTTGAGACGAGAAGAGAGACGAACCCCAGGTACGTAACTCTTTCCTTTCAGGTTGCTTTGTTTTCTGATATCCCTCTGTCCTCACTGTCCTCTCGTTTGTTCTCGCCTTTAACCATCCCTCAACCTCACTCAAGGCTCAAATACAGCTCCCAATGACCACACCAAGACAGATTCTCCAGCCTCATCCTATCACAATAAGCAGTGTATATGGTACTCAACACTTTTGTAGCTCTAGGTGGGATACACAACACAGCGGACTTTCACAACGCCATTGCCGTAAGTTGTTCTTCTTCCATACGTGCTGACCGTCTTCATTTCAGAAAAAAAACACGAAGCCGGACAAGCAATAGTATGTGTCTTCGTTACATTGTATTAACTTTATTGTTTGCTGACTATAGGCACGGTACAGGTATATTACAACGATGCGGGATGGAGACAGATGTGAGGATGTGAGGATATGGGGCAAGATGGGCCCAGATGGGATGGGATGGAGGTGGTAGGAGGTGGTAGGAGGCAGCTGCGACCGTGCAGGTGGAATGGGGTCAAGCGGCTCAAAATGTGACGAGATGGCTGGACATGAGTGGAGATGGGAATGGAAGGAATTGCGAACGTCGACGCCTGTAGACTACCAAACGATATGGTACTGTACTAATCCATTACCATCGGCGGGACACGCAAGGTTAAAACCTGAGAGTGCCCATCATAGATCCGACAACTTGGGTCCACTTCCGGTAAGTTCGGACAGTGGACACCCCTATCCAGTTCAATTCCTTAGTGTACAGTGCGTAAATATGTAAGTATTTTTTCAATGCAAGTGGTCCTTCCCAGCATAGCTAGGTAGAACAACTTGCCAGCAATTCCCGAAGGCTTCGAAGCTAAATCTGAAGTTGCCGCATACACGACATAAGGTACACGCGTGGTGTTCACTGCCACCTTTCACACTCTGTTTCCAACCATATTGTTGCTTCTTACCGAGTGCATCAGCAGCCAGACAGAGAGCTATGAGTTTAAGTAGATATCATAAATATAAAGTACTATTAAGTACTTGCATAGATAGTCATACATAAATGTGTACTGCTGCGACGGGAGGAGTTGAAACTACATACTGGCTTGTCATATCAAAATGTCTGCAGCTTGACGGACATCTGTCTGAAGATCTCCCAGCCCTGAATGGCCGACCTCATTCCAGCAGATAAGCTAGGACTTCCAATTTCTTGGTATGCCCTCCAAGCCTTTCTATCAAAATCTGCATCAACCCAACGCATGAGCTCATCTCGTGGAGGCAGCCGCTTCCGCAATGCATCAACAGATTTATGATGTACCGGTATTCTGCAATCTCTCAGACCGTATTGTTCTGGACAGCGCATGAGTTGATTTGGAGTTGTTCCAGATGGGTAGGATGAATTGGGTTGTTTTCTGATACGGTGAGAATTCCAGTAATTCCGGAAATCATCCAAGCATCCCTGAACAATTTTCGAAAAAATCCAATGAAAAAGATCACTTTATCGGCAATGTCAGACTCAACTGGAGCACTTGACAATAAGTAAGTACTTACACATGGTCCTGTCTGTGTGTGTGAAAATAGCCATTGAATTTCCCTTCCCGAAGGATGTCTCGGAGATCCTTGCCCTCGAAACGTTGAAGCCAATACCACATAGATTCTGCAACAATATTCCTAGTACTTGGAACAGCACGGAAAGCGGGCCACTCTTCTTTATCCTGAAAGAGTTCAGGACTGAAGAGCTCACTGCAAAATCCAAGTTTTATTAAATCACTAATCAATAGTTAAAAGGCTCACCGTAGCGCCACTTGTTGTGCGTACATCTCCCCAGTCTCAGAACCTTTATCAACTGTGATCTGGACCGGAATATCTATGTATGTTTTTACGACATTAGTATTCATTTGAATTACTGATTTACCAGCATGATACGCACTATAACCACATTCTTCTATTAGATCAAGGTGTAGATGACCGATAACATCAGCGTGGCGTGCATCAGGCACAGCTACAAGCAAAGAAATGTGACCAATATGTTGCCGAAAGCCGTAAATGGGAATCCCGACCCCACCCATATCCAGTCCAGAGGCCGCAAGCTTTTCATGGCCATCGCTATGGATCTGCTGATAGGGACCTAATACCAGTAATGGCTTACGTGGAATTCGAAGCTTCTGTCCGGATGGAGCCCTGAGGAGGCGATATGCAGGATCCTCATTCTCCTTTTGAATACGACGGACTGTATCTCTGAAATGCATGCAATCACTATCAGTACCATACTAATAGCATGTCATCCTAGAGCATAGTACCTTGGTAATGGCATCATGTCAAGACGGAGCAATGACTGAACTGAGACTGGGCCTAGTCGATGATACGGATCACCTTCAAGCTTATCAACTACCAAAAATGTCTTGAGGCCATCGGAAGTTTGCTTTGCATTACGTCTAGTAGTCGGAATAGCAAACTTTGTAAGTAGGGTGCTATGCTGGTCAAAGTGCACTTTTATTCAACCCGTAGAAATTCACAATTGACCCGTAGAAATTCAAAGGTTGACACCCGGATTATTTCATTCAAAGGTTGACACCCGGATTATTTCATTCAAAGTCGACACCCGTATTTTATTCAAAGGTTGATACCCGTATTTATTCAAAGTCGACACCCGTAATTATTCAAAGTCGACACCCGTATTTTATTCAAAGGTTGATACCCGTATTTATTCAAAGTCGACACCCACATTCATGTATATAGCTAGCTTAATCTAGTAAGGTAAGCCAAATTTAGTAGTTCTCACCGCGCACTCAACCACTTCTATACACGCTTCTACCAGTCATGTGACCATAGGAAGTCACGAGTCACGTTGCAGCGTTGTTCGTTTACTGATACTCTCATCTTCAACCATGCCTGAACAGCGAGAAGGCACTTGTATGGCACTACAAATCCGATCTGCCATTCAGGATAAAAATCTTGGACCTATTCTTGGTATCCATGCGGACCCAACTGCCTCTGAGCGCAAGAAAGCTCCTGGCGGCTCCTGTTCTGCTGTCAAGCTTGGTCTGGTAACGCGATTGGGTCCACATTGTCGCTACAAACGTGGAACCAATGGTGCACAGACCCCTTTGTGGCCCGAGGTGTTCCGTGTTACGCATAGAAACCCTGTTCCACCGCCTATCTCTACACTCTCACTGCGAGGCCCAGAGGCAATCAGTGCAACTGCACGTGGTATAGACATGGAGTTGGGACCTTTAAATCTCTATGTATGTGTTTTCCTTCTGCTTTACTTCCATACTAATGTATGATTACCAAATAGTTGGCATTTCTTACACATACCAACGTACAGCTTTATACCTGGAAGCAATTCTTGCAATCTATTGCGAAGCTCCCAGTCAAGGTGAGTTATCATATAATTGAACACTGCTGGTCAACTCCAAAACAATCTAATTCTATCATTAGGTCCGCCGATTCAGTATCGGGCTTGCATTTGAATTCCAGGACTACTTCTTGGCTTTTGTCATGCTTGACAATGTATTTCAGGTATGTTGCTAAATTTCACATTCCTTTGCTAGCATATTCACTTGCAGCAGCCTAACTGGTATTTACCAAGTGGCCCTATTCCTTTTGAGCTCTCCATCCCAGATCCAGTCCATACGTGGCTCACTTTTCTCGACCAAGTTACTCAAGCCATAATGGCACGAGTGAACTCTCCATCTTGTCAAAGAGATCAAGTCTTGGCCATTCAGGTTGTGCGTGACATGAAGATCTTCCATGGAATTGGGATTTATGTTGGTCTTGAGATGTTTGCGATGGCTGGTACGCTACATCTTCATATTTGACAGCTGGTCTCCTCTTTTAATCAGACATTACAGGAATTTCACCCTTTCTCACTGAGGCTGAGGTTTTTGACTGTCCATCGCGTACAGCTTGTCTCTGCCTTGCATATTGGGAATTTGTTAATATGTCTTATTCTCCAGAGCTTTGGTAAGTCTCTCAGCACCATTACTTATCAATCCTCTCACTGTCATACCTGAATTACAGGGAGAAACTTCTACGACCTGCCATTCACGGAGGTGTGCTGGCTCCTACAGTCAAGCAGAGGAAGAAGTACGCCGATTGGCTAGTGGTATATGGGAAGGACCGCATTAAGTGTACCTTTCGGGAGGCTTCCCTGATCGATAAGTACATTGTAAATTCTTCCAACAAATTGATGCTTTCAGTATCTGACTATGTCTTTCTTCATTCACCAGCACATCATTAATTCAATCCACCAAGATGGGAATCATGGAATTTTCCATGTACAAACTGGACATGAGGCTTCTCTTTTTGATGTCTTTGAGCCCGCTCGCATTCGAAAGTCACTCAAGCCAGACTCGCAGCCTGACCTTGGTCATCTTGTGTTTGGTAATCGCATGTGGGTTCAGCTAGGCAGGTCTGTTCCCAGCATTTTGGACCCCTTAACACACATGTTTCAATCTCGTGGTAAGTGTTTTTGACATTCATCACTAACTGTATTCACTGAAGCCTGGTTATAGGTCTGGGTGATGGAGCACCTACTTATTTGTTGGAAGAGGTTTATACCTCTCTGTTTGATGATTCTCGTGCCTTCTTTCGGCCTACATACTCCTATCATGACCGCCATCAGATTTGGACCATGACTCCAGTCTTTCCACCAAATTCCTTTCCAACCTCAGAGGTGGCATTGTATGTTGTTCATAGCCATTACCATTGCACACTGACATAAACTATATTGCCAGGAACTGGGAGAATGAGTACTCAATGACCCTTCAAGAGGTACTCACAAAGCAAGCCAAATAAAATTCTCGATCTACATCAGATCAGCGTCACTGCTTATCTTCAGAATTGGGGGACAAACAGGAAAGAAAAGTGCTTGTTCCGTACGTGTTGCAATTTTCACCATTGACGTCACTGTGTTTGCTGATCATATATGATGCTCAGCTGCTGGCCACCTTACTCCTCACGCTTTCGCATAGTCGAAGCTCACGAACGTGAATCCAAGCTTTTCAAGAATATAGTAAGCAAGAACACCACAGATGTAGCCATTGGACCACTTGAGTATTGTGGGAATGGGCGAATGGTAAAGGATAGTCATGGAAAACTTATGTGAGTCAATTTTGACTTTTCCTGTCAATATTTTCCTGACTAGTTTCTACAGTCTCACTGTGTGCTGGTATGATCCTGAAAGCCTTTCAAAGGGGCTGGTCAGTCGAGAATACCGAGGATTATCTAGGCGTGTCCTTGGCTTGGACAAAATTGGTAAGAAGGGTTTCAAGATGAAGAAATCAATCAAAACCAAGAATGAGTCAGTCATTCAAGGTATTCTGTCTGTTTCATATCCCATCGATGTTGTTTCTCCTTCGATCACCAGCCCTCCCTCCAAGAGACGGCGACTTAGTGCAGACAAGCACCTTGCTTTGCACTCTGTAGATGATGACAAGCCCAGTCGTCAGCGCAAACAGTGAAATAGGCAGGGAATGTGATCTTATACATAAATATTTCGACTATGTAATGTTATTCTTTTGCAATTTTGTTGGTCAGTCTGGACAGGATAGGTTAAGCTAGCAGGACTCCAGGAGTGACACTATTGACCTAACTGACCGAATGGCCTGTGATTATTCCACCTGAAAGGGGTAAAACCTAAGGAAGAATCAGAAGAAATGGAAAAAAATAAGACTTACTGCCAAGCCTCATGTACCACTAAGCTCTGTGAAGAACATCATGCCTGGGCCTGGTTGCAGACCTTAGAATGTGGGATCTGTAGAGTGAAAGAAGAAAGGAGATAGATAGGCTGGATTGCATCCAGATACATCATAGAGCTCCCACACAGCTGTGGCTCACTATGAACAAGACTGTGGCCTAGTTTCATTCTGGTGTACCACTAAGCTCAAAAAAAGTGATAAATATCAAATAAAGCATCATATGAAAATGATAATAATCAGGGTTTGACTGCCTGTTGAGGAATGAAAAAAGAATGAGACATACAAAGGTGCAATACAGGCTGTAAAAATGGTTCCCATGATCAGTGCAGACTGTGGTCTAATTTCATTCTGGTGTACCACTAAGCTCAAAAAAAGTGATAAATATCAAATAAACCATCATATGAAAATAATAATAATCAGAGTTTGACTGCCTGTCGAGGAATGAAAAAGAACGAGACATACAAAGGTACAATACAGGCTGTAAAGGTAGTTCCCACGAACTCGTTTTTGTGTTCATATGTTTTCTTTCTCTAATAACATATGTTGCACTCTATATGGTGTGTTACTGATAATGAGTTCTGGTATCATTGATTCTGATATGGCATGGATTTGATGACTTGGAGGCCTCATCGGCAGATCCACTTGAAGCACTAGATATCAAGTCTATTATAGCATCTCTTCAGGGAATTATTTTTTGCACAATCTCTACATATTAGGCTTAAGTATAGACCTAAAAGCTAACGAATTTACTGACAGTAACATCCTTTCCAGAAGCTATAAATGTCTGGAGATCATGGAATGAGACACATCTGACAAGAATGACATCATAGCCGAGACCACGTCAGCAGAACACGTCCATTAGTACGAACGACAACGATAAGGCAGAGGAAGGCTATGATGTCATTCTTGTCAGATGTGTCTCATTCCATGATCTCCAGACATTTATAGCTTCTGGAAAGGATGTTACTGTCAGTAAATTCGTTAGCTTTTAGGTCTATACTTAAGCCTAATATGTAGAGATTGTGCAAAAAATAATTCCCTGAAGAGATGCTATAATAGACTTGATATCTAGTGCTTCAAGTGGATCTGCCGATGAGGCCTCCAAGTCATCAAATCCATGCCATATCAGAATCAATGATACCAGAACTCATTATCAGTAACACACCATATAGAGTGCAACATATGTTATTAGAGAAAGAAAACATATGAACACAAAAACGAGTTCGTGGGAACTACCTTTACAGCCTGTATTGTACCTTTGTATGTCTCGTTCTTTTTCATTCCTCGACAGGCAGTCAAACTCTGATTATTATTATTTTCATATGATGGTTTATTTGATATTTATCACTTTTTTTGAGCTTAGTGGTACACCAGAATGAAATTAGACCACAGTCTGCACTGATCATGGGAACCATTTTTACAGCCTGTATTGCACCTTTGTATGTCTCATTCTTTTTTCATTCCTCAACAGGCAGTCAAACCCTGATTATTATCATTTTCATATGATGCTTTATTTGATATTTATCACTTTTTTTGAGCTTAGTGGTACACCAGAATGAAACTAGGCCACAGTCTTGTTCATAGTGAGCCACAGCTGTGTGGGAGCTCTATGATGTATCTGGATGCAATCCAGCCTATCTATCTCCTTTCTTCTTTCACTCTACAGATCCCACATTCTAAGGTCTGCAACCAGGCCCAGGCATGATGTTCTTCACAGAGCTTAGTGGTACATGAGGCTTGGCAGTAAGTCTTATTTTTTTCCATTTCTTCTGATTCTTCCTTAGGTTTTACCCCTTTCAGGTGGAATAATCACAGGCCATTCGGTCAGTTAGGTCAATAGTGTCACTCCTGGAGTCCTGCTAGCTTAACCTATCCTGTCCAGACTGACCAACAAAATTGCAAAAGAATAACATTACATAGTCGAAATATTTATGTATAAGATCACATTCCCTGCCTATTTCACTGTTTGCGCTGACGACTGGGCTTGTCATCATCTACAGAGTGCAAAGCAAGGTGCTTGTCTGCACTAAGTCGCCGTCTCTTGGAGGGAGGGCTGGTGATCGAAGGAGAAACAACATCGATGGGATATGAAACAGACAGAATACCTTGAATGACTGACTCATTCTTGGTTTTGATTGATTTCTTCATCTTGAAACCCTTCTTACCAATTTTGTCCAAGCCAAGGACACGCCTAGATAATCCTCGGTATTCTCGACTGACCAGCCCCTTTGAAAGGCTTTCAGGATCATACCAGCACACAGTGAGACTGTAGAAACTAGTCAGGAAAATATTGACAGGAAAAGTCAAAATTGACTCACATAAGTTTTCCATGACTATCCTTTACCATTCGCCCATTCCCACAATACTCAAGTGGTCCAATGGCTACATCTGTGGTGTTCTTGCTTACTATATTCTTGAAAAGCTTGGATTCACGTTCGTGAGCTTCGACTATGCGAAAGCGTGAGGAGTAAGGTGGCCAGCAGCTGAGCATCATATATGATCAGCAAACACAGTGACGTCAATGGTGAAAATTGCAACACGTACGGAACAAGCACTTTTCTTTCCTGTTTGTCCCCCAATTCTGAAGATAAGCAGTGACGCTGATCTGATGTAGATCGAGAATTTTATTTGGCTTGCTTTGTGAGTACCTCTTGAAGGGTCATTGAGTACTCATTCTCCCAGTTCCTGGCAATATAGTTTATGTCAGTGTGCAATGGTAATGGCTATGAACAACATACAATGCCACCTCTGAGGTTGGAAAGGAATTTGGTGGAAAGACTGGAGTCATGGTCCAAATCTGATGGCGGTCATGATAGGAGTATGTAGGCCGAAAGAAGGCACGAGAATCATCAAACAGAGAGGTATAAACCTCTTCCAACAAATAAGTAGGTGCTCCATCACCCAGACCTATAACCAGGCTTCAGTGAATACAGTTAGTGATGAATGTCAAAAACACTTACCACGAGATTGAAACATGTGTGTTAAGGGGTCCAAAATGCTGGGAACAGACCTGCCTAGCTGAACCCACATGCGATTACCAAACACAAGATGACCAAGGTCAGGCTGCGAGTCTGGCTTGAGTGACTTTCGAATGCGAGCGGGCTCAAAGACATCAAAAAGAGAAGCCTCATGTCCAGTTTGTACATGGAAAATTCCATGATTCCCATCTTGGTGGATTGAATTAATGATGTGCTGGTGAATGAAGAAAGACATAGTCAGATACTGAAAGCATCAATTTGTTGGAAGAATTTACAATGTACTTATCGATCAGGGAAGCCTCCCGAAAGGTACACTTAATGCGGTCCTTCCCATATACCACTAGCCAATCGGCGTACTTCTTCCTCTGCTTGACTGTAGGAGCCAGCACACCTCCGTGAATGGCAGGTCGTAGAAGTTTCTCCCTGTAATTCAGGTATGACAGTGAGAGGATTGATAAGTAATGGTGCTGAGAGACTTACCAAAGCTCTGGAGAATAAGACATATTAACAAATTCCCAATATGCAAGGCAGAGACAAGCTGTACGCGATGGACAGTCAAAAACCTCAGCCTCAGTGAGAAAGGGTGAAATTCCTGTAATGTCTGATTAAAAGAGGAGACCAGCTGTCAAATATGAAGATGTAGCGTACCAGCCATCGCAAACATCTCAAGACCAACATAAATCCCAATTCCATGGAAGATCTTCATGTCACGCACAACCTGAATGGCCAAGACTTGATCTCTTTGACAAGATGGAGAGTTCACTCGTGCCATTATGGCTTGAGTAACTTGGTCGAGAAAAGTGAGCCACGTATGGACTGGATCTGGGATGGAGAGCTCAAAAGGAATAGGGCCACTTGGTAAATACCAGTTAGGCTGCTGCAAGTGAATATGCTAGCAAAGGAATGTGAAATTTAGCAACATACCTGAAATACATTGTCAAGCATGACAAAAGCCAAGAAGTAGTCCTGGAATTCAAATGCAAGCCCGATACTGAATCGGCGGACCTAATGATAGAATTAGATTGTTTTGGAGTTGACCAGCAGTGTTCAATTATATGATAACTCACCTTGACTGGGAGCTTCGCAATAGATTGCAAGAATTGCTTCCAGGTATAAAGCTGTACGTTGGTATGTGTAAGAAATGCCAACTATTTGGTAATCATACATTAGTATGGAAGTAAAGCAGAAGGAAAACACATACATAGAGATTTAAAGGTCCCAACTCCATGTCTATACCACGTGCAGTTGCACTGATTGCCTCTGGGCCTCGCAGTGAGAGTGTAGAGATAGGCGGTGGAACAGGGTTTCTATGCGTAACACGGAACACCTCGGGCCACAAAGGGGTCTGTGCACCATTGGTTCCACGTTTGTAGCGACAATGTGGACCCAATCGCGTTACCAGACCAAGCTTGACAGCAGAACAGGAGCCGCCAGGAGCTTTCTTGCGCTCAGAGGCAGTTGGGTCCGCATGGATACCAAGAATAGGTCCAAGATTTTTATCCTGAATGGCAGATCGGATTTGTAGTGCCATACAAGTGCCTTCTCGCTGTTCAGGCATGGTTGAAGATGAGAGTATCAGTAAACGAACAACGCTGCAACGTGACTCGTGACTTCCTATGGTCACATGACTGGTAGAAGCGTGTATAGAAGTGGTTGAGTGCGCGGTGAGAACTACTAAATTTGGCTTACCTTACTAGATTAAGCTAGCTATATACATGAATGTGGGTGTCGACTTTGAATAAATACGGGTATCAACCTTTGAATAAAATACGGGTGTCGACTTTGAATAATTACGGGTGTCGACTTTGAATAAATACGGGTATCAACCTTTGAATAAAATACGGGTGTCGACTTTGAATGAAATAATCCGGGTGTCAACCTTTGAATTTCTACGGGTCAATTGTGAATTTCTACGGGTTGAATAAAAGTGCACTTTGACCAGCATAGTGACCAAAACTCAACCCAAGAGCTCTGCTGACAGTGCTGCATCTTCTATTGCTGCGAACAACATGTCTAACAATTTCACAGCTACTATGCAGGCCGCAAAGCAACGACAAGCCCAACTCGATGCGATCAAGTTTCCACCTGCGTCATCTCCTTCCACTGAAATGGCTGCCTTTTGGAATGCTAAAGCAGGCAGTGGACGAAGCATTTTGGCTTATGGTCGCCTTGCCATCCCTGAAAAGGTTCTCATCAATTTTCCGAATGATATGTTGACATTTGATGCAGCTGATAATGTCTCCGGTATTTATTCATGAGCTCTCGAAGACTTTTGGTTCTAATTTACTTCATACTGAGTAGATGTTAAAAAGACTTTTGTTGATCGCGCCAACGTTCAATGGTGCAATTCCGCTCCAGGGAGCTTGCAGTAGTATGTATATCTTTTTTGCCTCCAATCAGAATGTGTTTTTTTTTTTCTGACACTTTCATGCTCAGTGATGAGGTGAACATTCGTTGGCCATTCAATGTCAAGCTCAGTGGTGACACTGAGCATGGTACTGTTGGATGTGTCTATGACACCCATGTTGCCATGAATGGGTTTCCTCTCAAGAATCTGGTCTCGCTAGCTGATCAATCCAAGAAAAGTCCAAGCCCCCGACAGTGTAATGGACAATACATGCACTTCTGGCTCATTGTGGATATATCAAAGGTATGTTTCCCTCAGACTTACTTTTTTGTCATCTGCTAATTTTGAATTTATCACTGAAGGTGGAAGCACGGCTTGGCGCACTTCCTCCAGCTTTGGGTGGTTCTGCACGCATCAAAAGGCAGCTTGACGATGATGGTGAAATCAAAGCACCTTCTAAATGTGCTGGTAAGCTGTAATCAAGAATGTACAAATTGATTTTTACTGATTCACGCAATCAAGCACTGGTTTCTACGTATGGACAGAAGCAAATTCATACTCTGCAATCCAAAAATGGCCCCAAGTTGAACTTGTCATCAGTGGCAATGAAACTCCGTATTGCGAAGATTGAGGAAGGGGAGGAGGGTGAAATTCAGATCAACTTTGATGAAGGAGAGGAAGTACCTGCTGTGGCATCCAGTACACCTATCGGTACTGGCCTGGCGAAAACAGTGTTCCAGGCGAGTCTATTCATGGTTTATATTTTCTCAGTACTGATTTTTAACTCAGGGTATTATGAAAGTGTCAGATCAAATTGCGTTCAAGAGAATGACCACCCCTTACAGTATGCACAATGATTCTTGGGCTTTAGAGTCTGAATTTCGAAACATCTACCGCGGCAAATACTTTTTGGACTTGTTTCAGAGAATCTGTCAAGAGTCAGGGGTTGATTATTCTTCCGGTATTCATATTTCTTCCAATGCAAACTTGAATGATGGTTTACTTACAGACTTAAAAAGATTTTTCTTTCACAGATGCATATCTTGCAGAAGAAATTGTGGAAAACAATACCCCGTCTACTCTCTCTGGTGTCACTGCTGAGCAGTATGTTGACGAGATGTATGAGCCAGGGTCGGAAGATTTGGAAACCCTTCAAATACTTTGGCTTATGGAACCCCGACGGAGCACAGAAATCACCAAATATTCTGGAACGATGACTCAAGTTGACCGCAACACGCTTCCCTACATGACAATGGCCGCTTTTGCTCATTTCACTCTTCACTGGACCAAAGGGAAGATGGTATTTGTTGATATACAAGGTATTATTTACAGCTTTTTGCATATAAAAATTTGGATTCTGATCAACATTCTCTGTTGATTGACAACAGGATCTCCCACTGCACAAGGACAGGTTCTCTTTGATATTATGACACACACTAGAGATGGGTACGTATTTGATCTACAAGACTACCTTTCTATTTGTCTGATATCATTATCTCTGCAGAGGAAGCTGCCCCGGAGATCATGGCTACACAGGCCTTGATGAATTTATCAGGAATCACAAATGCAACCGCATTTGCCATGGTATTGGTCTGGAAAAGTTGACTGTTAGTAAAGGCAAGGGGCGTGCTAGCACTACTGAACATTCTTCAAGCCGAACACGTTCTCGTTCTCAAAAGCAGGCCAGCCCTGAAATTGACAGTGATGATGACTGAAACTTATTTTCATTTTTACTTAAATGATTATAATAAAAATTTTATCTACTAGTATTAGCGTCTCATGCATGCTTCCCAAGCACCACTGCGCACTTCATTTGCAACTCGCACAACTTCAGCTGCCCTGGCATCTATACACGATGGGATTCAATAGAGATAAAGAAAAATAATTGAACACCAAATCAAATGCTTACCTTCGATGCATTCAGAGCACCTCCATTCACCTCCGTTCTGGCTTCCTGTTCCGACAGTGCCACAATTCATGCATTGGTTATACGTCTGTCAAGGATAAGTCATTTAAACATCTGTAATGAACAAAAAATGTAGCGAACCGCCATAGTCTCTACGCCATCGTGCTGATCCTTCAAAATGTTCCAGAGGGTGCATTGGCCACAAAGCCCAGTAGTCATTTTACGGGGAAAGTTCTGACCACATCCCACATTGCCAGGCACTTCAACTGAGTAGCACATACTAGGCGTTGCCATTACGGACATGGGTTCATCTAGACAACCATTATACTTATATATCCCTCCACCTGAGGCTGTGCGGGCTAAGGAAAGGTAAGCCACTACAGTAATATAGCGCAGAGTAAAAGAAAACGATGACTGACAGCATCCAACACCCTCACTGCCGATCCTGATCATGACTGACAACTATTGGATAGGGGCAGGTGCCCTGTACACTAAGGAATTGAACTGGATAGGGGTGTCCACTGTCCGGACTTACCCGGAGTGGACCCGAGTTGTCGGATCTATGATGGGCGCTCCCAGGTTTTAACCTTGCGTGTCCCGCCGACGGTAAATCCATGGAAATTTGCCATATTTTCCCATAAATTCCCATCGCTGTCATGGGAAATGACACAATCCTGGCGGAGTGTTTACCCATCTCCCAATCCCCCTGCCTCAAATTTCACTGGGGATGATGCATCGATGATGACGCAATCGCACGACGCGAGTCGCGGAGGTGCCAGCTTAGCAACTTGATTTCAACCACAGTTCAGATGTTCATTAAGAATTTAAGAATTCTCCAAAATTTAGAGGCCTTTACCTCAGTCAACGATGTCGACAGCCTATCATCCCAGAAAAAAAAAACAATTTTCATATCTTAATGATACGGAGTGGGTCAGCACCACTCGCACGATCATCGGGCTTAACTCAGGCTGGGGAAACGCCGTGCGCAAGGCGCATACTCTTCACTGTGTCCAACAATTTGTCTGGCCGATCCCACCAGTCAGTGCCATGATGCTTAATGCGCAATTACAACGTACTCACAAAACGATTCCCCCCTTCAACACTCACAAAGCACATCGGTCTAGCCTCGAACCACTCTTTCTGCAACACTTTGATGAAACGTCGATCAAACCCCAAAAGTTTCATCAAAGTGTTGTAGAAGTGCCTGGCTCGAGTCTATATATAAGAGCGTTGATCATCATCTGTTACCGCAATTGCTCTCTGGGATTCTTCTGCCGGCGGTGACTGAACCGCAGTGCCTTCTTTAGCCTTCTTTCGACATGGGTGCTATTAAAGACATCGGCACTTGTGAAGCCTGCAACTCGGTTGAGTCATTCTTATGAGGAATGGCCAAAAGAATCCAAGTGCAAGTGTAAGTATTAAGGCGCATTTTTAAAGGGCTCCTGAGTGCCTCAACGCTACTTATGACCTGCATTAAGTACTAGTTACCAGCTGGCCACCCCGACGTTGTTGAAGACACGAGGGCCAAAGGCCCGATTCATAGCCGAAAAAAAATACTCGAAAATGATATGCACTCACCCCAATTATAAGGCACAGGGGTTGGTGAGCAATACTTAGGTCACGCAAATACCTTGGGTTTAGATTTTTGTGGCCCATCACTTACATTCCACTTACACTATCCATCGTAGAAGTACTACTTATAATCACAGTCATTATTACCATATAGAGAACAAGGAAGACTTCAACCCCTAACCCTCAACGTCACTGACATTCCTAGTATAGCGCGCGGAATTTGGGTATCCGGTCAACTCAGACAGGCGTTCGTGATTAGCGCTCTAAAAATGACCATGTTTTGCCAAGGAAAACCTTCCTCGGTGTTCGGAGTGGCACTGCCTCTCTTAGTGTATTTGATGTTAACTGTTGTGAATCTCAGTGCTCAAGCTCATTCGAAGGTAAGAGCTTGTTCTACTTAAATCTCAACGTACGAGTCTATCGTGTTCTGCAACATCACTACCTCGCTCACAAGTAAACGCGAGCACAGTCTGGAGAGGCCTGTCACGTACTCATTCAGCAGGATGCCAAGGGGAGGCTCATGTTCAAACTGCAGGTATAATCTTCTGTGATCCCCTAACTGTCTGTAAAAGTGTACTGAAAGCTTCCCGTGTAGGCTTCGCAGCATAGTTCGTACATTTTGCTGCCTCTTCCCTCTTTCATACTGTAGCAGGGCTCGTTGCCCTACCCGTCGATTCCTCATTTTTACGTTCTTCTATCTTGAGACTCTTTCTCCAAGTTATTTCTTTATTTTTCACTTTCACCGCTTCACACTTACGAACTTGTATTACTTAATCACTTCAAACTCCTTCCTCTATTCTCCCTCTCATCAGACGGACTTCCTGCGTCGACGTCACCTCCTCTCTTACTCTTCCGTCTCGTCCTTCACGCCAACACCTTGAGCAAGTGTTGAGGGCTCGGGGATCCCTGCTGCGTGTCGTATCCACGTCTGACGATGTACCGAGGAATGAAGCAAAGGACTGGGCGCCGATAAAGGGTAGTGCGTTTTCTTATTCAAAAGATGGTCACTTTCATATGCATAGCGCTTTGTATTGCCGACTTGTTCCTTGTCCGATCTTTCCCTCTTTGTCTACTCTCTTCCTTCAACGACGTCATCCCCTTTCCTTTTCAAGTTATCCCTCACCTTCTCGTAATGTACCTTGTTGTTCCTTAAAAATCTTCGTCTCCGTTTAGTTATATTTTCGTACCTACATGGCACTGGGGAACAGTATATAGATAGTATTGTAGACTCTCTATGATCATCCTCCTTTCAGCTGCATTTCGAGCCGAGCCAGAGCCTTAAGAGCAATTACCGAGCCTTTCTTCTGAGCCCTACTGATACCGAGAACTTGACTTCTGTCTCTGACCCCGAGCTATTCCGGTATAGGTAAATCTGCGGGTACCCCCTGCGGGGCTGCGGGTACGGCCCGGGTACCAGTAATCATTTGAGTTCACCAATGTATGACATACATACGAGCATTTGTAACATAGTAGAGAGGCGTAAAAGTGTACATAAAGCTTGTAAATGGACTTCAACGAAGTGTAGTGAAACTCAAATGTACATGGATAAGCACAGCCACTTACTCCCATTCACATTAGAGTCTCATTGATAACTCAAGTATTTCTCCACAAAACAGCCTGGATATTATTGCTAAAAGCCTATTGCATGCAGTAGAGACTATTTTCATTCTTTGCATGCCAATATTCTATGAGTTATGTACCAAAATTACCCTTAGACTCGAAATGAAGCCTGCACATGAATAAAACTCTTCATAATTCGCATTGTAAATGCAGTCTACTCATTCTAATACATCACTGAGCTAATGTTTCAAGTGTTTACTAAGGCAATTTGTAGATCCAATTCCTAGAAAAGTCGAGATCAATGTGAATTTAGCCTAAGATTTAGTAGAATTTATGATAGAAATTCATTTCTACACATTGAATATGTCAAGGTACTGGCTATTAGTACAGGAGCTACAGCATTCCTTATTTTCAATCCATTAGAAGTGATTTAGATGTTGTGTGGATGCTGGTAATGCACCCGCATGGTACCCGCAGTGGCTGTGCACATGCGGGTACCCATGCGGGCACCGTGCGGGTACCATGCGGGCACCTATGCGGGTACCTAGCGGATACTGTGTTTCTCGCCTTTATGTTGTATGAGAGTCCGTTGGAAGGAACTAATGGTATTTGCACATATATACTACTGTCCTGGCATGAACGAAAGTTCAGTCTTTCTGACAAAAAAAAAATCCAAAAAAATCTGAAAAAAATAGAAAATGTCAAATCTGGCCTTAGCTTCTTTTGGCTGTGATGTGTGACTGAACTCTTATTCATGCTGAGACAGTAACCTGCCTGCTGTAGTAATATTCAGTATCATTCTCATGGATCTCATGATCAAAATTTCAGCAGGCTGATAACAAGGACTCTGTATCTACATTTATGACTCTGAACTACTTAGTATGCCTCCCAGATCAGTATTCTAAATTATTGTTTCCTTTGTTTCTTGGATTTTTTATTATTCTCTGTCTCCTCAGTCTCTTTTGTTTGATCTGCCACCCGCTTAGATCTACGCAACTGTGCATTCTCCTGGACTGTCTGCAATGTCTTAACTACTTTCTCTTTAGCAAGGTCAGGCCTTTCAGCTGTAAGTCCAGCTTCTTGTAAAGCCTTTTTACTACGTTCTGCTGCTTGTTCCTTGGTCAATGGCCTTGGTTTTGGCCGTGGAGGTGCATGGTTCTGCTTCTCTGCCTCCTTCTCCCTTACCTTCTGCTCCATCTTCTCTCTTTCAGCTTTACAAATTTCACTCTCCTAAACCACAGTTAGCAAGAACAATATTTAATAATGCCAAGATAATACTGCACCTCAAGGTCAGATTCTGTAGCAACATGCAGATCTGGATCATTTTTCTCTGGACCATCATAAGGCCACCACAAATCCTCAGGAGGACCAACATCCAGGCCCCATTGTTCGCTTCCTGCCACACCAGCCTTCTGTGATCTATCAAACATGACTTTTTCCAGAATTTGGAGAGCCTCTCTATCAACATCTGCCTTCAATCTCTTCATTTTGCCATCCACAGTCTTCCCACTAAAATCAACCAATCGTTGCCATGCTTGGTGGAGAACTGACTGCTCTCTCTCCAGCTCTGACAACCCTGCTTCAATACATCCCAAGAAAGTCTCACGGTGACAGTGAGCCAAAAAGAGAGTTCGTGCATGTGCAATGCATAGTTCAAAGTCTTTAGGTGGGGCTGATAAAAATGACTGCACATTGATGTGGAGCCAGTTCAAAATGCGAGCCTGATCATCTGTTGTGATCCCACCAGTAAAGTATGCAGGACAAGGACGTCTAAACAGTGTAACTGCTGTCATGTATTGGTGGTTTCTAAAAATTGCATATCCAGGATTACCTTCATTCAGGTACAAGGCAAGGGCTGGAACACTTGACACAGAAAGTGCAGAAAATTCAGAATTGATGGTATGATGCAAAATTTTTTGCAGCATAGCCTTGTGCTTGTACAGAGCGCGGTCTACTTCTGTGTTGTACTGATATACTTGCCAATCAGAGGCAATATCTGCTGGATCACGCTCCTCATGTGTTCGGATGAACCTGCCCAACTGTTTAAATAATCAGTATGAAAAAAGATCTTAAAGTACTAGATTTTTTATACCCTGATTGATCGCCGACCCTCATGATCACCATACAATCCATCAACCAGCCTTTTCACAGAAATATTCTCCAAGACCTTGTTAGCGTTCTCATGCTTAATACCTCGCCACATTTTGATTGTCCATTTGCCTTTTTCCTGATGAAGAAGTCGGCCAGGATAATAAAACAATGTGTTGGCATCCATCTGAACCAAGACAGTGCGGCCAGCACTATCACAAATTAGTCAAATGGAAGAACTGACAATGCAACACTACTTACTAGAGACGCTTAGCAACATTAGCCCGCAATTGAACACCTTGCTTCAGACTTTCTATGATTTGTGAGCTTGAAGTATCTAACATTGATGCAGGATCACAGACATGGCATAGAAATTCCCCTTTGATTGTTGGTTCCATGCGGTTGACAAGGCAGGCCAAATGTGACCATCTGTGACATTTATCACATTGGACAGTGACCTGTTTGATGAGCTCACGATGGCCATCATTCTCAACACCACATCGACAAAGAATGGGAAGGGGTGTTGAAGGTGGTGGGGAACTTGAGGGAATTGTCCGAAGAGGTGTAGTTGGAGATGGGCCTGGGGAAGGTGAGTAGGAGTGTGCTGGTTCAGGTTTAACCACTTGTCTGGAGTCAGAGTGGGTTTGTTGATACTCTGTGATAGAGATGTGTGGTTTCCAGTTCACTGTTTCCTCTCTGGTCATTTCTCTATATCCTGGCTTTGTCAGAGTGGTTGATCTGGTCCCATCCAACTGCAGGTCCAGCTTCTGGAGGGCTATCTTCACACAATCTTCATGGAATTTTTCCTGTGCTACAATGCCACCTTTGAGGCTATAGACAGCACAGACTGTTTGGTAACCATCAGGCTGGTATCCTGTTGTTCCAGCAAGTAAATCTCCAATCTTCCCTTTCACAAGCTGACTGTAACCCATATTCTCCATTCCATCATATGAAAACACTGCTGATTGCCCACCTGTTGTTGGGATCAATGTAACACACCGAAAGTGTGCTTTGTTTGTGAACATGCGTGCCACAAGTTTGTATACCACTCCATCTCTTGAACCTGAGGCTTTTGAGCCTGGGTATAGTTCACGAGGGAAATCCCAATCTGGTTGATTGCCTTTTTCATCCATACCTGGTCGGATGATGAGTACAGATGGTATCCAGCTAATAAACTCCATTTTCTGGCACTGCCCATTGCAATAGATGTCTGGATCATTGGTGCCCTCCTTTGTGTGGCATCTCCAGCAACCCTGGATTTCCTGTGGAACCTCCATTGAGGATAGGTTGAAAATTGACTGGAACCAGTTCTCAATCTTCCCCCCAAACAGTTGGAGATATCTTGCTGCTGGCTCTTGCCAGGTGAAAGATGTGGTCCAAGGACTCTCAACTTGGTAATGGCCTTCACTGCAGCTTGAGAGCCTTTGTACTACAGGAAGAAAGAACTTAACAGCTTCTGGATTGACTGGTCCACCTCGTGGGCGAATGAGATAATATAGCCAATACTGTAAATAATCAGTTGCCATGCTTGATAAATTGCACTATCCTTGACTTACTAGTGCAGAATGATATTCATGTTCCTGTGTTCATAAGCAATCAATATCTCTGATTTGTACTGTGATCAGAGTAAAACTGAATTACCATAGCATATGAGTTCTCTGCTATTGACAAGCAAAATGGAAGGCCTGCAAGGACATGTTTGAATGTATCACGTATGTTTTGAAGGATAACTGATTTTCCAGCTTTAGAGCCTGGAAAAGTGGAAAGAGGCCAAGCTCTGCGGTTGCTAAGGGTTTTGTGCAGGTGTGAAATTGGATAGGTTATGTCTGCAGCAAAACTTGAGAAGTCCTTCCAATGTCCATGACATGCCAAAGTCACATAAATGATCTCCAATGATGCATCAAGCCAACAAGAGTTATTTGCCCATGGATAGCTAGCAAATTCCTTTGCAGCAGCAAGGTTAACTATTATGGATGTGAATGAATCAGTTGGTCTGGTTTTCCCTGGAGAAAGCTCTTTGTAGCGACCCTGAGTTAACTGCTTGTCAACTATGTCTGGAGGAGAAGGTGATCCATCTTCTGATTCAGAGCTATTGGGGACTGTAATCTTGACTTGTTTTCGGGGCCGTTTCAGTGTAGACTGAGTGTCAGGAGCTCGACCTTCTCTGAGAGCAGATTGATCACGTTTTCGGGGAGATGGTTTGTGGCTATAACTCTGTCTTCTACGTCGAGGAATTTCTGTTAATGTTTCTGCCTCACAGCGCTCAAGCTGGTCCAGTTTACGCTGGCGTTGAGATCGACCATATCGAATGGGAAGTCCATCTGTCTCACAGATTAATCAAAGGTAAGTCCTTGAGACTGCAACTTACGAATGTATGAGTCATGCATTCTTTGAAAGTGTCGCATAACCTTGAGTAATCCATCAAAGCCTTGGATAATATCCTTGTTTTTGCCTGTCAAATAATATCAGTGAATTATAATTAATGTAAGTATAGAAATGACTGCAAACCTGCTATTTGGTATATGACAGAGTGAACAGATTCCTCTGCATTGGTTGTATCAGGAAGCTTTGAGGCAAGTTTGCTGTCCATTTTTCGTTGGCTATGAAAAATCATACTTGCATGTTCTGGAGCCAACCACCAATTCAGCCATGCCTCCAGCCCTGGCCATGTTTCCTTCATGATCTTCACAACTCTATCAAACACAGCAGAATTCTCAGCTATAACCATCTGTCTGCACAGTTCTTCAAACTCAGCTCTGCTGTCAGGTGGCACATGGTTACTGAGTCGAGCCACACGTGTTACAGATTTTTCAAAGTGATATCTGCATCCCTTGATCAGTGACTGAGCAGCATTCTCTAGTACAGTGCGTGTCCGAGTGTTGTCCTCTTGGCGGATGAAATAGTCGGTGAATGCAGAGATAAATCCCAAGCGCTGAGCATCACTGAAATCAACAACCTAATCAAAAAAATCAGCTTTTTTCAAAACCATAGAAAATCTAGTGCCCTCACAAGTGCAAACAACTCATCAGTAATTTTCTCATTATGTTCATGTGCAGCTTCAGCAATAGCCTCAATGACAGCAGTGAAATGCCAATGGTAATGCTGAGTTGTAACACCATTTGCATAGCTGAACATGGAGGGAACCCATCTATCAATTACAGTATTGAATGTAGTAGTGGAAATCAACACAGCATTGGGATCTGCCCAATACTTGTGTGCACCATCAGTCAGCATGCCCTCTAATGGCAAAGGGCCTTCAACAAGCTCAGCTTTTGGCAAGAGTTGGTCCTGCATCCACTTTGAGTGAAATGATATGACACATTCAGGCTCCCTTCCTACAGTATTGATTCTGATTTGGACTTCATCTTCATGTTGCTGGATCCAGGAGTGAAACTGGTTGATGAATGACCATCCAACTTCTGCTGTAGCTCCTTTTGTCATTTTTTTAGTTTCATAACGGTAGGTTTCAATGTTTGCAAATTTCTGTGCCAACTGTGGTGCTGGTGGAGTTGGACCATCTAGAGTCCTCCTCCTTCATATGACTCCAAGTGCTTTTTGTGCATGTTGTTCCCGAGATGCTGCCGAGTGTCTTTAGCCTCCTGTGCAGTGAGATGTTTGGTGTATGGAATCCGAGGATGATTGTGGCAACCAGCATGGATGTAACGATAAAGCCGTGTGGTGATGTCATCTCCCACCTGTGCATATTCAATAAGAAAAGACATTGCTCCACAGTCAAAATGTTCCAGTGAGAACCCACATATACAGTACTCATTTAAGCACTGTGCTTCCAGAATCTTTTTCTCAATTTTTGGCCGAGTAATGACTTGACACTGAGGATTAGTGCATCGTAAGACACCAAGACACTTCTTGTAGCTCTCCTTCCCCCCAGCTATTGTAGTAGCATGGATTGAACCCTTTTGATTTTTCTTTCCATTGTTTCCCTTGCAGTTCCGTGTAGCCCACTGAACAGCTAGCATTCCATGCTTCATGTATGTAGCATGATCAAGGTCAATGGCAAATTTTCCATTTGGCCATCCATTCCAGAAACCCTGTTCCAAATTGTCAACAGTAGTAAATTGCACATTAACATCATGCCCATGTCGGCACTGTGGTTCAGGTTGAGGGTCCAGAGGAACAAAAGCAGTAAGCCGGGCAGGATCAGTGAGATCTACAGGGCAAGCAGCTTGATTAGTTGCTGGAGGTGGTAGTGGTGCAGTTCGAACAACTGCTGGAGGGTGTGATGAAGAGGGTGGTACAGTTTGACTAGCTACTGTGGTTGGTGGACATAGTGGTTTTTGTAAGTTCCCAACTGAGTGACTGGTAGATTGCACTGAGGGCACAACTGCAGATTTGCTTGGTATCACATTGGATTGTGGATCTGTTGGAATGGTACTAGGCTGCACTGTAGAGGTAGTTAGCAAATAACTCAATGGTACAAAAAGATAGTCTCATACTGATGGAAGGGACTGAATTTTGATATGTCTGTAGTGCATGTGTATTGAATTGCATCTGGGATGTGTATCCTATAAGTATCAGAATAGAAGGTATTTAAATTGGTTGGAGAGAATCCAAATATGTGGCCTACTTGCCTTCGCGATAGACTTGAAATTGAACAACTTCAGCGTTTGTAGCTGTAAAATCTATATGCATGCTATTCTCTTGTGGCAACCTGACCTGGGTTTCATCTCGACGTGTAGGTAGGTGTTGCAGGCCTTATATTACAAGAAAGTCAGAAAGATAAATATTTTGAAAAGAAATCAGAATTAACCACTCTTGTCCTCGCATGATTCATTTACGGGAGGCACTGGAATCAAGGATAACATGTAAGATCCTGCTGAACTGATTTCAAAACAATGGTACTCTTACTTGTTCTAACTTCTGGACAACCCAGCTCTCCATTGTCTATATCCATGTCTGAGGCATTCCCTGGACAAATTCATGAAAGATATATCCACTACCAATGGGAAGTACATACCATTATCTTTCTCTTCCCCTGAATCAGGATTTCCTAGGTATTCTTCAGGCGCTATAGGGGATTCATGGTTAGTCCCTACAACTTAATGTGTTTGTGTCACTCACGGTGTACAAAACAGTCATTATTAGGGGGTAAAGAAGTAGATACATTTGTATCTTAATCAAAATGGTATAAGGATATATTCAGATGTGGTGAATACATAAGACTCACGTCTTGAAATTTCATCTTGATGTAATACAAGTGTATCTTCAGTATTGCCTGTATATCAGCTGTGAGTAGCGTGATAAACCTGCTATCAATGGACTGACTTACTGAATGTGAAATCAAAACTATCGTCACTTTCTGAATCACTCTCAGGGAAAATAGCATCAACAGCGGGGTGTATGATGCTTTTACCAAGCCATTTCTACAAAAAGAATATTCTATGTGACTAAGGCTACATAACGTTGGATACTCATGCTTACAAGGAGTCCCATTTGCAGAGACGGGCAAAGGCGAGCGCAGAGCAGGTCAGAAAGTGTCAATAATGGGTGAAGCTGAGCCTTACATATACCGCCTAATCCCATCATTTTGTATGAATGATTTTACGTAAATACCAACAGCACGTTCTATTCTTCGTGAAATAGCTATATAACAGGCTCTGCATTGTTAAAAGACTATCTACACAATAAAAGAGTAATTATAAGGCTTAATCAACTAAGATTGTACATGATAAGCAAAGGATAATGGGTACCCGCATGACCCGCATGACCCGCATGACCCGCATGTACCCGCAGTGTACCCGCATGACGTACCCGCAGATTTCCGATACCCGAATTGCATAGCCACACGCGGAAGCCTCAGATGATAAGAACTAGTTCCCAAGGGGCCTCGTAATTAATACGTCCAAATGTTCAGTCATGCTTCATCCCTACTGAACAGATGCATTACTATAGTATGACGCATTCTGGACCACGTATTGGCCAGCGTAAACCCCTCATTTTTTTGGGCCATTCCTGCCTTCATCCTTGGTTTCATTCCTGGATTTGACTGGGATTTGGCGAAGATGGGACCAAAAATGAAGTAAATAATGGGCAGTTTGAGCACCCCCTCCCGCTTTTTTGAAAGAATGAAGCAAAAATGGGCACTGGGTTTTTGTACACATGCAAGACAGATCACCATTGCAACTTAGCCGGTGGTTGAGGCCGGGCACGGTCCATCATCCTGCGGGGTTGCCGTTTTTTGGTTCGCACAGTGGGGAAACAGTGTCACACGGCGTTCCTGGCCATGGACTCACTGCAAGGCGGCGGAATAGTTTTACCTGTTTCATCCTATACCAAAAATTCCTACGACGTCTTCATCAAGGTGCTGGTGAGACTCAAACCGTCGTGCCCTGCGGTGATGACAGCGATAATGCGCGTGAATGCCAGAGACGGTAGGCTTGCGGTAGTGAGTGTGAAAATCCAATGAGAACTGCGAAAATGGGAGGCGATTGAGAAAATGGAAGCACGAATCCATTTTCGGAGCCCGATTGTTGTCTTGCAGTCCTCACTCTTTACATATGGCTATTCACCGTACTGTATACAGTTACGACTGTAGACTGTAACTGTCTGTACGGGAGGCCAAAAAGTATCTGCAATATCATTAGCGAGTTCCCTTCATTGCAAGAGTCTTTACCATGATCTCTAGCGCACCCAAAATCCATCAATTCCGTGAACTGAAAAAGTTTCATGGCTACACAGAGTGATTTTTGGCTCGGTGTGAGTTGAAGCAGATTTACTTATATGAGATCTTCGAGCTCCGCTTCAAGTACAGTGCTTCAACTACTTACGTTAAACCCCGCCCAGGCCACTCAAAAGCCATACTCACCAGGCTTGTACTTTGCTTGTACTGGTATACCGTGTATGCAGTGACGAGGGACTCTGGGGTGAATCCGAGTCACAGCAAGAGGGAAATTTTGAAGAGGAAGGTTTTCGAAGGGTAGATTGCTGAGTATTTGCACTTGACAGACTGGAATAAGTTGTGTATTGCCAGAACACCTGGGTTGTAGATACATAAATGAGAGTATTTATACGGACTCGTTCGGATATCATCCGAGACGAGTCATGAAAGAACACACTAAAAGTGACTATACGCTGCCAGTGAGCACAGTAAGGAACAAAGGTGAAACAATAAATAAATGACAGAAAAACCCAAAACTCTAGCTGCGCTTCATCACCTGTAAGGAAGACAAGAAAAACCCAAGTAAAGCTCGGAAGGTCGGTACTGAACTGCGTCGCTGCAGTGCATACGACCGTGGTGTCTGTACGAGGAAGCCGTACCGTCAATCGTACTGTATGCAGAAATCTTCTGAGCCAATTCTGAGCTCATCGATACGGTTAAAGAAACCCATACAACCGTCCCATAAACACCTCAGTTTATACGGGTACGGCTTGGAAAAGGCGAGGACAAAGAGTCAAAGACTCAACCCTCCAAGTCCCTGCGTACGACTCATACTGGACGATATAGGCAAAACCGGGAATATTTCACCCAACAGAATGTGGAATTGGAGCGGAAAGATGGTTACATAGAGTACCAAATGCTGTGTACAGTCCAAGAATAAGTTACTAGAAAGTCGTCGGCGTAAACATAAGATACATTAGATGAATGACATATAATTATCAGAACAGTGGTATTTGCTCGACTGAGCCAAAGAAAGATATGAAAAAGACACATATAGGAGACAGGTTGAGAACCAAATTAGGGAGGGATGGGAGGGCTGAAGAATTGGGACGACGCTAAATAAAATAGCTGATAGTAGTCAGGATCTTTGAATGGATTGATGGCTTCTATGAGAAATGGCGTCTTACCTCAGAAAATTTCATGGATAGGCAGATGTCAGAATATGTACTTGTAGTACCGGTATAATCCACGAAAGTTTCTGAGTAATAATGTCAGAAGAGATAATAAGGCAGTCAGGCAGATGTACACACCGAAAAATTTCGAGTGAGAAGCTGGCAGGCAGGCAGATAGAGTCTAAACTCTGTTGACGACGCTTTGGAGGATTCTTATGATCCAAGAGCATCCGCTGAAACTACAGCACTCTCGGTCATACTCCTAAGCGTCTGGACGGCAGGGAATCGAACGAATTTGAAATCCGATCGTTGATTGGATTTATGAATCAAACGGAAGTAAATGGCGGCGGATGTATCTGGAAAGGAACTCGCGTACTCCGAATCGGAGGTCTCCAAGCGGTAGACCGCTGTGTCAACGGGTCGGTATGCCGAAGGCTTTGGATCCAAACATGACCAAAGATGACGTTGTGGAACTTGCTTCCTCCTAACTTCCTCGTCGTCGGGGTTGTCGTCGGGTCGTCCAACGAACTTGGCGCTGACATCGGGATTCGTTGTCTACAGTCGTAAAGCTAATCGATATCACCAATGACGGTGTCGGGGTTCCTCGTAGAAGTGCGCGTCCAACGCCCAAGTCGAAGCCGCTCAACAAAAGTCACAAGAAGCTTTGGGCCTTGGTGAGTGCCCAAAAAACCGCTGGAAGAGTTTTAGACGGTGCTAAAAAGGTTGCTGGGCCTCTTGAAGAGATGGTTGGGTCAATGCTGGGCTATACGTGTCTCCCTTCTTGTCTTTCTGACCCTCTTTTCTCCCATGTCTTCCCTTTACCTCCATCCATAACAACGCGTCTAACCCATCCCATCTGTTCCAGCCTACCACCAACCCATTACCTACAACTTCTCCGTCTTCTGAGAAATCCGCAAATACATCTACAGACCAGCAAACCTCTCCCCTCCCTCCGTAGCGACCGTTCGTTCTGCGTATGAGACCATGTGGGCTAGAGCCATCAATAGGGACTTTTGGTTTGGAGCAGTCAGGAGCGGGGACATTGCTAGGATTGGCATGTATGCAATGGAGACGTATGGGATTTTTAAGGTGTGTTTTCGTACTGCTACTACATCCGAGTCGTCATGTTGACGTTGAGTTGCTCTGTAGATTGGTGAAATCAGGCGTCTTTCTTTCCGATATAGATGTTGCCTTCAGCGCATACAATACATACCAATGCCCTCCCAGCGATGGCTATTTCTTCTCCTCGGATTCCTCACGTTGTCTTATCCTCCTTTGGAGTTGATACTATCCCACCCGATTACCACACGCTACTCTCAACTACAAGGGAGGTGTTAATGGGTCTGTTTCTTTTTCACTTTGCGGTTTCCTTTCTGCTCCTGTTTCGTTCTCTCTTGTACTTAAAAATTTTTAGACTTCCTCCCCTCTACGTCTTGTTTCCCGTCGTTTCCCTTTTCCGTCCTTTTCTTCTTATTTTGGGTGCTTTGAAAGGCGGGTGAGGGTTACGCTTTACGCTTTTCTTTCCTTCTCTCTTTCTTTTATTTTTCTCCTTTCTTTACGTCAGGTTTGGCGTTGGCTCTTCCTCGTTCTCCTCATTCTCGATTCATTCTGTTTTTGTTTCTCCGTTCTTTTTCCCCTCATGAAGATGAAGACGTGACCATTGACCATCACCTTCCTTCTTCCTTCTTCCTTTTCCCTGTTCTTCTTCCATACACCTTTTATCATTTTACTTCGCTGTCAGTGCCTGTGACTCTGACTCTGTGAGGCCGTCTCTGCCTGTGCCTGTGCCTGTGCCTCTGTGCCTCTGTCTCTGTTCTGTTTCGTGGTGTGTCAAGTATGCCAATGCGGATGAATGAGGAAGAGGATGAGGAGGACGGAAACGGCGTGGATTTGACTGGAGTCACTGGACTGGGGGTTGTAGGTTGTTTTTCTTTCGTCTTTCTTCTTTCTTCATTCACGACGGTACTCGTCCTCTTTCTCGTCCTCTCATTCTCTTTTGTGGATTGTCAGTGCCCAGTACCCAAGTATCGTGTCACGTGTGGCATCCTGCGAGTACTCATCTCAGTACTCATCTCGGTACTCGTCCTCATCTCATGTGTACTGTTTACTTACTCTTCTCATCGCTTCTCTCTTCTGCCTTCCGCCGCTCCGTTTTCTCCTCTTTCTTTGCTTTTCCTACTCCCTACTTCTTCCCCTTACGCCGTTCCGACAGGGCTTTTTCTTTGTTTTTTTCTCTTTCTTTCGTTTTTCTTTTCTTTGTCTTCCTTTTGTTCTTCTTTTCGTTTTCTTTCATACAACGTAAAATGAGCCATAAGATGTAAGAGGTACTTCCAAGTGATCGGTGCTCAGTGCTCGGTGTCGGTGTCGGTGTCGGTGATTGGATTGGGTTGAGTGATTGAGTTGGGTTAGATTGGATTGGATTGGCAACACGGGGTAATTGGCAGATACGGGTAACGAGGTATTGGAAACGGGGTACGAGTTATACTTAGTGTCGTGTCGTGGCCACCTCTGTCCTTTGTCCTTTTGTCTTAAGTTACTCTGTCAGTGTCTCGTAGCATGTTTCGTGGTGTTGGTGTTGGTATTTCGAAGGCCTGGAGAGAGAGAGTGTGTCCTTTCATTGTGTGTCTTTTGTCTTGTTTCGTACTGTATCGTGAGCCGGCGAGCACGATGAGCGGGTATCAGAAATCTGCGGGTACCCCATGCGGGTACACAGCGGGTACATGCGGGTGATGCGGGTGATGCGGGTACCCATTACCCTTTGCTTATCATGTAGAATCTTAGTTGATTAAGCCTTCTAATTGCTCTTTTTATTGTGTAGATAGTCCTTTCAAAATGCAGAGTCTGTTGTGTAGCAATTTCACAAAGAACAGAACGTGCTGAGGTAAAATCATTCATACAAAAATGATGGGATTTACGTGGTATATGCAAGACTCAGCATCACCTATCATTGACACTTTCTGACCCACTCTGCACTTACTATTGCCCTTCTCTGCAAATGGGACTGCTTGTAAGTATGAGTATCCAACGTTACATAGCCTTAGTTGCATAGAATATTCTTTTTGTAGAAATGGCTTGGTAAAAGCATCATACGGCCTGCTGTTGATGCTACTTTAGCAGGCAGGTTAGTGTACCAGCATGAAAGGCAGTTCAGTCACAAATCACAGCCAAAAAATCTAAGGCCAGATTTGACATTTTCTATTTATTTTTTTTTTGGATTTCTTCTGGATTTTTTTTGGTCAGAGAGACTGAGCTTTCATTCATGCCAGGACAGTAGTATGTATGCGCAAATAGCCGTTCATTCTCTTCAACGGACTCTCATACAACATCAAGGCAAGAAACATAGTACCCGCATAGGTACCCGCATGGTACCCGCATGGGTACCCGCATGTGCACAGCCACTGTGGGTACCATGCGGGTACCATTCGTGAGCATTACTAACATCCACACAACATCTAACAGTTTGAAAACAAGGAATGCTGTAGCTTCTGTATTAATAGCCAGTACCTTGACATGCTCAATGTGTAGAAGTAAATTTCTATCATAAATTCTAGTAAACCTTGGGCTGAATTCACATTGATCTTGACTTTTCTAGAATTGGATGAACAAATTACTTTATTGAACACTTGAAACATTGACTCAGTGATGTATTAGAATGAGTATGTTGCATTTACACTGCGAACCACGAAGAGTTTTATTGATGCAGGCTTCATTTCAAGTCTAAGGGTAATTTGGGTACATAATTCATAGAATATTGGCATGCAGAGAATGGAAATAGTCTCTAGTGCATGCAATAAGCTTTTGGCAAAAATATCTAAGCTGCTTTGTAGAGAAATACTCGAGTTAGGAATGAGACTACTGCAGATGGGAGTGAGTGGCTGTGCTTATCCATGTACATTTGAGTTTCACTACACTTCGTTGAAGTCTATCTACAAGCTCTATATTCACTTTTATGTCTCTCTACTATGTTACAAATGCTTGTATGTATGCCATAGAATGCTGAACTCAAATATTTAATGGTACCCGCAGCCCACCCGCAGACCCGCATGGGGTACCCGCAGATTTCCCTATACCGCACGATGAGGATGGGGACTGGGACGGTCGTTTTATTATTCATGATGTCACCA
Source organism: Tetrapyrgos nigripes (assembly GCA_013368315.1). NCBI lineage: Eukaryota > Fungi > Basidiomycota > Agaricomycetes > Agaricales > Campanellaceae > Tetrapyrgos > Tetrapyrgos nigripes. The sequence goes on along the minus strand of JAACJM010000094.1, from coordinate 185,747 downwards.
ACAAAAATACTTACCAATTAATGACACGCAACGGCTACATCCTTCGCAACCTCTACAACGGTGCACGACTCCGCCCTTATCACTCCTCTGGGTCGGGATTCCGGACTCTGGTACGCGTTGGAGGACTTGCAGAAGCGAGACGAAAAAGAGAGACTGCGAGGACGGGTACGAGCTGGTGGAAGTGGAGGCGGAAAGCGAAGAAGAAATTGAGTTGGAAGAGATTGATTGACAGGTTGAAGGAAAGAACAGGGTGTATGGTACCGGAAGAACGGCTTTGTATTTATATGACGTGGGAAAGGTTAAACTCACCAAAAATGGAAGTGTGTGCGCAGTGTTTATCTTTGTCCTTGAGAAGTTATTTAGGTGTAAAAGTGTTTTGCTATTGCGCGAAGGCCATATCAACCAGCCATGTGTGTCATGACACTTTGACACTTTACAACGATAATCTGTTCCACACGTTAGTTCTTTTTACTTTTATGCGCATACTTATTTGCTCAGCTACAGGTTGATACACCCTCAGTATGTCTGAAAGAATTGGTAAAGACTCAGGACAAGATTCAAGTTATGGAAGGCAAGGACACAGCGATGCGTCAGAAAAGGATAAAAACAACAAAGGACACAGTCGCATCTGTAACAAATTTGCCCGAGCTTTCAGGACTCTTTTATTGGGGAGCAAGAAAGGAGCAGGTGGAAGCTCACAGACTCAAACCCAAGAGACAGCTCCGAACAAAGAGCCCAGCAACCCTCCTGAGCAAGGAAATATTTCCACTGAATGGTTTCGTGATGCACACCACTTTTCAATCAATAATTCTGTAATCAACAACAACATGATAGGTAAGCATTGATATACCAGGGTCATGAGTAACTCAGGCAGAATTACATTGATAGGTGTATCTCAGCCTCAATCCACTCAGAAGGTATATGAATGTGAAATATATGTTACATCTTTCAAGCTCATATTCTTATCCACCTCTGACTTCAGACTCAGAGAATCACATATGAGTAAGAGATCTGTATTTTCAGTTTTGAAGTCACCAAGAACTTGATTTAAAAGCACTATCCACTTTGCAACACCTCCACCACCCAAGATTTTCACGGGAAGGAATGATCTTGTCAATGAAGGCATTGAAATTCTCTGCAGAAGAGGCCAAAACCATTTGGCAATTCTTGGACCAGGAGGAATTGGGAAAACATCTCTTGCACTTGTCATCAGCCATACACCAGAAGTTCAGGAAAAGTTTCAGAAGTTCCATTTCTTGCCTTGTGACATTCTGGAGGATCACAATGGTCTTATTCAAGGCCTCATTCAAGTATTAGGGTTACAGATGCAGGAAGGAAAAAGCCAGCATGACATCTTATATGGTTATCTGCAAGTCAATCAGACCCCTCTTCTTTTCATCTTTGATAATTTTGAAACACCTTGGAATCACAAGGATGTAAGAACAGAGGTCAAGCATTTTATTGAAAAGATCATGCATTTCAGCTGTGTTACTCTCATTGTCACCATGAGAGGCATGGAAGGGCCAGGAGACATTACATGGAAGATACTTGGAGAATCTCAGATTCCAGTGCTATCAAGAGAAGCTGCTAGAGAAGCATTCTACGAGATTTCCAGAAAGATCAAAACAGAGGATAATTCTGGAAAAATAGATCATCTTAATGAACAATTGGACTGTGTTCCTCTGGCAATCAGACTCATAGCCCAGCTTGCAAGAAAGATTAGTCTAGAGAATTTGCTCAGGAGATGGAATGAGTTGAAGACTAAAATACTTTCAGAGTCTGGAACACAGCCAGGAAAACTGACAAATGTGGAATTTTCCATAGAATTATCTGTCAGACTACTTGATCCAGCTGCAAAAGATCTTTTGGGAGCATTGTCATACCTGCCAAATGGTGTACCTGACTGGAACCAAACACTGAGCAGGCTGTTGCCTGATGTTTCTGAGCCAGAAATCAAAGCATTTCAATTACTGGATTGCTCACTTGTGCTTGAAAAAAGTGGTGCACTCATGATGCTAGCACCAGTCAGAGAATATATTTCTGCAAGATACAATATCTCAGACATCTTCCGTAACCAGATTGAGGTATTTTATATGGGAATCACGGAAATGATATCAAGCGATACAAAACTAAGGGAGGATTTGGACTTACACACTTTGAATCTTTTTAAGATATTTTCACAATATCTTGGTGAAGGAGGACATGAAAAGGCTGCGCAGTGTCTTCAAACTCTGGGGAAAAAATATTATGATGTTGACAAGTACAGTAATGCTACAAAATTTTTGACAGAAGCTAGAGTCAAGTTTCAAGCTCTCAACAATGAATATCAGGCAGCAAATTGCCTGTGGAAGATGGGTGACATTTACAGATTGCAAAGCAGATACAATGAGGCATCACCACTGCTATTAGAAGCCAAATCTCACTGTGAGAAGATAGGCAGCAAGGAGGGGATTGCAAATTGCTTGTGGAGTCTGGGTAACATTTATCGGATGCAAACCAAATATAGTGAGGCAGTTGAAACACTCTCAGAGGCCAGAATTTTATTCCAGAGCATAGGAAATCAGAGGGGTACTGCAGACTGCTTGTGGAGCCTAGTGGAGATTTACAGGATGCAATCCAGATACAGTGAGGCAACAAAAACACTGTCAGAAGCCAGATTTGTGTACCAGAGTATAGGAAGTCAGATGGGTACTGCAAACTGCTTGCGGAGCCAGGGGAATATTTATAGGATGCAATCCCAATATAGTGAGGCAAAAGAAGCATTGTCAGAGGCCAAGGATCTGTACCAAAGCATAGGAAGTCAGAATGGTATTGCGCAATGCCTGTGGAATCTGGGGGACATTTACAGGTTGCAAGACAATCATACTCAGGCAAGAGAAACACTGTCTGAAGCCAAGGATCTGTACCAGAGCATAGGAGATCAGGGTGGTACTGCAGAATGCCTGCAAGTTCTGGGACTGACACTGAGCAATCAGGCCCAATTGGATGAGGCTCTTTCATTCATCCATCAAGCATATGAAATTTATTCCGATATGAATGATGTTAAAGAGATGGGTTACTGTTTGACAGTATCAGGAGTTATATATGGAAAAATGGGTCAATACGAGCTGGCAAAGCAAGCTTTCTTGGATGGATTGGGATCTTACTCTCAGCTTCAGTCCCCAGCTCATCGTGTTACGGGATGGTGTCTCTATTATTTGGGCTCACTTTTAAAAGACATGGGTGATTTTACTGAGGCTACAAAAAAGATTCAGGAAGCTAGGGATCTTTTTGCATTTGCTGGAGAGCTGCAAGAAGATGTAGAGATGTGTGAAGAAGCTCTGAACAAAATGGAGTCTCAATGAAGCTGCTGATTAGTTGCTTAAACCTAAACCAGAATTCTCTTTGACATCTTGTATGGACCTCCAAGTCGGGTTTACCATATAATGAGCTCTGATCCAGTCACTGTCTGCTTTCTCTTTTGAATTCTTTTGGATTGGTAAATTTTTGAAAAACTGAGAGACTCACAATGAGTACAGTAAATAAAAACTACGTAGCTCTTGACTTTGTTACTTAAAATTTGTGATGAAAAAAGTAATTATCAAGGTATTAATGCGTGCATGAGCAAATTCTCATTCATTGATACAGTAAGTACACATTTGGAAATCAAAAGTTGCTATTCTTCTACTTAACCATGTAGTGAAACGTACTATATATCTTACTCAGAAAAGGGACAGCAGATTCCATTGTTTTTGGTCATGAATGTGTTCCAATCTGCCAATAAAAAATGTCAGATGATAGATTTTATTTCAATAAGTTGTCACTATAGTCACATTGCTGATATAAGGGCCGACCCTTGGAACTTTGATAATGCTTGGATTTGTACTGACTATTGGGTTTTGAGATCAGGTGAAGTCACTCTCCAAATATTTGCATATACAAGTCATCTTTGACATTGATACCAAGGAATACATTATCTGAGCCGGAACTCCTCTCTACATTAGAGATTACGCTGCACCACTGCTTCCAGTCATCATCTACTCATAAACAACCTTTACCTTCCCATACTCCTTTCTAACGCCAAGTTCTTTGATTGGTATTTGACTACTCGCAGCACCTCTGAGCAGTTGAGACTGTCTTGCTATAGCCTCACATGTGTTCCATTACTTCAGCCTGAGACACCTACCTTGACTCTCAGCTTTTCCAAAACTGACTAAGCACACAGAATCGTGCCGTCGACATTGACTGGGCCTGTCTTCCAGAAGAATCTATATCACAGTATTGTATATCGTTATACTGTATCATACATGCTATCGTCTTGTTTTATCGTTCGTTACTCGTACATGCAAATGTACACGGCGTGGCGAAAAGATATAGGAATGAAAACCGAATTGAAAATTGAAAAGAGTGAGGATGATCAAGGACATAATGAATAGACGAGAATCAAGGAAAGATGAACCCGAGACCGAGATGAGATGACAATGAAAAAAAAGTAGAAGAGTGAGAATGAGACATGGGGAACCACAAACAGCACCCGTCTAATAAGTTAAGGATAGGAATGTACAGAGAAAAACCGAGTCGAAGAAAGAGAAAGAAAAAAAATCAGTCGAAAGTCAGAAAACGGAAGGTGGTAGTACAATGACCCTACTATCATGCGGCATGACCGAGAAAGAGGGTGGGGTGTGACTGCGAGAGAGGGGGGAAGTTATTACCCGGGCTAGGATTAAGAATTGAAGAATTGATATGCCAGGTGTCGAGGAGAAAAGGTGAAAAAGTCGCAGTTAAGGGATGCGGATAGAGATGGGGACGGCGATGTGGGGAAACTTGGGGATTGTGAGATGTGAGGTACAAGCCTAGGCCCGGGGGGGGGGGGGGGGGATGATGAACGATGAAAAGGGTAGGAGAAGGGATGGGGATGATAGATGAAATTGTCGATTGGGGGGCAGTGGGGAAAAAGGGAACTATATTCTATAATCACTTCTTCAAAGCCTTAGCCTTGGCCTTTGTCACGAGCACCGACACGGTTTTAGTCGAGGACGTGCATGTGGATGTGGATTTTGACACGGAGGACGTAATGATAGTGCCCTTAAAGATATAGGAGAGATGGAGGGAAGACGAACGCGGGGTTAATCCAGGAATAAGCTGTTATGCCGAATGTGAGGGTTGTTGGAGATGATGACGAGGACGATCGGAAAGAGGTGGTCGAGAGAGAGCGGGTATGAGAAATCTGCAGACGCCCCATGCAGACACCCCAACCACCACCACCAACTCATTTATTGTTGAAACCATTGTTTTTGTTAAGTTCTACTACCTACTATGAATAATAGGAATGATGGCTGTTCATGCACATACATAAGTCTTGGACATATGATCTATTAGAAGCAACAAGAACTGGAAAAGCAGGAAGGGAAAAATGGGGCCTGGATGCTGGTCCTCCTGAGGACTTGTGGTGGCCTTATGATGGTCCAGAGAAACATGCACCTGATCTCCAACATGCCACAGAATCTGACCTTGAGGTGCAGTGATACTTTTTGATTATTCAAGTTTTTTTCTGACTAGTTTTTAGGAGAGTGACCTTTGCAAGGGTATACAGGAAAAGATGGAAGCGGAAAGAATGGTGAAGCAAGTAGAGAAGGGGAAGAATATGCCTCCCAGACCCAGGCCAAAGCCATTTACCAAAGAGAAAGGCTTAAACAGGTCAACCATGGCTGTTCAGGAAGCTAGGCTTCTAAAGGAGGAAATCACTACTAATCCAGCAGAAACTCGCCAGCCACAGCAATCAGCCGGGTCTAAGCACAGAATTCATGCAGAAAAGAGAAGTGAAGAGACAGAGGATGGAAAACAGAATAAGAAAACACGCAGGGAAAGAAAATAGTCTCTTTACAGAAATTGTCTATTGCTAGTCAATCTTTGAATCAAATCCATCCATGTCCAATTCTATGCAGAACTCTTGTACCTGACACTCCCATTTTGCTTTCTTAGGGTGTCTGTATGGGTGTCTGTAGGGTGTCTGCAGACACCCTTCCCAGAAATTACAAATGAGTACAAATTATCTTGAAGCTATTACAATGTATTATCTTGTAGAAACATGCTCAGACATGAGCCAGATACTACCAATTGTTTGATATAATAGGATATTCAAAGATGAGTACTGAAATGCAGTTAGCGAGCATCTCAAAGCATTATGAGACATTTTGAGTGTCCTTACTTTACATATTCACACTGATATACACTCATGAGAATGCAGAGATACTCTCCTGGTATCTTGAACAGAGAAAATCTGTAGGAATGTTTCAGGAAAGAATCTGTGGCTGTGCTTATACTCCTTTTTTTGAAGATCATTACACTCTGTGTACAGCTAATATACAAATTTAAAAACATCTTGTAGGTCACATATATATATGGTATGGTACATATAGTCCTATACAGTAATTTACAATGCTATGTGAAGGGTGTCTGCACAGGGTGTCTGCAGATTTACATATACCGGAGAGAGAGGGGGTAGGCTGTGAATGGACGCTTTAGAACGACTGCGTATTGGCCGACCAATGATCCGGATACGGACCTCAAAACACGAGAACAAATCCTCTGGAGTAAATTCTTCCTCCTCTTCCTCTCCAGCTCCGAATAAAGAAAACTCGAGACCAGGAGGGACTCCGTAGGCCTCAGATACATCAACGAGTGGGGACACCGTCAGCTCGTAGCATTTAGAGTCGATAATGGCTTGCGCTACGTCGTGGGCGGAAGTATAAGCGTAGTCGTAGTTGTTGCCATAGTTGAAGGTGGGGAAAGTGTAGGAGGGTAGAGGTATAGTCGAACAATGACGCGTTTGGTAGTATTTTCGAGCGGGTTTCGTGTTTTTAGAGACGGCGTGGGCGTTGGTATCCATCTTGGACTTGGAGCGAGAGAAAGACGAGGTAGGTCATCTCTCTCTAGGCCGATTTTTGCTTTTCGTCTTCGTTGTACAAATGAGAGAGGGCCTTGCGACGTGGAAACGATGCTGACAGTGAGTGAGGCGTCCATGGTGGTGCTGATTATGACGAAGGAGTAGAGCGGCGGCGGCGTCCTGTAAAGCACAAAACGCACAAGACAACGTGAACGATGGTAAAATGATGATAAGTACCCAACTTCCTAACCAGCTTTCTCTCCGCCTCTTGGTAAATCTCTGTCCCTACACTTCGTCCGCCCTTCTCCCAGTCTGGCGTGTTCTGAGCGGTTGGTTCTTGACATGGCCCCGTTGGATGCAAAGTGAAGAAAGGAAATACTTGCCGTACCTCATGTACGCGGACAAATTGACGTAGCCGTAACCCTAACCTAACCAGAGCAAGGAACACCGTCACCTGATTGAGACAACGAACGCGAGACGCGCCTCGTTGGGCAATCGAGCGGAATGTTTGTACATATTGACCAAAGACCACTCCCGAATTGTTTAGACCACCTACTACTTACTCACACCTCAAAAGTGCGCGTTGTAATCCAATGTATACTACTTAATCTTCATTTTGACCAGAGGAATACTTTTAATTGTAAGAAAATCTGGAATTATGTGGATTATGACTGTCTGTACACGCGGTTAGTGATGTAAACGGTCGGCTATGGTCCGCTCCGGCTCGGCTCTTTGTCAGAGCCGGTAAAATCGACTCGACTCCGACTCTAGCCGTTTAGAGTCGGTGAAATCCAATCGTCTACGGAAAAAAGCAAACAATTGCTACCTACAAAGCTGAAAGGCTATCTCAAGTCCGTAAATAGTATATATGAGTAATTTAAAGTAGTTTTACCTGTGTATTTTACGAATCACAAGAATGTTTGCAAAATGAGGTGTAAGCGAGGTCGTGGGAACATGCCAAGGATGACATGACGAGGTTCGACAACTTCAATTTCCAACAAGGCTGACAGGCTCCAGCCATCTTCATAAGGGAAGTGAGGAAGCCAATGCTTGTTGGCATCTCTGAAATGGAACTCTGACTGCTCCACACAGACAAAATTTTTGACCTACCCTAGATGACTCGAGCCGCGAGCCAGTCAGAGCCGAGCCGCGGCTCTAATACCGGCTCAGCTCGTCGGCTAGCCGCTGTCGAGCCAGACCGTTTACAACACTACACGCGGTCTAGTACTTAAAGCTTCAAATCCGAGCAATTCCTCTGGAGCAAATGAAGATAACAACAAAAAAAAGTATGTCTGTGCAAAAAGATTGGTCAATGTTTGTTTGAAAAAGGAGGTTAATTCCAAAAAGTGAATTCGAGACCGAAGCACGCCAAACGCGTTATGTAAGCAGCGATTTTCCTTGTACGCATCGCTCCTGCCGCGCTCTTTTCGCGTCTCCACCCCCTCTCCTGTCATGGTTGTTGAATTGGCGTATTAGTAAGCAGCCATCAACACTAGATTAGATATAGATTAGATAGTAATCTAGTTAGTTACGCTTACTTACATCAGTAGTTCTTAGATAAGTAGTCACATGTACTATCTAGAACAGTATATAAGGGCTAGTAGATTGCCCTACAACAATAAGGATTTCCCTTAACACTCATCGCTCTTAACCTCTAACAAGCACTTCTACATCCCCAGGTAAGTATGCAGTTGCCGCTACGTATATAGAACATAGCCTGCTCAACAGGTTATGGGCCCCGCAAGCCCTGGACATCGCGCCATCACTGGCAGCAAGTCCTAGACTGCGTAATACCTGGTAGCGCCCCTGCAGCTGCTTGAACATCGCCCTCAGTGGCAGAAGTTCTTTACATGCGCCTTCATGGCTGCAAGCTGGTATAATGCACACCGGGGATAATCACTGTCATAAGCGCGCTAGCCGCAGCTTTCAATTTATTTTTATGGCGCGTCCTTAACACCGCCGCTTATCTTGCATATAGGATGTTATGCTGACAGTTTGATTATATCCCCAGATCACATTTGAAATGTCTTCCGGATCAAGCTTTATGTCCACCGTTCCAGAACTCACTGGACCGAACTATACCCTTTGGGCTATTAAGTCCAAATCTTGGCTCCAATCTCAGGGCATCGCCTATGTCCTCCATACCCTCAAACCTGGAGAAATCCAGATCGTCGGATCCTCATCTCCTGCACCAACTGCTCCAGCAGCTCGCTGGAACTACTGGAGGCACCACTGGCGCAGCTGCCGCTGCTGGAGCCGCTGCTTCCGATGATGAAGGATCTGACGCTGGTAGTCCTTCCCCTCACTTCATTGCTGCTGCTAGCGGTAGCGTTGCTGATTGGGAAAAGGATAACGACAAAGCTATGGGTGTCATCAAACTCCATGTAGCTCAAGCCATTGGTGTCAAGATCGAAAATATCACCACCGCTAGGGTTATGTGGGACACACTTAAAAATCTCTATGGTACACCTGGAGCTGCTGAAATCTTTCAGAACTTCAAGCGAGCTATGAACGTCGAGATCCCACGTAACGCACATCCCGGTCAAGCGATTGATCTCATCAAAATGTACCTAACTTGTATCTCTGACGCAGGTGCTAACACCGAGATCCCCATGTATCTCCAATACATGATCGTTATCAACAAACTCCCTCCTGACATCTATGCCTACATCATTGCCAGAATCACTCAGGACGACGTCGACGACTTTGAAAATGAAACACTCGATAGTCTTCGTACTCATGTTGTTAACACCTGGGAGGCTCGCGGCGGAAAGAAATCTCAATCCGCCAATGCCACCAAGATCACGGCGATCAAACGCAAAGGCAAACCCCCTGTCTTCGAGGAACAGCAGCAGCAGCGCCATAAAGGCGGCAGCAGCGCTTGGAGAGGCAAAGGCCGAGGACGTGGCAACTGGCGAGGCCACGGAAAACGCGCCAGTGAACAAACACGCCAGAAGCAACAAGCCCAGAGCATGGGTCCTACTAAGTTAGGACACTCTCACGTCATACACGCAGCGAAGTTCTTCAAGGAAACTCCGACCATCACGGTCACGGAGCCCTCTACCAAAGATGTGCGTAAACCATTCTTTAGCGAGTCGGTAAAGCCTTTTGACGGATTTTTCTCATCTGTCCAGAATGCCTTTAAAACCGCTCGTGATAATGGGTTAAAGCCAACTGGTGAGCTCCTCAAAGACCTTGAACTAGCACACATGTCTCATTCTGAAGCCTCTACCTCTACCTCTCTCCCTCGTCCCTCTATCATTTCCAATGGTCGTTCTTTTATGGAACGATACTATTGGCAAAACCTCGTCGCCCCCTATCCTGAAGGTCAAACCTTCTCTCACACCGATTCCAACCCCACTCACGATGACGACCACTGGTTCGCCATCCGCAACAACAAACCTGTCTCCGACGGTTGGGGTGCCGCCAACTGGGGTACTCCACAACAACAGGAGGCGTGGAACAACTTCGGGTGGAAACACGACAAGTGCGTGGGAATGGACGACGACGCCGAAATGGCCGAGGAGGACGACAGACTTTCAGACAGTCTGATCTCCAACGTGGGGAGCATGAACTCGGAGGAGTTCCAAAAGGAAAAGGAGGAGTCAACCAAGCGCCTCAGAATGTGGGAGGCCGGTCTCGTCGACATGGGGGATTCCGACAAAGAGAACGTCGACCCCAACCCCAGAACGCTCGAGGAGCGTATGCAGGTGATCACCGATGAAATGACTCAAAGGTGGTATTCGGGGGAGTTCAACAGGGAGTACAACGATGGTCTCGAGGACCTCGACGGGGACCTCGACCAGATGAGTGCCTCCAATTCATCGGGGTGGAGCCAAGCGCGGTCGGTTACCCCCTTATTCGAGGAAATCTCCACGTCCCCGCTTGCTTCCAACTCGGATGCCGACTCCCTACCGGACCTCATAACACCACTGTTGAGGTCTCCGGATATGGACGTTATATCCCTCGGGTCTGACTCCGAGGAGGAGATGATTTCTGAGAATTGGAATGATGGCGGGTACTACAGGTACTCCGCACCTTCTTTCTCTTCCATTGTGAATAGAGTATCTGACACTTCTCATACAGTGCAGATGATGAGCCTGGTCGCATGTGATTTATTATCGTCACATGCTTGTAACATATTTATACATACCGCTCCTCTGGGCTCTATTAGCCCCTCTATTTATAATGTACCAAATATATTATGTCCCTGTGGGACTTATTATTCATCTTGTGTGAATTGCAAGGGAAAGAACACTCTCATCAACCAGAAACATTATGACAACGCCTGGTTACTCAACTCTGGAGCATCTGCTCATTATACTTTTGACTTGACCGATTTTGTTGAGTCACACAAAGTAGATCCAATCTCCATTCAAACTGCAAATGGAGTTACCAAAACCAATACCGCCGGTACTGTCATCATACAACAGGGATCTCGTTACTTCAAAGTTGCCCCTGTTTACTATGTTGCTGATCTAAATCAACGGTTACTGTCACTTGGCACATTCCTACAGTCAGACAGAGTGACAGTTCATGGATCAGACAAAATGATCATGCTAATGAAGCATGATAAAATGACAGATGTAGATGGACAATTAATGCATCGTTGTTGGTTGACATTCACCAAACGATCACCGGAAGATACCATTTACTATCTTCCTCATACCAAAACTGACGTCGCCTCCTTGGCAGACGCTATGATTTATGAAATCAATTTTGACTTAGCGCATCAATGCGCTGGTCACCCTTCTCGTGATGTTCTAAAACATCTTCAAACACATACCAATGGCTGGCCAGAATTCAATATTCCTTTACAACCACCTATTTGCCGCGGATGTCTCGAAGGTAAAACACCACAACAAGTTTACCCACCATCAGAAAGACGGGCGTCGCGTCCCTTTGAATTAATCCATTCGGATCTCAAAGAATTCCCCACTGAATCGTATCACAAATTCAATTACATGATAATCTTCTTGGACGACTTTACATCTAACGCATAGGCCTTTCTATTGAACAATAAGAAAACACCAGTACATGTAACTCGCCAATGGCTCGCCATGGTCGAAAATCAATACAAGTCTAAAGTCGAACAATGGATGTCCGATGCAGGGGGAGAATATGTCAAAGGTGCCTTCAGAGAAATGTTGAAAGACAAAGGCATCAAGATCCTTCAAAGCGCACCATACACCCCCCAACAAAATGGTCGTGCTGAGCGCCTCATGCGCACTATAATGGATAAGACTGAGGCGATGCGCAAACACGCATGTCTTCCTGATAGCTGGTGGGAATTTTGTGTTACACATGCAGTGCATTTGTATACGCGCACTCTGATGCGGTGACATGACTGGATAACACCATATGAAGTTATGGAAAAGAAAAAGCCTCGTATGGATCACTTACGTGTACTTGGCTGTGGAGCATATGTCTTCGTTCCCACGAAAATTCGAAAGAACAAACTCGCTTCCAAAACAGAACTTATGACCTATCTTGGTCCTGCCCCTGGCGGACATGGTGATCTATTCATGAGAAAGAACAATGCATTATTCACTGCACCACAGGCAGTATTCGACGAAACTTTGTTTCCTCGATGTAACAAAACCACAACAAACTCCAGACGACTTCCTATAACGTCGAAAGACGTTCCAAACAATCCTAATGAGGATACTCCTCAAATGTTCGGCGAAGATGAAGACGAGCATTTTTACATACCATCCAACGCACCTTCCAAAAGGAGACCTGATGTTCAGCATGACGATGCTGACAGACAGAGTCCGCGGAGATCGCCACCAGAAACGCCACCTCCGAGATCTGAATCTGAACCTGATACACCACCTCAGCTTCCACAGACACCTCCGAGGCGACCAAGGCAATCACCGAATCCACCTCCTACACCTAGACGACCTCAACGTGAAAGGAGAGCACCGAAAACATTTGTACCAGACTCTAATCAAGCCTGGAGACAGGGGAGCACTCGGCCCCCTGGCGTGCGTGCACGCAATGCAGACAAACGGGTCGCAGCTGATAAACGCGACACTGATAGAGCCGCAAGAGAACGTGAGGCATGGCGAGAGCTAAACCAGCCACACGAACCTGCAGCTGCAGAACCACAGGATCCCGGTCCTAGTTCCGCAGGACAAAGTGAATCAGGAGACGCTGATGAAGGTCTCAGGCCACATTCGTCCACATCAGACGATGAGAATTCTGCATCTAACACAGATGGAAACGATCTTTTAGAAGATCAGGCACAACTATGCCGGGAAGGGGAGTACAGATGATAAATCTCTTGCTTAATAATACAATTGACTCTAAATCTCCCCGCGAATGGACACTCCGAGAAATATCGCTCTTACCAGATAAAGAGCAAGAGGAATGGAAAATCGCTTGCCATGAAGAACTAGAGGTACTTTGCAGGCGTGGAACTTTCCAACTCATAGATCGTCCGGAGAATGGAAAGTCATAAAAAACCGATGGGTCTTTGACATCAAAACTGATGGTCGTAAGAAGGCGAGACTCGTCGCTAAAGGTTTCTCACAGATTGAAGGTCTAGACTTCGATCAAGTCTTCTCTCCAGTTGTTCGCTTCGAGACAGTGCGCCTAATCTTCGCATTGGCAGCCCTCAATAATTGGCATATCTTAGGTGTCGATGTTCGTAGTGCTTATCTTTATGGCATACTCGAAGAAGAGATCTATATGGAACAACCAGAAGGTTTTATAGAACCTGGAAAAGAACGCAAAGTCATTTGGCTACTTCGCGCTCTCTATGGACTTAAGCAAGCCGGTCTTGCTTGGTGGAAAGGTCTCGACAAGTCCATGGCAGAGCTTGGTTTCAAGCGAATCAACTCTGATGCCGGAATCTTCGTATATAATCAAAATGGTCACATTGTCATTGCCATTGTCTACGTTGATGATGCCTTATTCTGTGGAGCAGACAAACAGCTAGTGCTCAAGCTGAAGGCGAAATTTATGAAGAAATGGGAATGCAGGGATCTTGGCGATGCCAAAGAATTTCTTAGGATGAACATCGTCAGGAAAGGCAGCAAAATCTATCTCGATCAATGCGCCTACCTTGAAAAGGTATTAGAACGATGTGGTATGCAAAACGCGAAAGCTTCTGCTACTCCATTACCTGCAGGATACTATCCTATAAAAAACAAAGCCCCAGTCGACCCAGTCCTTCAACAGAAATATCAAACTGTCATTGGGTCTCTTCTTTACATCATGTTAGGAACACGTCCTGACATCGCCTTCGCCATTACCAAAATGGCACAGCACGCTGCGAACCCTTCAGATGATCATCTAGCTAAAGCTCTCTGGATTTGCCGTTACCTTCTCGGTACTCGACACTATGCATTAGTGTATGACGGATCCAAGAAAAAGATCACTGAATCAGATCCATTAGGAACTGGTCTCGCTGCATACACAGACTCTGACTGGGCATCAGACCCAAACAATCATCGATCACATACTGGCTTCTTCCTAACGTTGGCCCATGGTACTTTCTACTGGGCCTCTAGAGCTCAAACCACAACTGCATTAAGCTCTACCGAAGCTGAGTATATGGCACTTAGCGACTGTAGTCGTCAAGTCATCTGGATAAAAGCTCTCTTGAAGGAACTTAACATCGAGATGAAAGCTATCGATATCTATGGGACAATCAAGGATCTATCTTTATCGCATCCAATCCTGTTACAGAACGACGTTCAAAACACATTGCTGTCAAATATCACTTTATTCGTGAACATGTAGCAAATGAGAACGTAACAATAAAGTTCATAGAAGGAAGTGATAATCCTGCTGATATGTTTACAAAGAACCTTGGCAGACAAAAATTCGAGAAGTTTAGATCACAATTAGGACTTCAATTTTATACTAGTTGAGCCTTGGTATAATGTATTATAGAACCGTGGTACAACGTATCTCAAAATAATGAAGATGAACCTCGGCTGCTTATAGCGCCTTTATGCTTACGCGCACTAACGGTGCAGCTTAGCAAGGGGGAGTGTTGAATTGGCATATTAGTAAGCAGCCATCAACACTAGATTAGATATAGATTAGATAGTAATCTAGTTAGTTACACTTACTTACATCAGTAGTTCTTAGATAAGTAGTCACATGTACTATCTAGAACAGTATATAAGGGCTAGTAGATTGCCCTACAACAATAAGGATTTCCCTTAACACTCATTGCTCTTAACCTCTAACAAACCACTCTAACAAGCACTTCTACATCCCCAGGTAAGTATGCAGTTGCCGCTACGTATATAGAACATAGCCTGCTCAACAATGGTACGCAGTAGAAAATGTCCTTTGACCTCCAATAACAACGATCAGGTAGCCAAGGCGCGTCAAAATCGATGGCCGGCCTCAGAAAAGGAAACCATGACGAAATGACCCCCACCAAAGCAACGAAAAAACAACTCCTCAAGGCAAACCGTCAGCTCAAAAAAGCGAATACACAGTTGGAGGAGGACAGGGAGAGGCTGCAGAGAAGGCTAAACGAGACGAAGCAGCTGCTTGAGAAGGCTGAAAATGGTAGAAAGGCGGACGAGAAAGATGAAGCATAGCAGAAGGAAAATGTCACGGATGGCCGCAAAACAGACAGCTCTACGCAAACAGAATTAAAATTTACATAGTACCTACTACATACAAGTCTTGGTAGATAGTTGAAACACAATACGAGGCAAATAGTACAAGACGTCGAGTGGAAAGAGGCGAGAGTCACAGAAACTGACCCGCGAGTGCCCAGCACCAAACTGTGGGCTGCCATGCCTATCTGAAGCAAGATAGAATTATTTCAAGACACATTCATAGTCAGATAGGAGAAAAGCAAATCAACATATCGTGTTCGTAATGGTACGATTCTATGACTTGAGGCGAAAACTAGAGAATTGTCCACTTAGTTGCACTCGCAAGTGCTAATTCCAAATGTCAAAGAGAAATCAGATTTATATTTTGAACTTCTCAAGCGCTCTTTTCAACACATTATCCAAACAGGCAGCTTAACCAACCTTCCATCAGGCTTAAGCGCTCCATATCTCCTCTCTAAGAAACCTCCCCAACCTGTTCAACTCTTTATGGACATCATCCTCAGTCGGCTGACTAAATGACACCCTCACGTATCCCGAATTCCCATTCTGCCAGAACACCGCACCGGGCAACATCCGCACCACATCTCTCAACGCCTCCACATCGATGTTAGCGGAATCAGGAACGAGTAGCTTGAACCAAAAGAACACCCCCGCTTCCGGTAGTTGCCATTCAGTAAGTCCCTCAAGATGGCTCTTCATGGCAGCTTCGAATATATCCCGCTTTTGACGATAAAAGCTGGAAACCGATCTCGTCTTACCATTAAAGCCGTCGTAGCCCCACTCGGTAAGTAGGGCATTGATGATGACATGGGATAGAGAGCTGGATTGAAGACGGGAGGAAGTTGTCTGGGACAAATAGGAGAAAGGGAAAAATAACGTCAGTTAAGTCAGTGTAACAAGACTTGACAGGGCGCGGCGTAGAAAGAAAGAAGAGACATTTGAGGACGTGGGTAGCGAGGTATTATCATGACGCCAGTGATCACAGACCAGAAAAAGACTCGGATGCACAATCAACAACAACGATGGATCTGAGTTTGAGCTGGGTGAAACGAGGAAAAGAAAAAATAGAAGGGTAAAGGGCGATGAGATGGAGAAGCAGACCGAACTGTTACACTATCCATGATGTTCTGATCTACTTTCTGATCCACGCTTTCAGGCGTGGAGTCTATGGGAAACCGAATCACTGCGACATCACTCAGGACCAGATCCTTCAACCATAAAGCCTTGATCAAGCCGATCGGCTGTGATCATAGCAGAATATGTTAAAGTGGAGTGGCAATGAAGAATGGCGGAACGTCTAATACGTCCGAATATTGCCAGAGAATATCCGGCGTAGAGTTTCAATAGAAGTGAGATTCGAGACAAGATGACTGGCTGACGAGAACAAGGATAGAGGAAGAGTACCACCAGGCAATCTCCGTGGAAGTGAAGAAGAAACAAAAAAAAGAACACAGAGAAAGAGAAAAAAGAAAGAGAGAAGCCAATCGGAGAAAGTATAAGCAAACGAACCCAGGCTATGGAAGGAGAGACTCAAGTGAAAATTGATGGCTCACATGTCTTTCTATACGAGCCAGCAACCCTTCTGGACCAGAAGCCCAGCCAATAGACATTCCAGCGGAAAGGACCATCGTAAGACTATCAAATCGTACGACTCGTCCAACCTCACACTGGCCGTTTTCCGTACGTTCAGTAGCTTCAAGGGCGAAGTACGACGGTGGTCGGTCTGCTGGGCCGTAATATAGGTAGTAGTAAGGGTCATCTGCGACATGGAGAGGATGAGAAGGTCTGCCAGAGGAGAACCGGAGAGTAGATCACGACGTACCTTCGAGAATGATAAAGTCGTGCTCCCTAGCCAGCTTAAGAACCTCCTTGCGTCGTTCCGTTGTAGCAGTTATGCCGGTAGGGTTGCAACCATACTATGCAGTGTCTCTTCAGGTGAGAAAACAGGTAATGAGTGAAGGCAAGGTCCCTACAGGAACAGTGTAAAGAAATCTGGGTTTGGGTTTTCCAGGTGGCCAGGATTCAAGAGTTTTACGAAGAGATTCAGCACAGATGCCGAAGGCATCTGTCTCGACCCCAATTGGGTTGCAAATGGTTTCAAACATGGGAATGATATCCCTGTGAAGATACAATGAGAAAAGAGGCTGAAGCTGGAGTATGGACTAAGACGTACGCGTAGACGAGCGATTCGACAAAAATGGGGTCACGGTGCTTCACCATCGCTTGTATAGTCTGTCCCAGCATAAGCACGCGAAACTTGAGAACGGGAGAAGCTGGCAACACACCCTGTAAATCAATTCCCGGCTTCCTGAGCCCATGGATATCCTCCAGCCTTCGCCAGCACTCCTTCCATGCATAATATGTTGCAATTTTCCAAGCCAACGAGCAAGATCCGAAATATCGCCAATTTCGCGATTGTGCAATCCAGTTACCAAGGCATCTATATTAATCTTCAAAGAGATGTCGTTGGGAAGAGGGTCTTTTGCAGTGAATTTTGGGTTTTGTGCAGTGAGGTTGAGGTAATTGATCGGCAAAGTCTCCGGGTGAAATTTGCCAGCGGCGGAAATGGTGCCTCCAAGAGTCTCTCCTAGAGGACAATCCCCTCTTACTGTTCACAAATGATTGTCAAAACTTGCGTTAACAATGCATAAAAATTGGACGAACCAGGACTTGGTTCTCTCTCCTTCGCGTTCTTCGTGTTGATCGATAAAAAGTGATCATAATAGCTCGCAGGAAGTATTTTCAATGACTGAATTCCATTTCCATTTGGTATCACAGCAGGTATATGAACATGAAAGGTATGGGTTCGCGATGAGGTTTATAGGAGAGAAAGGCGACAGTTTGCAACTCACCGTTTGTGACGACATTACAACGACGAACTAGAACAATAACAAGCCCAAGTAAGTGAGGAAGGGAAGGAGAGTTTTTAAGTTCTTAAGGTCTCTGTCAGCACGTTATCCATAGATGTCCACATTCAAGTTGTGATATTGCAGCACGATGTGATGTCAAGTCGATCAAAGACGCAGATCTAATTATGTTACGAGGCCTCTTAAAGGCCGTGACTTTTCTAATTGAGTTGCAAAATTTACCACGGCTTCAATCTCCCACCCCTTTTCATTACCGGTATCTACTCTACCCCGACAACCAAAGTGTCTAGGCTCGGTCTGGACTCCAAGAACTAATCACGTCGACAACCACGACGTCATGCCAGCGTGTCGACTTGCTTTCACTACCACCATAAACCAAGCTTGCACACCATCCCTACTTGCAGCAGTGACGACGGGGACAATGATAATGACAACAACAGCAAGTGGGCTTTTTTTGACCCCTCTATCTTTCGGCTAGTAGCTACAAATGCTATAAGTATTCTATACTATCTACTGAATGATCAAGTTTTGCTGTTAATGTTGCTATCTGACACTTCAAGCAAGGGACCTTGTAATTTGCTATGTGAATCAGTGGCCCCTTACCCCAGTGATTAGGACAATACAATCTTCAAGGTTCTTATCACTCCCATTGTACTTCAACATGGAGGGTTCATACTTCCTAGAGTCATAGTGACTGCTCTGCCTTTGACAGATGAAGTGACCATTGGTGAGACTTAGGGAACAGTACAAGTATCCTGCAGGTAGAATTTTCTGACTTGGGGGAAAGAAGCTAGATTCCCAATGTTTCAACTGGTACCAGCCGGAGCCTACTGCTGAAAACTAGAGAGATCGTCCATTTAGTTGCACTTGCAAGTGCTAATCCAAATGTCAAAGAGAAATCAGATTTATATTTTGGACTCCTCAAGCACTCTTTTCAACACAGTATCCAAACAGGCAGCTTAACCAACCGTCCATCAGGCTTGAGCGCTGCCTATCTCCTTTCTAAGAAAGCTCCCCAACCTTTTCAGCCCTTTATCGGCTTCATCCTTAGTCGGCTGACTAAATGACACCCTCACGTATCCCGAATTCCCATTCTGCCAGAACATCGCACCGGGCAATCTTCGCACCACATCTCTCAACGCTTCTACATCGATGTTGGCGGAATCAGGAACGAGTAGCTTGAACCAAAAGAACATCCCCGCGTCCGGTAGTTGCCATTCAGCAAGTCCCTCAAGATGGTTCTGCATGGCAGCTTCGAATATATCCCGCTTTTGACGATAAAGGCTGGAAACCGATCTCGTCTTATCGTTAAAGCCGTCGTAGCCCCACTGGCTAAGTAGGGCATTGGCGATGACTTGGGTTAGAGTAGTGGCTTGAAGATAGGAGGAAGGTGTCTGGGACAAATAGAAGAAAGGGAAAAATGACGTCAGTCAAGTCAGTGTAACAAGAAGACAGGGCACGGCGTAAAAAGAAAGAAGCAACATTTGCGGGCGTGGGTAGCGCGGTATTATCATGACGCCAGTGATCACAGACCAGAAGAAGACGCGGATGCACAATCAACAACAACGATGGATCTGAGTTTCAACTTGGGAGAGACGAGGAAAAGAAAAAATAGAAGGGTAAAGGGCGATGAGATGAAGGAGCAGACAGAACCGTTACACAATTCATGATGTTCTGATCTACTTCTGATCCACGCTTTGAACGTGGAGTCTATGGGAAACCGAATGACTGAAACATCACTCAGGACCAGATGCTTCAACCATAAAGCCTTGATCAAGCCGATCGGCTGTGACCACAGCAGACAATGTCAAAGTGGAGTGGCAATGAGGAATGTCGAAACGAGATTCTCCGTGGAAATGAAGAAGCAACAAAAAAACACAGAGAAAGAGAAAAAAGAAAGAGAGAAGCCAATCGGAGAAAGTATAGGCAAATGAACCCAGGCTATGGAAGGAGAGACTCAAGTAAAAACTGATGGCTCACATGTCTTTCTATACGAGCCAGCAACTCTTCTGGACCAGAAGCCCAGCCAATAGATATTCCGGTGGAAAGGATCATAGTAAGACTATCAAATCGTACGACTCGTCCAACCTCACACTGGCCGTTTTCCGTACGTTCAGTAGCTTCAAGGGCGAAGTACGACGGTGGTCGGTCTGCTGGGCCGTAATATAGGTAGTAGTAAGGGTCATCTGCGACATGGAAACGATGGGAAGGTTTGCCAGCGGAGAACCAAAGGGTAGATCACGACGTACCTTCGAGAATGATAAAGTCGTGCTCCCTAGCCAGCTTAAGAATCTCCTTGCGTCGTTCCGTTGTAGCAGTTATGCCGGTAGGGTTGCAACCATACTACGTAGTGTTTCGTCAGTTGAGAAAACAGATAATGAGCGAAGGCAAGGTCCCTACAGGAATAGTGTAAAGAAATTTGGGTTTGGGTTTTCCAGGTGGCCAGGATTCAAGAGTTTTACGAAGAGATTCAGCACAGATGCCGAAGGCATCTGTCTCGACCCCAATTGGGTTGCAAATGGTTTCAAACATGGGAATGATATCCCTGTGAAGGTACAATGAGAAAAGAGGCTGAAGCTGGAGTATGGACTAAGACGTACGCGTAGACGAGCGATTCGACAAAAATGGGGTCACGGTGCTTCACCATCGCTTGTACGGTCTGTTCCAGCATAAGCACGCGAAACTTGAGAACGGGAGAAGCTGGCAACGCACCCTGTAAATCAATGCCCGACTTCCTGAACCCATGGATATCCTCCAGCCTTCGCCAGCACTCCTTCCATGCATCCTATATTGCAAATTTTCAAGCCAACGAGCAAGATCCGGAATATCGCTAAAGTTGTGATTGGGCAATCCAGTCACCAACGCATCTATATCAATATTCAAAGAGAAGTCGCGAAGAAGGTCTGAGTTTTGTGCAGCGAAGTTTGTGTGCTTTACACTGCCAAAGCTGAGGGATTTGAATGGAAAAGTCTCCGGGTGAGATTTGCCAACGAAAAGGCCTTCAGAAGAACTGCCTCCAGGAGTCTTTTCTACAGGATACAGTGGGTCAAAAAATTGTCCACATGTTTCGCATTTTTGGAAAGATTGCCAATTTAAGCAATACTGAGTAGAGATATTGAAATGTGGTCAGTGATGGGCAGAACGCCCTTGATAAGAGCTACAATAATCTGTTTTATTTGTCCTATTTGGCTCAAAACTCATGGAGATATGATTGATTTAAAATGGTATGTCATTTGGACAATTTTTTGAGTTGCCACTTCAAAATCAGTATTGTAACTATGTGATGTCTCATAGATGACATCATAAGTGGAGTTGTACAATGATGCAATGGCTACATCATAATGATATCATAGCTGCCAGCTGGACCATATATAAGGGCATCCAGTTGTTCTATAGCCCTCATCAAATCATGAGACCCATCACATCCACCCAGAAAGACAATATCCTCTCTCTCCTCCAAACTTCTGCTTCATCCAGGGAAATCTCTGCTAAAACTGGGGTATCCAAGTCAAAGATTGCTTCTCTGGCCAAAGAGATGTATCCTGACAAGGAGAACCATCAAGCAGGGCGTCCTAGAAAGCTGTCTACCACTGATGAACGTGCTGCTATCCAACAAATCAACACTGGCAAAGCTGAAAATGCTACAGAAGTGGCCAGAAACATCAATCCCCTCCTTGACCAACCTGTCTCCACCCAAACCATTCGAAATTCCCTTCTCAGGCATGATGTGGACACATCTAAAACGAAGAAGAAGCCCAAACTCACTGCAGCTCACAGGAAGGCTCGTTTAAACTTTGCACAGAAGTACAGAAACTGGACTGTGGATGACTGGAAAAGGGTTATTTGGTCAGATGAGACTAAAATCAATCGATATGGGTCAGATGGACAGCAGTATGTGTGGGGGAGGAAGGGTGAATCCTTGGGAGAGAGAAATGTGGTGGAAACAGTCAAATTTGGAGGAGGAAATATCATGGTGTGGGGATGTATGGGGTGGGAAGGAGTTGGAAACATGGCAGAGGTGGAGGGCAGGATGAATGCAGAGCAGTATGTGGACATTTTGGAGAACAACCTTCTGGAGAGCATGGATATTTTGGGTGTTGATCCAGAGGTGGCCATTTTTCAGCAAGACAATGATCCTAAACACAAGTCAAAACTGGCCACCAAGTGGTTTGAAGACAACAACATCCATTGCATGAGCTGGCCTGCTCAATCTCCTGACCTGAACCCCATTGAACACCTCTGGACAACCCTCAAACACAAGCTCAATGGATATGACACAGCACCCTCTGGAGTTTGGGAAATATGGGACAGAGCAGCTGAAAAGTGGGATGAAATCACAGAAGAAGATTGTCAGAAATTGATCAGGAGCATGCCTAGAAGGATTGAGGCTGTGTTGAAGGCCAAAGGAGGGCATACCAAGTACTGAGCTAGCACTTTCTGTATTTTCACTTGCATGTCAAAAAAATTGTCCAAATGACATACCATTTTAAATCAGTCATATCTCCATGAGTTTTAAGCCAAATAAGACAAAACAGACAGAATATTGTAGCGTTTATCAAGGGCTTTCTGCCCATCACTGACCACATTTTAATATCTCTACTCAATATTGCTTAAATTGGCAATCTTTCCAAAAATGCGAAACATGTGGACAATTTTTTGACCCACTGTAAATCCCTCTTACTGTTCACAAATGATTGTCAAAACTGGCATTAACAATGCACCAAAAATGGACGAACCAGGACTTTGTTTTCTCTCCTTCGCGCTCTTCGTGTTGATCGATAAAAAGTGATCATAATAGCTCGCAGGAAGTATTTTTAATGACTGAATTCCATTTACATTTTGTATTTCAGCAGGTATATGAACGTGTGAGTTCGAGATGAGATGAAGGTTTGTAGGAGAGAAAGGCGACAGTTTGCAACTCACCGTTTGTGGCGACATTACAACGACGAACTGGAACAAGAACAAGCTCAAGTACGTGAGGAAGAGAAAGAGAGTTTTAAGGTCTCTGTCAGCACGCTATCTATAGATGTCCATTATGATATTGCAGTATGATGTAGTGTCAAGTTGATCAAAGACGCAGATCTAACTCTGTGATTAGGACGATACAATCTTCAAGGTTCCTATCACTCTTATTGCACTTCACCATGGAGAGTTCACACTTCCTAAAGTCGTAGTGACTGCTCTGTCTTTGACAGATGAAATGAAGAAATGTGGGTCAGTGCTTGGGTGTGGCAATAACGAGGCCCAAAATATTAATAGAGGTGACAACTCCCTTGCTTCCTCTGGCTCATTGATATCAATAATGGGTTCCTCGTAGAAGCGCGTGTCCAACGCCCAAGTCGAAGCATGGGCTTATCTTTAACAAACCACTGGAAGGGTTTTACGTGGGGAGAGGATTGGGTCTATGCTTGGCTGTATGTGTCTCCCTCCGTGTCTTTCTCTCTCTCCTTTCCTCGGGGTTCTCTATAACAACACGTCCAACCCACCCCACAGCCTACCGCCAACCCGTCACCTACAACTCCACGCAATCTGCAAACATGCCTTTAGATCCGAAACCCTCCCCTCCGTCGCGACCTTCCGTTCTGCATGCGAGACATTGTGGGCCAGAGCCATCAATAGGGACTTTTGGTCCGGAGCTCTCAGAAGCGGGACATTGCTAGAATTGGTGTCTATATGGTGGAGGCGTATGGGATTTTTAAGGTGTGTTTTCATATTACTATGACGTCAGAGTCGTCGTGTTGACGTTGCGTTACGAGGCCAAATGAAATGAGGCTGAGTTTATTACACTTGATTTCTGCTTGTGGCTATATATAAATGGTCCCGTCTATCCGTCCGTTAAACGGGTTTGGACTGGAGTTATCCCCAGAGCTATGTTTCTAAGTAGCTTTGTCCTGGTGCATTTCCATGTGACCCGACAGAAAGAAATATTAGTTCTGGCACAACAGGCAGCCGCGCCTACTGCCGGCAAATTCTGTTCGTGCCACGTGATGTACCGAGGTTCGGAGCAAGCCCTTGCTCCAGGCCTTCACAAGAAGGGGCTTGAGACAAAGTCCTAAAAGCCGAAGGGCTGCTTTCGACTTGACTCTAGACTTACCACATTTGTCAACCCTCTGTACAAGTGATAGTATACATATTTTGGACCTTGAAGAACATAACTACATAATTTTTACAGCTATTTATACTCCAATAAATGTGTACCATGCCCTAGATCCTGGTCTTCGTTACTTGGTACCTTTCAGATCTTTGAGGTAGGTCCAGCAGTGTTTGCACAATATACTTCATGCATATACATTCACAATAGCTTATATTATGATTTTGTAAGGATTTTGAGTTGGTACAAGTGGAGGAAAAAAAAAAGAGCTTTCCTCGAAGAGTTGGAGGGAGACCCACCAGTGTGAGAAAATGTATGTGGTGGGTGCGGAAAGGTGTCAAGACAGGGGCTTGTCTCATATCCTTTTGTCTTCCGCAGTGCTGCTCTACAGGGACACATTTTGGGAGCAGAAGCTGGGACCAGAATACAAATCCAAGAGCAAGTAAGAACAGCTACGCCTCACTATCTCCCTGGTCATACTGTACTAAGTTCCCTATAGTCTAAAACGCATTGCAAAAGGTGACTAATGTCTATAAAATGTAGTAAACTTTGCTAGAAAGTCTTGAGAAATGTTGGAATATTGTTGTCAGAAATCCTCGTTTCAGCCACCTTCAGCACATGCTGTACCCATGCACTCCTTCATATTTCCATATCCATCATTCTTACATCATTCACCACCTAAGCCCAAAAACTCTTAGAGGGTTTTTCAATTATACCTATGTGTGCCCCCACCCTATTCTATTTCTGTTTCATTTATTATGTCGATCATTCATTCCATTTATCACTCCACATCTATATTCGTTGTTTAACATTTGATTTGTTTATTCTATTTACCGTTTGGGACTCACAATCGTTTGATATTAGTTATAGGAGCATCATAGTTAGTTGCAGAGTCTTGATACAGGAGTTGGTTTCACTACTCGTATATAGGTAGTGTTTTCCTGTACTCAAGCCTTAGAATTGATCTTGTTGTTGTTTCCTCTCATTCTTCTCTGCTTGTTCTGCATTGTGAATTGAGGAATACTTGCACTACACTTGTGTGTGGCGAACCTAGTCGGATGACTCTCTCAGGAGTCATGGTTGTCTCATATCCTTTACAGGGATTCTTGTTCTACATTCACCATCCATTGTGGTTCTCCTTGATCTAGTTCCTTGTACAGGCATGTAGATTGATCTGCCAGCATCTTGGATTGTTGGTTTCATAGGCTTAGGGTTAGTGGGTGAGTAGTGTCACTCCCTCTCACCGAAGCCACCCCTAGGTTCCAGACTCCTCCTGGGGCATTCTCCCCTCATCAACAAGCCCATTAGGCATTGAGAGGCTAGCCCAGCTCGAGGGTTCATGACAATTGTATTGGACTTCATCTATCTATCTATCATTTGTTTGTTACTTGTTTACCATATTTGATTTTACAGCTTTCACTAGGATACATGACATATCATTGTTACATCTCTTGACTCATATGGACACCAGTATTTAGTTAACAGCTTTTACTACAGCTTTGTTACAGCCTTACTTTGATACTGCACAGCAGTTACGCACAGGTTAGTTTATTTATGGACTCGCTCAGCCACAGTAGCTAGTTTACTGTCTATACCTTAGAGCCTCAATCAGATTGGTTGCCTCACTTGTTCAATTATATTCTCATAAGAAATTCTGTAAACTTTGCAAAAGGTTGTAAAACTTGATGAGGGGACCGCGAAACTTGGCTACATTTTGAAAAATCAGCCAGACGTGATAATTTGACAAATCTTGGGGTAATTTTGCAACATTTTCTATGGGCGATTTTCCTGATGTCTATGACACTATTCTTGACAATTCATTTGATAACTTATTGTCAGAGGAAAAATACAATCATTTGAGGATTTTCCATACTGTGATTATTGTCTGCAGATCTGTTTCTCCAAGTTTGATATCAGAAATGCTTGGTTTGGAATCAGAGGAAGTAGAAATAGTGGTCAGGAAGCTTTATTCAGTTCTGTATATTGCTGACTCTGATCAGGCAATTTACACTCTGCATGCATCATTTCCTGATTATATTCTGGGATCCTTTGGTGTGATAAACAAATGTATCATATAATGCTAAGCAAGGCCTGTTTCAAAAATATGATGGAAAAATTGAAGTTCAATATTGGCAAGATTCCATCATCATTCATGATGGATAAGGATGTACCAGAGAGATTGAAGGCTATTGATGAAACTCTAATGTATTCATGCACTTATTGGCCCCATTATTTTTGGGAGTCAAACTTGAACAAGGATGTTGTTGAAATTTGGGAAAGCTTCATGAAAGAGAAGTATCTTTTGGATTGAAGTGATGAATTTGTTAGAAAGCATTCCTGAGGCTTACAACAGTCTGCAACTGATATTAGAGGTGAGTAACTTGCTTTTTAGATTCAAAAACTTCAAACTGATTTTTTGAAGACAATACATAATAGGGAGTATGAAGCAAAGGCTCAAGAACAAATATCAGAATTGCAGCAATTTCTATCTCTCCATGCCAAAGGTCCTGGAATAAATAAAACTCCTCATTAGTATCTGAGCAGTTTGCCGTTGTCGCAGAAGAACTTCCTTGGGAAGCGAACTCTGCAAGGGATTGCAAGATTTAAGAACTGTTTGCAACAAAGTAGAGAAATGGAATGTTGGACAACATTGTCAGCCATAAACACAGTTGTTATTTCACAAGAGGGCAAGTTGATTGTAGCTGGTCATGACGACAATGTTATC
This sequence comes from Tetrapyrgos nigripes, assembly GCA_013368315.1. Lineage (NCBI taxonomy): Eukaryota > Fungi > Basidiomycota > Agaricomycetes > Agaricales > Campanellaceae > Tetrapyrgos > Tetrapyrgos nigripes. The sequence goes on along the minus strand of JAACJM010000094.1, from coordinate 158,608 downwards.
AGAATCTGGAATACAATAACTGGGAGATGTAGAGCTTCAGGGCCATATAGGCATTGTCTGGTCAGTGGATCTCATAGCTGGTGGAACCAAGATTGTGTCTGGATCAGCTGACAAGACTGTCAGAATCTGGGATGCAGCCACAAGAGCTCAGATTGGAGAGCCACTGCAAGACCACAGTGACTATGTGTGGTCTGTGGCTTTCTCAGCTGATGGAGGTAGAATAGTATCTGGTTCTGATGATAACACTATCAGAGTATGGGAATTGCTTGCAGATGATAATGGTCATGTTCCACTGGCAGATATCAGTAAGCTTTTTTCTTTCAATATGGAAACATTGTACTGACTCAATCTTCACAACTAAGGCATGGACTTTAGACAATGATGGATGGGTTCACTTCCCTCTTATTCCTATGGAATAATTTGGATTCCATCTCTATTCCAACTATTATGGAGAGCTCAGAGTACTCATTATTTCTAGGTAGGGATATACCAAACTCAACTTCTCTAACTGTATATGGTGAAAATTGGACCAAATGCTGGCCTGAAAATAACTGAGCCTTTGAATTACCTTCACAAATATTGTGAATCCTTTCTGATAAATTCAATTGTTCTTCAAAGCTAAGTATTGTGTTTTATGAAAGTTTTTACCTTTGTAAAACATGATGCTTATGTTATGTATTGACATGCTAGTTGACAAGTGCATTCCTCTTCTGAAGTTTAACATCTTCTTTTTGTGCATTTGTGCATTTTCAACAAACACTGGGTGCAAACACTTTTAATTCCTCATCTACTGTAGGGATATGTCCAAGTGTTCAGCTGTGCACCATCCCTACTGAACACTTGAATAGATTATTATAGTACGACGCTTCTGGAGCACCATGTCTTACCTGACATATTTTGGGTAGAGTTCCTGCACAAAATCTCATAGCAATTTCTTAGCATCAGTTGGTCAGAAAATCACTTTGAGTTACTTTCTGTTTTTCTTCTCTTATTCCTTTCTGACTTTGAAGTGCCTTCCCAATACCAACATCCTGCCCCCCTTGTACGAGCTGTCCACTCTGTCGTTATGAGAAATGAAGGACAATGACTCTTAAAAGAGATAGTATAAATAATAGAGGTAGGAACATGAGATACGTTGAATACATGCGCGAGTTTATAAGTATGAAAGACAAAGGAAAATGATAATGACATCATAGAGTCTCGAGGCGTACTCTTGCTTTATCCATCGCCATACGCCAACCTACCCATACACCCTTCTCCCCTTCTCCCTGTCTATGTCTTTTTAAATTTTTATGGGCTTTTGACCTTTTTTACCATTCTTTTTCGTCCTTGTTCCCTCTTTCCTTTTTTAGGAGTGAGATGGGCGGGAGAGGCTGCATTCTCAAGAAGAGAAACAAAAGAGGACTTGCATTTGCCAATATGTAGTGGCTCACTGACATATTGCAGAATCAATCATCTCTTTCTATTTCGAAGATCTCATCATCGAAATCCACTATAGTATCCAATATTATACTACGACTAGCCTGACCGTTCCTCCTCCTCAGACTCGAGACCATTTCAAGTTGTAGATCACGACTTTCTGACCATGGCATAGTGGGAACAAAATCAATATTAATCAGCCTTTGAGGGGAGAGAATTCCTTCATCGACTGATTTATGAAGGTTGAGAAGCAGACGCAATGTCATTATTCCGGAGAAGTTGAATACGAATGTGAGTAGGGGTTCTGTGGTGTAGGCCTGAGATGTACGAGGTGAAGGGAAGGGAATTCCATAAGGAGAGAAAAGTTGAAGCAGAAAAAAGCTGAATGAGTTGGAGAATAAGATGAATCGTGTGGGTACCTACCCCGGAAGCCTAAGCCACAGATGTAAGTAAACCCACAGCTGCAAGAGGAAGCCCAACTTACATAGTATGTGGTTATATGTGCAAGCGTCGCAAGCAGCTTGAACCTGGTATATTTCGACATCTCGCCGGATGAGTACAAAAAAACCTCTACAGCGTTGACACTTACACATAGTACATGGCACCTGTTTGATGGATCCCGAGGAAGGGACAGATAAGTCCATCCAAGAATTGGACTAAAAGTAGACAAGCTACCCACTGTCTCTAAATAACAATGCAATCAACGGATCCGGATTGAAGCCGTGATAATGTCGCATCGACCAGGATTTCCACAGTGTTAATGAAAAGATGAGGGAGTCGAAGATTGAAATTAGTATCCATGGGAATATTCGGTCTGTGGTAGAAAGAACAAGACGACCAATCAAATTGAGCACGAATTTGATATAAGTCCAAGTGAGAGACGCACGGAAAACACTGAGAGGACCAAGATCGAAGACGAAGACGAAGACGAGGATAAGCGTTCAACATGAAGGTACCTTTTGCCGAGCTGAAACAAAGGCACTCACGTATCGAGAGGTACAGTGACCAAACACCCTTCAGGATGCAATTCCATACCCGCAAAAACTTTGCTCTAAGCTCAGAGTCCACTGTAGATGTAGATGTAGAGTACATGCATACGTATGTATACGTATGGCGATAGAGGCAAGCATAGAGATGAGCAAATTGTTCGCCAATTACTTGTTTTGAATAAAACATGTACCACTCACCGTAGCAAACCCCGCTATTGACAAAATTGCGACAACCATAATAACCAAAATTAGGCGACTCCGTTCGTAAAGTGCGTACGTACGCATGCAGAGGGTGCCTATCAGCACCAGCGTGAGCAAACTGTCCCATAGGAGAATTCAAAAGTTAGAACTTAGAAGCATACCCACCGTTTACAATAACACCTTTCAAAAGGGCCCAAACGAGCCAGTAGGAATAATATCGCATGCACCTATATACAAAAAAAGCCAGTTAAGAATCAAGAGGCAGTCCAAGATTTATTTCAGTTGGAATTTACTGACGCCTGGAAAATTAAAAGCAGAAATATTAGTGTTCTAAGCCAGGGACATGACGTCGACGTATAATTAAAGGACAAGCCGTGAAGCATCTAATGAAGGGGTATGCACTCACACTAGTACTCATCATCGAAAACTTCACCACCGTCACAGGAATCGCTCCGACCAACCCCCAATATCGGATGACAAGGAAGCAATAAGAGGATAGGATTTTAGGCCGTGTCCAGATGTAGTTGACTTCATCGTCTGAAATCATACCAATCAGATGCGAAAACATCAGATGAAGTTAGGTAGAACTTTGGTGGAACTCACCAAAAGTGATAATATGCTCCCAAAAAAGAATCGCTATAAATTTGCGTTTTGTGGGTTATAAAAGCGTCCACGTCGAAAAGCTTGCAAAGATGACGTACTGATACTCAGGATGTACATATACCTATGAACCATTCTGGCGGACCCATAAAGTATTAGGCATTGTACGTATTAGAAACAGGCAAAGAACGGGCAGGGAGCGGGCAAGGACATAGAGAAAATAGAGTGGAGTTACTCACATCTGCCCTTCAATACCGACGATGTCAACGTCGGGATTGCTGCCCTGATCCATAGTGATATGATAATATCTTCTTTAGGATTTTAGTACGAGATCGTTCAGAGAGGAGAGGAAAGGAGAGGATAAAGGAGAGTGTAGAGCGTAGATTGATGGATGGGAAACGAAAGAAATGCAAAGGAAGGGAAAGGTGGGAAATGGAGCGAGGAAGAGGATTTTGACAGGTGAAGGGATTCAGTAGGATCAAGAATACGACAGCTCAAGCACAAGCCGAAAGAACGAAAAGCCGTCTGGCTCCTAGTACGGTCCTGAAAGGCGGGGAAAGAGGCGCACTGAGGGAGAGTGCGGGAAGACGAAGATGGAAGGACACAGCAAGAGCGACGAAGGAAAGCGAAGAGGGAAGGGGACCATCGGTAGAACGAAAATGGGAAGGAATTTGTCGATCTCAACTAGTGCGTCCTTTATAAAAGCTTTGCGGAGTTTGCCACCACGTTGCTTGGTGGCGAACTTGGTCCGAATACGCTGCATCCCTGCCTCAGGACTCAAACCGTCAGGGACACCTGTCTCAAACGGCCATCCTCTCGGTTGGACTACTCAGTAATAAAGTTTGGAGTACCGGCATGGATATCATTATTTTGTATGCTACATGCATGCCGAGTAATCCGCAGGGAAACCTCAAAGTCGTCTCAGAATCATGGTGACAAGTTTGGTGCGGGGACACTCAACCGGGTCGATATGCCGAGGACTTTATATCCAAATACGAACAAGCAAATACCCACTTTGCTTCGTCGTCTAGGTTCGGAACAAGCCGGGCCCCGCTAAGTTCCGGAATCCGGCTTTCGCCAGAAGGCGAAGGCACGTCAATAACAATAAAGAATAAAGTGCCGCAAACAAATCCAGCCAATCAGAGAAGGAGCTTTGGATCCGAACATGAACAAAAATGACGTTCCTGCCCCTTTGCTTTCTCGTCGTCGTCTCAGGGTCGGGGGCGTTCCACGCCCAGATCGGAGCCGCTCAGAACAACACAAAAGAGGCATTGCATAAAGCTCGAAAAATGGCTGGAAGGGTTTCAGACGGTGCTAAAGCCTAAAAAAGGTTGCTGGGGCCCTTTCGGGAGAGAGTTCGGTCTATGCTTGGATGTAAGTCTGTAAGTCTTCCGGGAAGGCTCGATGACAACGTATCTAACCAACCCCACAGCCTAGCGACAGTCCATCACCTACAAGCTCCTCGTCTTCTGCGAAAGCGAATGGGGTCTATAAATCCGAAAACCTCTCCCTCCCAACATGAACACTGTCTATTAGACCATCCAAGCTAGAACCATTAATAGGGACTTTTGGTCTGGGACTGTTTGAAACTGAAAGATTGCTGGGATTGGCGTTGATGCATTGGAAGCGTATGGGTTTTTCAATGTGTGTTTTCGTCCTACTACATCCGAGTCGTCGCGTTGACGTTGTGTTGCTCTGTAGATTGGTGAAATCATCAGAAGGAGGAGTCTCATGGGGTATAATCTCAACTAGGGGCCCTTCGTTCCGATATAGATGTTGTCTTCAACGCATATAATACATATCAATGCCATCCTAGTGATAGCTATTTCTCCTCCCCGCGTCGTCTGATCCTCCTTCGTCGTTGAGTCTACCCCACTCGCTGTCTATTACACGCTACTGGCATTAACGTGAAGAAGTCCTCTGTTTCTGTTTTTGCCTTGCATTCTTTTCCTTTCCATTACTGTTTCTGTTTCGTTCTTTCTTCGACTTTAGACTTTGAAGCGTCTTCTTCAAAACCAACGCCAACACCCCCTTTTCCCCTTCTATGCTTCTTCTTCCATCCTTCTTCCGACTATTTCGTCCCTTTGCGTTCCCTTTTCTCTTTTATTCTCCTCGTTCTCTTTTGTTTCTTCGTCCCTTTCTCTCTTCTCCCTACCGAGGAATACGAAGACGAAGACCGGACCATTATATTACCCAGTGTCCACCTCCCCCTCCTTCCTCCTTCCCTCTCTTCCCCCCTTCCCTCTCCTTCCTCCTCCCTCCTTTCGATTTCCAATTTGATTTCCATGCCTTCCCGTTCCCACCCCATACCCTCCCTCCCTCCTGTTTTCATTTACCCTTCAGTTTACTGGTTATACATCTGTTTCTTTATACGCCTTTGTACCCTATACCTGCGACTCTGTGACTCTGCTGCACGACTGCCTCTGTCTTTGTGTCTCTGTCCTGTCTGTCTCTGTCCTGTGTGGTGTGTTCTGTGTTCTGTCTCGTGGTGTCGGTGTTTTGAAGACTTGGAGGGAGATATGTCATGGTCTGTCGTGTGCTGGCGAGGATCAGGACGAGGATCAGGACGAGGACGAACGAACATGACGTGAACCTGACATGGTGGACTGAACTGGGGGTTGTCTTCTGTCTTTCCTCTCTTTCTTCTCATACATAGCGGTCCTCGTCCTCTTTTTCTCTCTCATTATCTTTTCTCGTCGTCTTTCCCACCCTTGCACTCATTCTCATCCTCATTGTCTTTCGTGGCCAGTAGTGGTGTGGTACGGGTATTCGTCCAGATACTCGTCTCAGTGCTCATGCTCATGCTCATGCTCATCTCATCTCGAGCTGCAACGATTATGATTACATATGTACTCGGCTTATTAGTAGCTTACTGCTCGTCCCTTCTCCATACTCCTCTCCCTTCCGTTCTCACTATTTTCTTCCTCCTGCGCCGTTCCAAGCTGGCTTTCTTTCTCCTTTGTCTTTTGGCTCTCTAGTTTTTTCCTCCTCCCTTCCTCCGCCTTCTCCCTCCTCTTACTTCGGTAATTGGTATTATTAGCGGGGAATGAGTCGAGTCGTGGTCGTCTTCGTTATCGTCGTCATTGTCATCGTTACCATTGCCGCTTTCATCTTTCTGTAACACTAACTGCGAGTCCGCAGGTCGGGTTGGGATTTGGTAACTTCCAACATTCCAATGTGCTGAATGAGTCGAGCGAGTCCTGAACTTTTTGTGCTCTGACTGTCAAGGTCTGAGCAAAAACTTTTTTAACTGCACCTAAAATGAGGTATTTTGAGCTTGTTTTTGGCTATTTAACTACAGTTGTACAATTTTGAAGATTTTCCTGCTTTATCTTGGCCACCTATTCTGCAAGAAGATACAAAATGCAACAAATACTCGTCATGAGTGGAGTTGAGGTGAGCCTTGACGTGTTAATCTCTTCTTTTTTTGGCACAATCAAGTTAGGGTTAGGGATTATTATATCTTATCTATATGTCATGTGATTGTAGATATACTATATGAAGCAGGAGGGAGGGGGGGTACTGTGGGTGGTGCCAAAATTTTTTTTGACCCCATGTTTTTATTGTTATCCTGCCTCCCCCTTGACTAACAAAGTGGTTTAGAAACACATTGCCTCGTGTACAGAAGACACTGTTGTCGATCCTCTGCCCAGATGCATTATCCAGTCCAGGTTGTATGGCCAGCTGTTGACTCGAATTCCAGCTTATATATGTGTTTGTGCTTGTAGATGGAGGGGGAGATGGATCCGAACAGACACGTCAAAGTTGCCCAAGTCCATTTCAAAGTCCGAAACACATGACCACAATGTTGATTTTTGCGGTTGTGTCACCTTTCCCAACTATCACTCTCTTTCTTCTCTCCACCACCTTCATTACTCAGTGTATCTCCTCTATCTGTAAGGATGCGTACCTACGAGTCGTAAACATAGTACAGTACCCCTATTCATGCGTGAGACCGTTGAGCAAGATGTCTACATGTTGAGGTAAGTAATAATCTTGAGGGAGGAGCTGTCAGCCACAGAGGGGATATCTGTGGATAAATAATAGATGAAAGCTGGGAAAAATATGGGAAGCTGGAATAAAGTTGCTGTGATGTTGCTAGGAGGCAGAAGAAGCAGGAGAAGCTTGAGAAAGAGATAGATTGTTGAGATAAAGTAGGTAGGTTGACAAAATATCTGGACTAAAGTACCTAATGTTACTGGGGTGTTTATATATATGTAGATAGAGTCATGTTGAGTCAATATGAGTCATTATGACTAGTAAAGACTGGTGCCTAGGCTATGTGAGTCAGAAGAGGGTCTGAGTCAGTAAGTATGGTCCAAAAACAAGGGGGTTTGTGAAAGTAGGAGGCGTGAGAAGAGTTTCCGCTACTTCCGTATAGCAGCATCATGACTATGTTGTGGCCGCAGGCGGCAGCGTTAGACCCTAGGTATAACTCTTGACACTATCACTCCCATTTCTCCCAAGTGTGATAAATATGAAGCTGTTGCTCATCTCAGGTGCGTATACCTCTCCTTTTACATCCTACAAATTGCTCGACATAAAGGGGTGTGGGCCAGCGCTCCGCATGGCAAGTACGAGGCCACAGGGCTCACCACAAACTTTAAGGATCAATGCAGTAAGGAAGAAAGAGAACCGATAACTGAAAACAGAACATGATTGCCCTCAAAGTAGAAAACAAAACCGAGGGGAAAAGAGAATTAAGCAAAACAGACAATACAAGTCTAGGACACTGATCGCTGACAAAAATGAAATATGAACAGGTGAAAATGGAACAAAATAGGAGAGAGAAAGGGAGTAACTGGGGTATGGAATAGGCATAGCCACAAGCAGAAAGTGAGTGTAAAGAACTCAGCCTCATTCTTCAGCCTCGTAAACTATTGCTACACAGTCCATCAGTGCTGAGAGATACACTGACCATTTTAACAATGGAGGTACACTTACCTCTTCTTTTACTTCCTACCACTGCTAAATGCTGCTAACAGTTTGTCATGTTGAGTTCCCTCCAGCATGCCTCTGCTGTTGTGAATGCTGTTGGTGCTAACATTTCATCAGTATTGATGTTGAGAAGAGAGAGGTATGTACATGTTCTCTTTTTACTTCTCGTAATGGCTCACTACTTCTACACCTACTACATAGTCTGTTGTTAGAAACACTGTCCATCTCAATGGCAAATGTAGCTTGGGCACACCCTTTTAGTCTGTGCATTATTGAAGACTGACTATTGGTAGTGGGTATCTAGCTGAAACAGTGTGTCTGGTTCTCTAACTCAGTTGACGATTAGTGCTCAAGGTGTACCACCAGGTTACTGTTTTTTTTTTTTTTTTTTTTTTTTTTTTTTTTTTTTTTTTTTTTTTTTTTTTTTTTTTTTTCTGGCCCTATTTTCTTTTCCTCTGCTTGAGTGCTCATAGTATCAGTTTTTTTTTTTTTTTTTTTTTTTTTTTTTTTTTTTTTTTTTTTTTTTTTTTTTTTTTTTTTTTTTTTTTTTTTTTTTTTTTTTTTTTTTTTTTTTTTTTTTTTTTTTTTTTTTTTTTTTTTTTTTTTTTTCATTTTCGCATCACTCCATATAACTTACTGATACTAGTAGTATCTCCCCCACTATATTGTTGCCATAGGTGGTAGTAATTCTATGAGAAAAAAGAAGAAAAGAAAAAAAAAAAAAAAAAAAAAAAAAAAAAAAAAAAAAAAAAAAAAAAAAAAGAATAACACAAAAAAAGTAATAAAATCAAGTCCCAGGTAAAAGAATAATCACCGAGTTACAAAACAATGGCCCTAAAGTACAATAAACAAGCCTTGAAAAGGACTTCATAGACTTGTCCTGGATGGGATATGGCACCAAAGGTTTTTGGTGTGGTGTTGATGATGGTCATAAGGCTTCTGTAATTCCTCTGTATATCCAAGGAATTACAAGTGTTTGCACCCAGTGAACTTATTTTATAAAGTGCATATGAATAGAAGTGGATGAGGAATATGAGTATGAGGTGGAAGAAATTTTAGACTCAAGAAAAGTCAGAAGGAGGGTGGAATACCTGATATGATGGCATGGTAATGAGCCAGAGGAAGACACATAAGAACCATTATCAAATCTAGTCTATGCCATCAAAGTGTTAGAGGAATATCACAAATTACACCCAACCAAACCATGGGTTACGACAAAACAGATAGAATCCTTAAAGAAGGAAAAAGAAATACAAGAGGCAAGGGCTAAGGACACAAACCAGACAGTGATAATTCAACAACTCAAGACAGTTAAAGCACAGGGCTGACAATCCGAGCATAATACACCTAAAGAAATTTCATTATGACACTCCCAGAGACTAAGGAGCTACCCTTGGTACCTATGGAGGCACTACTAGCCTGAGGATGAGTGGGGAGATTATGCATCTTAAATGGGAAGATACATTAAAAGCATAAAACACAAGAGGGAAAAGGCATGAGCAAAGGGAACAACACTGCCATTAGAGAGGGAACATCAGGACCAGAAGCATACCTCTCAATTTCCTGCATTCCCCTCTGCTGTTCATCATAATTCTTGGTAATGGACAGGCTTGCTGAATCAACTTGATGAAGGAAATGCTGGAAGCAGGAGAAAGCTCAGGACATTGAAAGGGCCTTTCCTGAAAGATCCTTAGCACAAGTAACATTGCCCAAATAGTCATAAAGCTTGAAAAACATGAGGGGAGCCTTACCATGATGAGCCTGATGAGCAAAACAAGTACACTGAAGGAAGTTTTCCCTCAAATTAACAATGTTCAGTTGACTGCAACGTCTTGTCACAAAGAGGTGAGCGCTTAGATAGCAATAACGAGGAGCTACGGGCCCGACTCAACTAACAGACAGCAATAAGTACTGGAACTACAGTGCCCATCAGTAAAGGTGAAAGAAGTAATGAAAAGGGAGATACACACCTGGTCCCAACAATGAAGAGGTCGAGATGAGGAACCAGATGTCAGGACAGGGTTTATATATGTAAAAGTAAAAGCTGTAAGAGAAGCTGTAAAGGAAGCTGTAAAAGAAGCTGTAGAAGAAGCTGTATCAGAGAAATGAAAGGTCCAGTGCGTAGCATGTGGAACAAGAGTCATATGGTGTAAAGATCCGAGGATACAGAGATAAGAAGAAATAAATAGTACCAAATATAGACGTCATGACACTTCTCAGAAAGTTGCAAGCAAAACCCTCAGACACTGTCAAAGCCAACACAGAGGCATCATGAGCCTGTATCATAACAGCCAAATGACAACAAAATTCACTCTTGGAAAATGGTAGATCAGCAATTGTTTTTTCCAACTCACAAATCTTGCCTTCTTCAGATTCAACACGATTGAGCCTGTTCATCCAGTCATCTTCAAAACAATGGCAACAGTCTTGAAGTAAAGCATACTCCCTGGCAAAGGAAGTAAGACAATTAGAGATACTTCAAACCAAGAAAAAACCAAAATATCCTGCTCCAGATCATTGTGGGCCTGTCCTTGATTGGCCAACTCATGCCCTACCAAAACAAGTCTCCCTAGAGCAGCAGCAATCACATCCTCTGACTGAATGATGTGGGGACTAATTAATTAGTCAAACAAAGCTCACAAACAGCACAAGAAATCTCATACCTAGCATCAATACTAGTGGGATCTACAGAAGACACATTCCGAGTACCAAGGAAAACAATGCCATCGTCACTATTACTGAAAATGGAGGAAGAGGTTGAAAGCAGGATAATGCGCCATGAGAGAGGAATTGAGGAGATTTCAATGTTGAAAAATAGCCCTTAACAGTCATACCTTTCATGAAAGACTCCATCTGAGTACCAATACAAAAAAGGGCTAGCAAAACAACACTTACTAAACCAAACAGGTGAGAGGAATTGTTAAACTTAGGGTATTCAAACCAAGCCAAGTCTGGGAATCCAACAAATTCAAACCCAACTTACAACTTATGCCCTATATGACCTTGCAAGATTTTACCTGTGTAGCCTTCATGGGTTCAGACTAGAGCAGGGAGAAATTTCATATGTCACACCATTTGTACTGAACAAGGGGGACCATGGGATCAAGCGAGGACAGCAGTACTGCGGACTATGGCAACCTCCAGGTATTTTGTCCACAGCTTCTAAACCTCCATACACTTCAGTTTTTGTCATGACATCTATATTTGGTACTATTTATTTCTTCTTATCTCTGTATCCTCAGATCTTTACACCATATGACTCTTGTTTCACATGCTATGCACTGGACCTTTCATTTCTGTGATACAGCTTCTTTTACAGCTTTCTTTTCTTTACAGCTTCCTCTACAGCTTTACTTTACAGCTTTACTTTTACATATGTAAACCCTGTCCTGACACCTGGTTCCCCATCTCGACCTCTTCATTGTTGGGACCAGGTGTGTATCTCCCTTTTCATTACTTCTTTCACCTTTACTGATGGGCACTGTAGTTCCAGTACTTACTGCTGTCTGTTAGGTATTTAATACATTCTTCATTGTTGGGACCAGTTCCAGTACTTACTGCTGTCTGTTAGTTGAGTTGAGCCTGTAGCTCCTCGTTATCGCTATCTAAGCGCTCGCCTCTTTGTGACAGTTTTCAGGAAAAGCAGAGACTGGAAAAGGAGTGGGAGACTGAACCTGTGAAAAATTTTTGAAGGTTGACCTAAGTTATTAATAACTCAGCCTAAAGGCCTCATAACCAGCTAACTGGCCTGCAAGCTCCCCAGATTGCCCTTCACTAAGTGAAGGGCAATCTAGCATCAATGATGTCATCTAAAGGCCTAGGTAAACACTGGTATATGTATATGGGGATACATTGGGGTCCACAGGCCGATTAGCCAGTCTGTTTGTAGCTGTCAATTGTCAACTCGTATATGTGCAGCATTGGCCCATATGTCCCTTGTACATACATTATACATTCTTAAAAGAGATGAAGGGGAGGAACAAGGTCATTAACTGAAGACGAGCACCATTGACATTGACACTGAACAGAGTTGACTGGGCAGTGAATTGTTGCAGTGAAGCATCAACAAAAATGTCAGCAGTCATAGGATGGTTCCAGACCAATTCTCAGTTGTCAGGAAGGGATGAAAAGAGCCTGTAAACTTTTCCGAAGTCAACCTAAGTTAAGGCTTTAAAGGGCCCTGCAAGTTGAAGAGGATAGAGATGGTGTAAGCGGTATTGAGAATGAGACAATGCAAACAGGGAAGATTTAGCTATAGAAGGAAACACACATTTAATGATGTCTAGTCACAATTAGGGCTCCTATCGGATTGGATGATCCAGCGCCATCCAAGCAATTGCTGCTTCAGATTCAGATGCAGATGGTGCTCCTCCTCCTCCACCAACCAACAGATGGCATCCAACCAATCTGAGGATGATCTGTGGATGGGTTGAGGGTGTGTGAAGGCTTCGCTGTTGCCATATTTGGACCAGTCTCAGGGCTGGGCCAGCCTTCTTGAGGTACTATACAACACCTCGCATATCCAATTTTGTTTTTTCAATCAACAAAAGTGACCTGCACTTTAAATGACAGGATTCAGACACCAATGGTAGTCTCTCCTTGAGGCAACAAGAGACACTGTACTCAGGGATTTTTCATGATTACTATAAGTACTCTACTTCAAAACATAGAAATGAGTGAAAATACTCGAAAAATAAGCGTAGACCAAGACTCACAGGCATCATACAGTGAAGGTGTCTGTCATCTGCAGATTACTCAGTGTTGGCAGTGATCTTATTGGCCTTCACAGGGTGTTGAAAGTAGTGCAGACCTCATGATTCATTGTAGTATACTTGTCTTTGAAGGGGCATTACAGCAAACTATGTACCCAGGTGATTTTTGTTCAATTTTCGTGTCCTTAGTCTACTCCTATGCTGTGCTCATCTGGCGATCATCTGTCAGATGCTCAGATACCATCTGGCAGATGCGGATTGGGATTTGCAGAACACCCATCTGAGCAGATGGCATCCGAATCTGATACAATCTGATCCAATAGGAGCCCTAGTCACAATGTTAGCTTGAGTGACAATGAAAAGGGGTGGGAGTTTGAGGTCATGGTAAAATTTTTCTACTCAATTGCGAGGTCAACATAAGTTAACTCTGCCTTTAAGAGGCCTCCAAGTCACATCAGATTTTCCTAAGTCCTTTTGTCTTCACCCTACGAGATGTATGTATTTATGTAGCCAATGCACAAGTGTACAAGCACATGCTGTCAGTCAATTGATCAGCCCTGTTTTTGCAATCATGATGAGCTACAACCTGCAGTTCAAGAATATAGCAAGGTTTTAGTGTGTAGGCCATCAGAAAAAGCCATGATTTAATTAACTTGGTTGCCCAGCTTGACAGCAGCTAGACGGCAATTTGCCCTGCCTTTATTCGGTTGTACAAGCCATATCAAGCTGGGACAATATAAATACTAGGGTTCTAAGTCATGAATTGGCATTGCATGATTACTTATCTCATTCTTACAGTGAATCTCTACTGAATAACCACAGTATGATATTCCTAATAACCAGCAAAGCACTGGCCCCTGCAAGGCAGCAGAGCCCACTACCACATGCTGGTAGACCACTTGCAATCCAGCTCAGCTTAAAATACTTGTAACAGGAACAAACCACAGACTGTGCACTACAATATAACACCATGATCCATGGATTTCGTACAGATCTATACCTAGCATAGAATGATCCAATTATACAATACAATTGTCTCACATTTCCACCCCATCTAAACATGCATCACATCAACTCTACGTATAACTTCAATGTCAGTTAGAAAAGGTGATACACCAATACTGGTTATACGTGAACCCTTATTGCATGCTCTGAAGACAAGAAGCTTGGGAGAGGTGTATCGAGGAGCTGCTGAGGTGAAGGAGAAGTTGAGGGTTGAGTATCACTATCACAAGCACAAGGTGAGGAATTGGATGCAGGAAGGGAATCAGGAACACTACAATGAGTACTGGAAGTAGACACAGTTTCAACATAAGAAGTAGGCTTAGCATGATAGCTGGAAAAGGCTGCAATACCTCCTTGAGATGGAGGGAAAGACACCATGGAGCTGGAGCCCATGAAAGCAGGTGAAGCCTGAGTACTCAAGTGTGGAACATGGGATGACTGATTGCCCAGAACTGAAGGGTGGGGGTATGCAGGAACTAGCATAACAGTGAGAGTAAGCCATTAAACAACTGATTGCAGTACTCACCAAGTGGGAATGCATATACAGGAGACATCAAGACTAGCTGAGGGGGTGGAACAAGTACAAGAGCAGGGAGATTGGCTCATAATATAGCATCTGTAATGTCTCTACCAAAGACAACAGAGACACCCAGAAGGCAACAAGGGGAGACTGGACAGCAGCACAGTGGTGAGAGGCATCAAGCTACATAATGGCATGATAAAGTGTCAAAGGTGCCCACACCACAGCAGCTAGGGATTGGCCTAGCTGTGCACCAAACCCAGAAGAGATCATAGATGCTGATAACATAGGATCATAACCATAGCTGAGAACTTGCTGAACATTGATTGAAAGAATGAGGGAGGACATGGAGGTAATGCTGCAAGATCACATGGGCTCAGCATCTTATGATGACTCAATCCTAAAGTGTTTCATAAGAAATGTATGGTGATCCAAATGTTTTGTATCATGTATGACGTTTTGTATGTTCTGTACTGTCAACAAAGCCCACCAGTCATTGAATCAGGAGGGCATCTAGGAGGGGAGCATGTCAACAAAGGAAAGGGCTAACTGCAGATACTCACATTCGGATGGTGGATCACATAGCATATCACCTGTATGTATCAGCTGACTGGGTGGAAAGTGCTGGATTACTGTTTGACATGGCTCTCACTTAATGGTGAGACTGAAGTTAGCTTATAGTCTCTCTACAATAGGCATTTAAATTGGGAAAAATGTCTCCAAAAAAAAACAGGAGAGTATCCAAGACCCAGTGATCAGCCTCCATGGAAAACCCTGTCATGGTGAGAAGGCAGCGAGGCTTTAGGAGCCAACAGCAGGAATTTGTCAGTGGCTTGCAAACAGCCAGTTTTTTATTGGCACCCAAAACCCACTATAGCACCCACTACCTAAATGGTAGCGGGAATAACTGGCAAAGCGCCATTTATAAACTACACAAAAATTTGCTATGTACTTCAGTGTTTAAGCACAGAACATAACATGCTCATCGTCCAGCCTACAGCCAACTCCTCACACAACAGTTATAGAATCTATTGAACAAGATGTCCTGGCCCCGTGAAGCCATAGTATTTCAGTAAGAAATGCTTACAACAAATACAAATGCATAGTTGACTTGTCAACTGTTATCATACACCCAGAAGCTGCCCTTTAACACTGGGGGAAATGCTGAGCGGGAAAACTTAGGCTGATCAAATTACTGTTGACCAAAAACAAATTCTACACATTTTGTCACAGCAGAGAAAAGCTGAATTACAAGCATGAACAAAGCAGGTAAATCTGGTTGACACAACTTTCAACTCCATGTTCACCTCATGGCTCCTATGCATTACCACCAGTGCCAATGTCAAAAGCATGCATACAGTTTCATCATGTCATTTTTGGAGAGTGCGTCAGTTATGGCAGTCCCAGTTTTGACGTGTAGGTGTGGGTGAACCCTCAGTGAGGTCATTCCGAAGTACTCACATCAAATTAAATCTACTGTAAACAGAGTGTACCACACAGATTGTGCAGTGGTAAGAGGGACAGTTTGTAGTCAGAAAAGAGTCAATGGCGCCCACATTGCAGGTGCATGTCATGAACTGCTACAATTCTTTGTCCTCCTTCCTCTTTTACTTCATTACTGAACCCTTTCTCTGATCATTCGTCCATTGCATTCCCTTGATAAACCTTTTAACCTTATATTACCGGACTTTGAACCTTATAAAACCTGTCAAACTCTATAATAACTGTCGATCCATCTCCCTATCTTCTTATCTTTCTTATCTCTTATCTGTTCTTCCTATCCTTGATCCAATTTTCCTATCTTTCTTAACCATATGGCACTGTTCTATTTTTACTTACTTTCTCTCATCCCATCATATTTCTCGTATATACCTGAGATCTTTTGTAACTGATTCCCCAGTTCGTTCACTTCATCTCCACTCCATACTATTACTACACAGTATAGAGCCTAGTCAGCCTACTTGTCTACCTCCATCTCTTTCTCTCATCTACATATCTCTCAATCTATCTGCTTGTATCTGCTCTCTTAGTGTGACTTGGGTGGTTATTTGAGTGTACCAGCAACCTTGACAGTGCATGTGTTGACCAAGTCTAGCAGCAAAGCAGGGGAGAGACAGATAGATGCAGATCAAAGCCATAGCTAGAAACTTGCAGGCCTGAATGAAGTCATGTAGGAGGTATGGCAGGGCAGATAGAAGGAACTGGAATTTCGCAGCTTGAGGCATATAAAAGGTATCTGGAAGGATGAAACTTAGCAGCAAAAAGGCAAAGCTCCTGAAGAATGACAACTTTGACAAAGGGAATGCAGGAAGATTGGCTCGAAGCACTGCTTCAATTAGGTTTCTGCCAAAACTCACAAAAAGTTGAGGAATAGGATGAGAGAAGACATCAATAAGATGGGGATACTAGGTACAGTCATGTACCAGTCCTTGAGACACTTGCGAAAATCTATGTATATCTTATGATTACTATCTTTCTTTCTGCTTCTAAGTTAGTCAAAAATATAGATATACACTACCTTCATCTTTTGAGAAAGCGTTGGCCATCATGAGTGAGATTTGCGGGTGTGGTGCCCAGATGAATGTCTAATTTGACTCATTTTGAGACGCGTCAAATTTTGAGATGTGTCTGGAGACTGTTTTAAGGGTGATTTTGGTCCCAAATTTTGCTTGATAACAAAGATAAGGATTATATCTTGAAGTACCAATGCTTGTTTAGGCAGTAGATCAATAACAAATGTGGTAGAAAGTTGTTGAAAAAAAAGGTCGCGAAAAGCGTGACAGCTTGACATGACCATCACACTTCATTTATTTCCACTTCGTTCTCCACATCATCTCTTCATTTAAACCTGCCTGTTATGGTAGGGAAAGCACAGTCTCAACTCAGGAAGGCCCACGACGCGTCTCAGCAGAAAGCCAGCCAATTGGAGTTAGCAGTCAACATACACAGAAGAGCAAAAAAAAACCCGAAGACGAAAGAAAGGGCTTGTGAAAGATTGCACTGGAGTACGGGGTGGACAGGTCAACATTAAGCAGAAGAGCGAGGGGAGGTCGCACCATCCAGGAATTCAATGCATCGAAGCAGAAGCTGACCGAAGCAGAGGAGCGCATCATCGCAGATCATATCGTAAAATTAGGAAATCGTGCCCAGGGGCCCACGGAATTACAGATTGAAGAATTCGCAAATCATATTCTATTTAACAAGTATGGAGAAAAGTATGAGAAAGTAGGCAAGAGATGGTTATACGACTTCTATGCACGACATCCAGAAATTGATACCTATTGGAGTAAATCCTTGGATACACAAAGAGCCGGTGCCTTGAACGAACATGTGGTGGAACATTGGTTTGTCTATGTCAAGACAAACGTGATTGATGTAGGGATCTTGCCGGAGGATTGGTATGGCATGGATGAGAACAACTGTCCACGGGGAAATCTGGCGAAGGAACGAGTGGCTGGGGGTTCAAGGAAGAAGACCCAGCATCAGCAAGGAGGTGCAAATCGTGAAAATGTCATTGGGATAGTCACCATCTGTGGAGACGGCACTGTACTATGGCCAACTTTGATCTTCAAGGGAGCCAATCTATGGACGGCGTGGTGTAAAAATAACATCGCAAATGCAACGTAGGTTTGAATAAACTCACCGCTAGGCTTTCACTGACATAACTCTAGGTTTTCGGCCTCTCTGAAAGGCTGGACTGACTTGGAGTTGACTATTGACTGGCTCGTCAATCACTTTGACCCACAGACACGAGAAAAGGCTCAGGGACACACCAGGGCACTCTTCATGGATGGCCATTCTTCCCATTTCACTGAACCTGTGATCCAGTTTGCATTAGCCAATGGAATTGTGGTCATAGGATACCCACCTCATTGTACCCATGCACTCCAAGGGCTTGACGTCGTCTGCTTTGCAAAGCTAAAAGCACAGCTAAAAAAAGCAGTTACCGAGTTTGAGGAGCTGTCAAGGTTGTCGATACACTCAATAACCACCCAAGTCACACAATACGAGAAGACCGGTTACAAGGAGATAGATTGAGAGAGAGAGAGATGGAATAGTAAGCAGACTAGGCTCTACACTGCGTAGTAATAGTACGGAGCAGAGACAAAGTGAACGAACTAAGGAGTAGGTTACAAGGATAGCAGGTATATAAGTAATGTGTGAACAGATGGGAAGAAGTAGGTAATAATAAAACGGTACCATGTGGAGATGTCAAGGATGAGAGAATAGTAAGTTAAATATGGATAGATGAAGGTACTGGATCACAAAGAATGATTGACAGTGGGAACGTCCGTGGAGATAGAAAGTGGAGGAGATAAGTATGTGAGTAATAGATCTGGGAAGATGGTAACTATAGACGATGATGGGAAACGATTGATGTTTATGGGGTTAAAAGTAAATAGAGTGGGAAATGAGTGGTAAAAAGGGAAAAGAATAGAAATGAAATGAATAGGTGGGGGCAATTCATGACAATACCCCCTTTTTAAGATGAGCTTTCTCCGGAGCTTGGGAGCCAGTTCGTCCAGTGTTTTGCCCATTGTTCACGAAGTCATTTGTCCAGCTCCCGCTGCTCTGGCCAATAGTCGGTTAAGTCGCTGGGTTCGCCCCATCCCGTGACGTTGGTCACAGAACCCCAGCCCGATGCCCCCCATCCATCATCGTCGTCGTTTTGTAGGACTATGTGTGCACCCCATATGCTGCTGTATCCCCATCCAAGGTTCCCTCTGTGCTCTGCCCGTAGGGATGTCCGATGAACCACACATGTAGCTCTATGTCCTCTTCCCAATATACATCGCCCTGGTCCATCCTCTCCTCCCCATGTGCAACATTTGCATCCGTTGTGAGGTCCTTGGTGTTGCTTTGAGAGTTGACATTGACGTCCTGAGCGTTTTCCATATGTGCAATGTCCCCTGTTAGTTGGGCGTGCGAGGGTTGAGTTTTGAGCGGTGGAGATGATAGAGGAAGTAGTGGACATTGCTGTAGTGGGAGTATGAGTGATTGTTGTTTGACTGGTAATAGTGGACTTTTGTTCTCGTTCTTCCCCTGGTGTGATGTCTTTTATAGTTGTTGCCAGGTAGTGACATACGTATCATGCGAGCGGCCAGTTCGCCGTCCGCAAACGGATTTTGACAGTGGACGCCGTACAATCTATTGGTGTTGTTAGGGTGGAGCATTATTTAACAGGGAAATGTGATGGATGAATGATGATGGAATCCCGGGTTTAGTTGTGCGGTGGAGTGGGAAGGAGGACATAGAACAGTAGCGATTCGTGACGTTATTCCTCCTCTGAGTTGTGCCTTCGTTTGAAGCACACGAGTACTCCACCATATATCTCCTATAGTGACTCCGATTGAGCGCACTGTTGTTCCCAGTCATATGAGGTTCGTTGGTCGATAGGCGTCTGGATGTTGCTGGTGGAAAGTTTCGATCATATCTTTCAGCTTCGTTAATCCTGAAGCCGGTTCCCATGAATTTTCTGAGTCAGCGTAGTCTAACCATTTGACTAGATATTGTACTCCCTGACGGTTTCTCGTTGGTCTTGAGTCCAAAATTGCTTCGACATCATATTCATTGTCTTCAGGAAGTAATTCAGCTGGTTCCCCTGGGTAGTTTACTCCATGGGCTTTGGTTTCTTTGTACGGCGATAGAAGTGAAGCGTGGAAGACTGGATGAATTCGCCAGGTATTCGGTAACTTGAGTCGGTAATTGACTTCACCAATAACGTCAGTGATTTCGAATGGACCGTGACGACGATTTGCTAACTTAGCTTTTGGCCTCGTTGTCTTCAGATTTTTTCCGTCTAGTAACACTTTGTCTCCAACCTTATATTTCATTCCTTCATTTATATGATCCTTGTTTTGTTCCTTCATCGTTCCCACTGCGGTCGACAGACTTGCTTTTAATCCTTCCCAGAGTATGTCCAAACTCTGAAGGCGTTCTTCGACTTTTGGTATGTGCGAAGTTGGATTGAATGTAGGGAAGAGTCGGGGTAGATAACCATGGAGTAATTTGAAGGGTGACTTTCCAGTTGCTGAATGGGTTCGCGTATTGTGGCAGAACTCAGCGTAAGGTAGGTATTTAACCCAATCATCTTGGCGGTAGTTACAGAAGGTCCGAAGGTATTGTTCGAGTTCTTGATTGAATCTTTCTGTCTCGCCATCTGTTTGTGGGTGATAAGCTGTACTGAGTGCCGAGGTGATACCTAGCTTAGCGTATATTCCTTTCATTACTTGGCTTGCGAATTGAGGTCCACGGTCGGATACCATTTTGTCCCACAAGCCATATCGTCGCCAAGTGTTGTCGAATAGTAGGTCAATTGTTCCATCACTATTGATATCCTTTCTGCATGGGGAAATGACAACCGTCTTCGTTGAACGATCGACTGTGACGTGAATTGTGTTAAAGCCGTCACATTCTGGCAGATCCGTGATGAAGTCGGTTGTAATCGTGCCAAAGGGTCGTTCTGGTATTTTGTTCAGAATCAGTGGTACATGCACCGGGTGATTAATTGCCTTGGTTAATTGACAAGTAGCGCATCCTTCGACGTAGTCACGAACGAATACTGACATACCAGGCCACCAGAACTCTCTACTGACGAGTTCGTACGTCTTGGATCATCCCGGATGTCCCGCAGTAAGGCTGTCATGATGCATTTTGACAATATCTCGCCTGAGTTGCTGGTCGTCTGGGACGTAGATTTTTCCTCGGAACAGGATGATTTCATCTTCATAATTCCATTCCTGTAGGTTTTTTGCCAACGCGCGTGGTCCGTTGTTAAAGATAGTTTGTAATGCACTCACGACTTCGGCATCCTTCTTTGGGCAGTCTTTAATCCGCCTTCTCAACTCTGTATCTCTGATTGCGATTATTGTTCCTGGCCTCGTCGCTCTTATCCTGAAGAACTTGGGATCAAGCAAGACCCTATCTTTGTTGTCATTCTCGACTCCCTCTTTATGGTCTGGTCTTCAAGAGAGTGGGTCACTTCAATTAAGGCTTCCAGGTTTGTGAGTGAGCGTGAAGTCGAATCTAGTCAGAAACAAGGCCATTCTTGCTTGTCGCCGGCTAAGTTTCTGAGCGGTAGTGAAGTACCTGAGGTTGTCATGATCAGTTAAGATTTCGATAGTATGTGGTCCGCCTTCAAGGTAGTGTCACCAGGCTTCCAGTCCGCATATGATTGCCAATAATTCTTTATCATGAATGTCATAGTTCCGCTCAGTTTCAGACAAAGCTTTCGATAGATACGCTATGGGATGCCATTTATCGTCCGGTCCTTGTTGTTGTAGGATACCTCCCGTAGCGTAATCAGATGCATCGACTTCTACTCAGGCATGAGCAAGACTGGAGAAGACGTGAACGCATCTTTGAGTGCCTGAAAGGCTCTTTCGGTTTCATCTGACCATTTCCATGGGTGATCCTTCTTTGTGAGATCGAACAGTGGTTGTGCGATTTTTGAGAAATCACGTATGAAACGACGATAGAAGTTTCCGAAGCCAAGGAATGACTGTACGTCTTTGACATTACGTGGGATCGGCCATTTGGTTACACCTTCGACTTTGATTGGATCCATCGCTAGTGTATTGTGTGAAACGATGAGGCCTAGGAACTCCACCGAGTCGGTTTCGAAAGTGCATTTTTCCGGTTTAGCGTACAAATCGTTTTCTTGAAGTCATGCAAGTACTTGTTTTACCATGTACTGATGTTCTTCCAGTGATTCCGTGAATATTAAAATGTCGTCCATGTAAATCACGACTTTTCCGGAATTGATCAGGTCCTTGAAAAGAGCACAGTGGAGGTTCGGGTCTGCAGATGCGGATCGTCGACTTGTCATATACTAATTCTTCTTCAAGCTAGGTAGTTGGGTCCTAGGATAAAGGAGGATGGTAGTCCGTAGTCAGGGGAAAATGATGATGGAGAGTAGTTGACGTGTTCTCTAAGGAATAGAGGTCCCCTAATCTGAACCACAGTTTCTCCTGTATTGAAGTCCTCTTTCACCGTTATGTATGAAAATGTCGAGAGGACTACGTCACCTGAGATAAATTTCCACACCCAACGTCTTATGCAGATGAAGTGTCAGTCGAAGCTCCAAGGATTCGCTTGTATGTTTCTTCCGTGGGAGACCCAATATTCAGTGTGTAAGAGATAGAGAGGGAAGGGGAATGGAACTCGTTCGTAGTCAGAAGGGGTTATGGAGGGTTCAAAACGAATTTGAGAAAATGGGGTAGACAGAGTGACTGGTGTAAGAGGAGTGGGCGATGGTTGTTTTTGAGAAATAACGATGGACGAAGGTAGTCAAGGGAAAAACTCAATTTAGTGAGGTGGGTGTATGGGAGTTCGTTCAAGTGTCAAGGTTGTCGATACACTCAATAACCACCCAAGTCACACAATACGAGAAGACCGGTTACAAGGAGATAGATTGAGAGAGAGAGAGAGATGGAATAGTAAGCAGACTAGGCTCTACACTGCGTAGTAATAGTACAGAGCAGAGACAAAGTGAACGAACTAAGGAGTAGGTTACAAGGATAGCAGGTATATAAGTAATGTGTGAACAGATGGGAAGAAGTAGGTAATAATAAAACGGTACCATGTGGAGATGTCAAGGATGAGAGAATAGTAAGTTAAATATGGATAGATGAAGGTACTGGATCACAAAGAATGATTGACAGTGGGAACGTCCGTGGAGATAGAAAGCGGAGGAGATAAGTATGTGAGTCATAGATCTGGGAAGATGGTAACTATAGACGATGATGGGAAACGATTGATGTTTATGGGGTTAAAAGTAAATAGAGTGGGAAATGAGTGGTAAAAAGGGAAAAGAATAGAAATGAAATGAATAGGCAGGGGCAATTCATGACAGGAGCTGCATCAGGAACCAGTTGGGAAGGCAGACTTCACAGGGGTTTTCGGAAAAGCATTCCTGGATTCCATCAACAATGACACCATTCTCGTGGCATGGAAGGCAACAGGTCTCCACCCATTTGATCCATCGGTCATAACGAAGGAGCAGATGCAGCCTGCAGAAGCGAAGTCAGTCAACAGCTTGTTCGCTTTGACACAGACAAGCCCAGTCAAGGCTATTGTAAAAAGTTTTCGCACCTATGAACCTTCATCATTCGAGCTGGATCCTTCCCTTGCTGCATGCCCTGCAACCCCTTCCACCTCAGCACACAGCTCCCCACCAATATCCAGCCCCCTACGACGCCCTAGAGAGCCACCATCCTCCCCTGAAACACCATCAAAGCGAATGTGTATCCTGACATCAAACCTTTCAGCCACCACATCGGCTTCATTCTTGACATCCAAAGACCCCTACAGCTCAAGTATTTCCCTTCCAGCATTGCTCGAAAAAGAACTGGCCACTATGGAAGAACCAGACTGGGACCTTATTGGCATGTCTTCTGATCCTAGTCAGTACATCGGGAAGGAATCTATGGGAAGGCAAATTTTCAGACTCACCGGTGCTCTGTCAAATGCCAAATCTCTTATTGAAGTCCACCGAGAGAATGAGGAGGCTTGGGCAGCACAGGCAGTGCTACAGGATTTGACATTAGTTAAGATGAAGAGGGTCATCGTTGCACAGGAAGAGAGGAAGAAAGATAAAAAAGAAAAAGATAACATCTCACTTCTGGGTCCTGGTGAAGGTTATGCTCGCATCTGGTCAGATGAGAGTATCTTGGAGTTCAAAAGGAAGAAGCAGGAAGAACAAGAACAAGAGGCTAAAGCAAAGGAGGAAAGAGCCAAGAATAAGGAGGATATGAAGATAAAGAAGGCAGCCTTTGAGGCAGAGTGGAAGAGTATAATGGAGGGACATCAAAGGGCAGTTGATGAGTGGAACGAAGAGTGTCGGAAATTGAAGGAAAATGGTGTAAAGAAGAAGGATTGGCCTTGGAAACCAACGCACATTAGCAAGAAAGATTTGTTGGTCCAGTGGTTTGGGACAAACAGGAAAGCATCCCAGACTGTTGATGGAGATGAGGAAGGGGCTGAAGGCGGCGAAGGCAACAATGAGAGGAATGAGGACAGTGAAATGGATGAGGATTGAGGTTGCTTACTTAACATTGTCACAGTGTCTCAAGGAACCTGAAAGCGTGACATTTGGACTTTCTCGAAGAAAAAATTCCTCTGCTACATCCACTACTATTAGATACTACTTATTGTAGCTTACAAGATACTTTAAGGTATGCTAATGTAGCTGCGAAAAAAAGATTTCGTATATTTGCCATGTATCGAGTACTAGAGACAGAACTCAAATTTGTGTCTCAAGGACCGGTACATGACTGTATAACAGCAAAACTGCTGACTACAATTTATAGGATGCTGACTGAAACTTGACTGAAATGTAACCTGTTTCATGATTGACAGATTTAATAAGCTGTCAAAGCTTTGTGTCCCTGAGTGTCAATAGCATGTGTATCCTCGAGACACTCAGGAGAGTTAAAACAGAGGGATAAAAGGCAAATCTACAATGTGAAGGAAGGGTGCATCAGTGTTTTGACAACATACTGGTTACTGGTTCTTACTGGTTCAGTAGGTCAGATTTATAACTAAGTACTACATGATTTGAACGATTCCTGCTACCATTTAGGTAGTGGGTCTTGGGTGCCAATAAAAAACTGGCTGTTTGCAAGCTGCTGACAAATTCCTGCCACATTCACGCTGTTCCCTCCTAAAGCCTCACCACCTTCTTGCCATGACAGGTTTTTCCATGGAGACTGATTGTAGGGTACTGGCAGTCATGGCACATGCCACTTTCTTTGTTAACTGTACACTCCTATGAATAGAGCACATATCTGGCATTGGATCTATGTAGACAGCACTGTTTTCCTGCATACATTTGGTCATAGCAGAACTCTCCTCATAAGGTTCTGAAGCATCCAGAGTCTTCGAAACAAAGATATATCCATCCTGTCACTTTTACTCCTGAGTGCTGCAGTGACACACAGATTTTGACAGTCAGGGACAATACATTTTTTCTGATAGGACAATGATGGAACAGTTTACATTGTGATCACCCAGCCATAAATAGGATGTCCTCTGTTGGTGCATATTGTCTTTCTTCCCCACTTCATGTCTTCTCTCATTGTATATCAATCAGCACCATTCAAGTCCTTGGTTATGGCTATGACCCTAGGTTACCTGCTGGTTTTCAGCTAGGGAACACATGAGGCTAGGTTCAGTCCTCTACAGTGGGATTTCAAAGAAGGATATGGAAGTCGGGTTCCCAAATTCTGGTTCGTGGTGCTGGAATGTCTGGTGGCTACACTTGGCTTAGGATCAGTAAAACTGGAAGTGGAGGTGAGCACTGATAGTGAAGGACAATAACTGAGGTTGAAATGGCTGAGGGAGGAGCTATGATAAGCTTCAGAGAAATTTGGCTTGGTTGCAGTGTTGAACAATAATGCACTACATATTTATCTCTAGATGCCAGTGGAACAGATGAATTGAATGATGTATGGTAATTGCTGGAGTATTGCTACTACTTGTGAAATGGGTCAGGTAAATTATCATCTATAGGTATGCTCTGTCGGCAGGTGGTAAGTATATGCAAAGGGTTGAGGTTGAGGATACCGGCATGTACAGTCGTGGACAATCAAAGTTGGTAAACTTTTGGTTGAGTTTTTCCCAGGCCAGCCGACCTCTAGGGGGGATGAAAAGTACCAAAATGGGTCATGAGAAAAACTTTGGAAGACCATTTTTCGATCTATTCTGACATTCTGAGTACAAATCTGTCAAAATTATACCCCCAAAAACTCAATATCAAGCGCTAGAGACTTTACTGACTTTGATTGTCCACAACTGTACTGTCCCATTTCGTTCAATTCGCGAGGGCATTGTGACCGTGACATGCCCTCGCGAATTTTTTGACCGCGAAAACTGCGGCGTGAGCAGTGACTCGAGCTTTTTTCCGCGAAATTTCGCGAATGGCTTTTTGTGATGCGTGACGGCCGATTTTTTTCGCGAATTTTGGGGGGTACGTGACGCGTGACTCGCGAATTGAACGAAATGGGACAGTAGTAGCAGGCTCTGCCACCATGAAGGGGCTGGCCCTTCACCAGTTATTAATATAGCTACCATAAGCTTAATAGATAGTCCAGGATGTATGGGGAACATTTTTGACAAGTCCAGGTTCAATGCGTCGGGAGCATCAGATAGGTCCCAATCATCATCCCTGACAACGACGGCAATTATTACCGGTCGTTGATCAACATCACGGACAATGCCAGTGATGTATTAAGTGATGCCAAGACAAATTGGGCACTATTCACAATGTCATTCTCACTTACCATACTCATCGCAGACATTTCACTGGTCAGAAAAAATTTCAGTTGGTTCACTGGTAAATGGTTAGCTGGGGTACCGGCCAAAACCAGTCAAAACCAGTAAGTTGTCAAAATACTGATGTGTTAGCTGTGAAGCTGTGAAGAAAAGACTGTTGGCCAAGTGATAGCTGAACTGAGGGAGGGAAGTATCAACATTGTTGCAAAGTCAACGGCTGTTGCGAAGGTCAAGGCCTGACCAATCAAACTCTGCAGAGAACCCAGTCACAAGAAGTAAACGGCAAGCTCCTATGAGGGGTTGGCGAGAAGCGTGGGATCGCGGCAAAGACTTATCAGCGGCTTGCTAGCAGCCGGTTTTTTTTGGGGGGGTCGGCGAGAACCATGGGATCACGGCAAAGATTTATCAGCGGCTTGCAAACAACGGGTTTTTTATTGGCACCCAAGACCCACTACCTAGACGGTAGCGGGAATATGGCTAACGCTGCAACCCTCTCGTAACTTGCCATGCGAAGCAGTGGCATCTTTCCTCAGTAAATGTAACGAAGCAAGGCCCAGCTGCGCTTGTGAGACGGTCTCCCTATTTCCCGCGTGTTTTGAAGCACCGGACGACTTGTTTTTGGCAGAGCATTAGGGAGGACGTCATCGTCATTGTTGTGGATGATGACGAAGATTGACGTTGGGGTTAGGGTTTGCGTGCTGCACCGACTTCGTCCACCTACCAACCACTTAGCTACCATATTCCCTACGGCGACAACTACACATAGCCGTTGGTTGCAACTCAAATTTCCCCTAGTCTGAGAGTAAACGCGACCCCGTTCAACGTCAGGGCCGATTACGTAAAACATCGGAGTTTGAAATCTACCTTCTTTCATACTTATAGGTCGTATAGCCCTGCTCTAATGCTAGTTTTGTTCTTAATAGCATAGAGTTGATAATGGCTTGGAATCCGAGTTGAAAAAAGCCCAGACCTAGGGCAAAACCTGTCGCTGTAGTGTGGTCCTCAAGGGGGTGGCGGACCGAATATCCGGAACAGGGGGTGGGAGGGGAGGGGGGTCTATGGTCTGGCCAAATTTTTTTTTTGACAACCTCGGACTGAGCGTCTCGGAACGTCCTATGAGGTGCTGATTAATGTCAACGGAGGTGGATAAACGTCAGTTAAAGTTTAAGCAAGTTCTGAGGGTCTTCTAGTACAAGTTCGTAGCTACCTTATACATACAAACTAGTTGGCGTACTGGAACAAAGATTTTGCAACCTTACTACAATCCGCCTTCTCTACACATCGTTCATCGCCATGCCCAGAAAGAAAAAGGAACCCAGCGAATGGACAGCCACAGTGTCCTTGTCTGTCCGATCTTTTAGTTCCATCGAGACCCAGATTGCCATGTGGGCAACAAGAACATTCCTTCAGAGCGCGGCGTCAATTGGAAGTGCGACTCTTGTCAAGAAATGGCTCACAAAAGACGAAGGGTCTAGTCGGTAGAGGATGGGTAGCATTATCTTGTCTTATCTTATAGTTTATCTAATCTTATCTGGCTGATATACTATATATGGAAGGGGGAGGGAGGGGGGGCTCTGGGTAGGCCACAAAAATTTTTTATGAGTGGATGTAAAAAAAATTTTGGCCGCCACCCCCTTGGTGGTCCTGTAGTAGCCGCGTCGATTTGCCGGTTAGCCGGCTATTGGTAATAGATTCGCTTGACCTTCTCAGTTTACGATGTTTCTAACAAGGTTTCGCAATTTTGACCTCTACTGGGATATAGATTTGATATTCTACACGTTCAGGTGAGTTTTTCAGAGGGAAACAAGTCCAAAGGCTCTTGGGTCGTGTCGCTCATAACGTGACTAATTTTACATAAGCAGGTCCTGTGGTGCTGGGCAATTGCGGTAAGCCGAGCGCAATGTTTGTACATGTTGACCAAAACCTTCCACTACTGTATATCCGAGGGCTGTTGCGCTCCCGAATTGTTTAGACCACCTACTACTCACACCTCAAAAGTGCGCGTTGTAATCCAATGTATACTACTTAATCTTCATTTTGATCAGAGGAATTTTTTTAATTGTAAGAAAATCTGGACTTATGGGGATTATGACTGTTTTTACACGCGGTTTAGTACTTAAAGCTTCAAATCCGAACAATTCCTCTGGAGCAAATGAAGATGACGGCAAAAAAAGTATGTCTGCGCAAAAAGATTGGTCAATAGTTTGTTTGAAACAGGAGGTCAAATCCAAAAAGTGATTTCGAGGCCGAAACGCGCCAAACGCGTTATGTAAGCAGCAATGATCCTTGTACGCGTCGCTCCTGTCGCGCTCTTTTCGCGTCTCCACCCCCTCTCCATTCATGGTACGCGGTAGAAAACCTTTTTTGACTCCCAGTCAAGACGGTCAGCTAGCAAAGGCGCGTAAAAATCGATGGTCGGCCTCAGAAAAGGAAAAATATGACGAAATGACCCCCACCAAAGCAACGAACAAACAACTCGTCAAGGCAAACCTTCACCTCAAAAAAGCGAACACACAGTTGGAGGAGGACAGTGAGAGGCTGCAGAGAAGGCTAAACGAGATGAAGCAGCTGCTTGAGAAAGCTGAAAATGGATGGTGATGAATAGAGTGGGAGTAAAATTATTTAATTGGGCATCTTAAATCAAAATTTACATACTTAGTACCTACTACATACAAGTCTTGGTAGATAATTGAAACACAATATGAGGCAAATAGTACAAGACATCGAGTGGAAAGAGGCGAGACGACAATTTCGACGTGGGGTGCCAGGAATATGCTCGCGTGGCGCTTAGTCAGCGTCACAGAAACTGATCCGCGAGTGCCCAGCACCAGGTCCTGACGTTGCACGCCGCGTCAGGTTACTAACACCTTGGGCGGCGTCGCATATTTCCAAAGATCTCTGTGCAAACTTAAATTTCGGATTTTTCAGTGCCATTTTTGCTCGCCCGGGCCTACTCCATATGGGACCAATTTGAGGTCGAACAGCCATATGGAGTAGCTCTGGTGCCGGGCATAAATTCATCATTTATGTTTGCCCAAAAGATCTTTCCAAATATGCATTGCCGCCCAAGGTGTAACAGACCCCTACACAACACTTCTAATGTAGGGGTCTGATTCCGAGAGACTAAATTTCCCCTGATGATTTTCCCAATGGAAAAACGTACGACGTCTACACTCGGGCATATAGGACTCGGGCTTCACGGATCTGCCAATCATAGGGTTCTGCCAATAGTGCTCGGAACCGTCCGTATACGGTCACGGTCGTATTTTTACGGAATATCCGGACCCGTACCGTATTTCTTCTTTCAACTGTGCATACGGTACGGGTATGTCGGAACTTTCATTTCGGCATTATAATTAGTTCGGCATCATGATGTCATTATAACCGGCATGAACCAAATATAGACGCCGTTATAATTGCCTCATGGGCATCGCCGGCATCATCCTCTGATCAACAGAAAAGCCTTCGCTCTTCGGTGAAGTACCTGTTCCCTCCCATCACTACCCATACAGCCGAGATACATACTCTTTGTCGATTATTTCCTACCTTATGCCTCCAAAACCAAATAAAATACAATGCAAGGTCAATGAAGACGGCCTGGTGCAATGCAATGTTTGCTTTGATTTCTTTCATCCGAAGGGAGTCACCCGGCATGAGCGGGGATGCATGAGAGAAGACCAGGATAAAGCTGCTACAGAGAAGTATCATGCTACGCACATGAATGGTGAGTAAGACAAGCCTATCAATTATTCATATAATATCCGTATAATGATCAAAATCCCAATTTTCCAGACCCAGATTATCTTGCATTCCCTAATCCAGGCATGTCCTATGTAACCCTGTCACTTTCACAGTATTTAGGGATCAGTAGGGCCAGCAAATACTGCCATATCTCATAGGAGAACCCAAGAATTTGGTTTGCCCAGCAACATTAGGGGTAAGTCAATACTATTACTGTAGTAGATCTAAGTGGTAATTCCTGAGATGTCAATAGAACCCGAGGATAGAGAGTTTGAAGATAGGGAGTTTGAGGACTTTCAGGCTGCTATCTTCAGTAAGTCCATAATATATATTATCTGAAGGCCATATTATGTTCAACATCATTGTAGATAGCTTGGATGATCCAGTCCTTGAGCCTCCTGAACAAGCCCATGCAGGAGTGCTCAAGGATGATATCAAGACAGAATTTCATCCTAATAGTGGGCAAGATCAGACAATCCAGAGGTTTGATGATTTTGGATTTGGACAAGCATCTGATCCATGGCCTCCAACTGACTTTACTCCTTGGAAACCCTTTCGATCAAGACTTGACTTTGAGATTGCAGAATTTGCATTACATGCAGGCCTCTCCTCAAGTCTCACTGAGGACCTTATAAAGCTCCTCAGCCGCTGTCGAGATAAGCCTGATCCAGATGATTTGTTTACAATTGAATCTGCATCTGAAATGCAGAAATTATGGGATCTTGCTGCTATAAAAACTCTGCAGGTAAGTACATTAACTGCATAATTTATCAGAAGTATCTCAATATCAGAATAGTTTCAGAAGGCACCTATCAAAGTTGAGTACAAAGGGGAGCCCAAGACTTTTGATGTACATTTTCGGCCACTATCGGAATGGGTAGAGGAGATTGCCACAAGTCAGAAATTGGCACCATATCTCAATTGGGATGCTCGCATTCTCTCCAAGTTTGATGGTCAGAAGTGGGAGCGATTTATTGAGGAACCTTGGACTGCTGACTCCTGGTGGCGCATTCAGGTCAGACCTTTACATATAATTTATATCCCACAATCTTGCTTCCTGGTTATTGATAATTATTACAGCATGAACTTCCCAAAACTGCAAAACCATTTTTTATCATTCTTTATGCTGATAAAAATAAGCTATCGTCTTTTGGTACACAGAAGGGCTACCCAGTGATTGCACGATGTGCTAATCTGCCATCTGACATTCGAAATGGAACAGGGTTAGGTGGTGGTAGACTTGTAGGCTGGCTTCCAATTGCAAGCATATCTAAGTTTTAAATTATATGTTGTGACCACTAACATCATAATCCATAGGTTGATGAAGACACTGCTGAGACTGGAAAAACAGGCTTTGTGAATTTCAAGAATGCAGTATGGCATGCCTCTGTCCGCAAGATTTTGGAATCTATTATTCCTCATTCAGAAACTGGCTGCTTCTTGAAATGTGGTGATAATCACGCTAGGTGCTTGTTCCCAATTCCATACATATTATCTTCTGATTATGAGGAGCAGTAGGTCTTCAAAAACATGGTTATATTTTTTTATTGATGTTTTATTATGCTTACAGATGTGTTATGGCTTTGATTCGAGGCTTAGGTGGATTATGTCCTTGTCCAAAATGCCTGGTGCCTAGTCATGAGCTTTCAGACCTCTCGAAGCTGTTTCCAGCACGAGATGTTCAAGAAACACGTCTTCTCATGACTAAAGTTTTTGCTAGCAAGACAAATACTGAAAAGGATAATCTCACAAAAGAGTTTGGACTTAGGCCTGTGGCTGTAAGTTGCATCATATACTGTGGAATTCCTTTGGTAACTGTGATTTTAGAATGTGTTTCTTGATGTCAACTTCATGGATCCATATATGGCTTCCTCTTTTGATGAACTCCATTTTGGCAGTGGGGGTACTTGGGATGACCATTTATTTGCTCAGTTCAAGAGGCATTTGGATGAGATAGCTGGCCAGGGTGCAAGAGCTGCAGCTGTCAAAATTGATTCAAGGTCAGCTTAATCCTTTTTTTGTTTTTGATTCTCACTGTATTCAAATCTCAAGATTCTCTAACATGCCTTCTTGGAGCACATTGAATCACTTCAAGGCAGTCACCAATATCTCATTCAACGATGGCTCAAAGCATAGAGACATATCAAAGGTCAGACTTCCATGCACATCCATTGCAAACACTCTTGAATATCGATATTTTGTACCAGATTTTTTTATATGCTGCACATGATGTTTTTGAATCCACTGCTGCATTCCAGCTCTTGAGATGTCTGAGAGCTTACCTGAACATAAATATGTATGGTTCTCTTGATCTCCAGACAGAAAGCACCATTTCAGAGGGCAGGAAGGCTGTACTAAAATTTTCTGAGATGATATCAGTGAGTTCGTTAGTGTTATTTTGGATGCTCTGTATAATTTGTCTACAGATGTATGAGCGTATGAGTGCAAGATCAGAGAATGATGAGGTAGCCAAGAAATCCTGGAATTTCATCAAAATGCACTACCATACCCATTGGTTTGATGACATCCTTGGGAAGGGAGTCTCACGTGTTTTTGGCACAAAAATCAATGAGAAGATGCATGGTCCTTTGCGCAAAATCTACCATGAGAGGACTAATTTTAAAAATGTTGCAGATCAGGTAAATATCTGACTATGCAGATCTTCTAACCATTTTAACCATATGCTGCAGATTACACGAATCCAGCACCAGTTTATGGTCTCAGTCACTATTCGCTCAACACTCAATGATATTGACGATTACTCAAATAAATCTGAAGAAGACAAGCTGGATCAGGGCGGCATAATAAAGGAGAATTTTTATCTTGGAGGCAATCAGAAGGGCTTGGCATTCCAGGATCTGGAGAATCATCACAAATCTGATTCTTCATTTCTGAGATTCCGTATTCGCCTTGGAGAGTTTATATCTGGATATCTCCCTGCACATGGTATCCCACTTCCTGGAAACAAGGCTATCAAATTCAAGGCCTCTGACTTGGTATGTGACATTTCTTGCTTGATTTAAGTACTACTAATTGTCAAGTATTATAACAATAGATATCACCGTATCAGTATCTCAAAACATACTTTCAATCTCTAGAAACCTGGCGCCCAGAGGTCAATCGGCTCCGGTGCAACCCCAGCTTTTATGGAAAACCTCGATTTCATTTTGTCCTTTTCCACGCCACAGAAGATGAATTTGTCTTTGCGCAACTTCTTTATCTGTTCACTTGCCGGATTGGAGACGGCACATATCCCGTTGCACTTGTCCAGCCATACAAGGTGGTACGTAACCGGATTGCTAGCAATAGAAGGTTGGGTCTCCTGCGAATCAGAAAAGAGGCCAGTACAGAATTCATTCCGATACAATCAATTGTTCGAGGAATTCTTGCTCCAGCCGTTGATGATTCTTCTGGTTCAGCAGATAGGTTTGTGATGGATGTTCTTGATGGAGATTTGTTTCTTAGAATGAAGAGGCTATACCCGGGTTTTACGGAGGTATCATGATTCATGATGTAAAACATTTATTACTTACCATTTGTAGAAAGTTCAAAGAAAATGATGCGAGAAGTCCGACGCGATGCTGCCTTGAGGAAAGGTTAATCTTTCACAATTTTTGACATAATAGGATCCAGAACTCTGATGCAAAACGCTGCCTCGAGTGGAGTCAGTTTTTTGACACATAAGTACATAAGTCAACACCTGCTTTGAACGCAGCCTCTTACGCTCACTCTTGCACTCCCATCTCGACACCTGTAACATGTCCGACAGTGACGATCTTGGTGAATTTGGTGAGGTTGGCGAGGAGATCAGTAATCTTCTGGAAATTGTTGTTCCGCCTGCTGGGAGTAATCCAGCTCTAGTCTACCAGGTGCGTCGTCGTTACATATAATTTCTCGCATCAAGTGTATTTCTGACGAGTTTTTCAGCGGCTTCAAGAAGCCCATTTGCAGAATCAGGCTCTCCGTGAGAAGATTCCTCAGCTCCAGCTTGCCATCAGCGTACTCAAAGCCAAAACATCCAAGCGTAAACAAGGCCGAAAAACGCGAAGCTCCTGTTGATCCTGGTGTAGCCCCTTTCATTACACAAATTTCCCATCTTGGAGCGAAGTTCATGGTGATGAATGAACCTTGGATCAACGCCGAAATCTTTCAGTGTCCTTTACCAGCAAATCATGTCGATCCTTTCTCCCCAGAACGATTCGCTGATCAGACAACGTACAAGGCCAGAATGATTGCAGAGTTGCACAGCCATCTTGGTGATCCACGCTTGCAACATCTTGCAGCCACCTTACCATCGTTCAAAACCGAGGTTTGCCACCTACTTCATATTTCACAACTGTTTTTACTGACATAAACTATTTATTGACAGTTTCGGAAAGCTGTTAACAACCAGCGTACTCATACGACGGATCGTGTTCGTTCACACACCACTATCATTCTTCGTGAACTTTCACCTCCTGATTTCATCTCCATTGCAAAAGCAGGGGAAAAGCGTGCTGAATCTGACAATCTCACAGTCTGTGGACACAAGGAAAGAAGGATGTCCGTGAAGAGAAGCTTGCACCCATTTTTTTCCCCGATCAAATCATCAACCCGCATACACTTTTCCTCAACGAGTTCCAGCCCCGTGTAAGTATTGTGATCATATTCTATTTGTATTCGGCTTAACCCTTATTTTGCAGATCATTCGCGTTACGCTTTTTGGTCCCACATCCATCAAGAACCCAGATGACAAAGTGGGAGGCAATTTGGCTGGCCATCTGTGGGGAGTACGTGGTGTCAATGCATCTTGCATTGCTCTTTCTGCAATCATGGTACGTGCGCATTATCTATTTTAATCAGGTACGGTAATACTCACTACATAAAATTCTCTAAAGCTTCGCTTCATCATCTCACCTGATAAAGAGTTTTCCGAACTTGGCACTGTGTCACGTATTCCTTATCGCGAACATTTCCAACAGTACCGCAAGATGATTGTATTGGCCGAGTCAAAAGGTACATCCTGGGCCAAATCTCTATACGACTTCTACAACCGACGAGTATTTGCTGGTGTCACTGGCATTACATTTGCTCCCACGGATCCTAGCACTTCTGGCGGTACTGAAATTGATGAGCTCGATGCGCTGATGCAGCAACTCATGGTACCATCAGCTCCGAACGTTGCCCATCAGGTTCCGCATACCTCATCCGATCCTTCCTCTGACACTCTTCCCTCTGTCGTCATCACACAGGCCAACACTCCGAGTTCATCAGACATTGATGCTGCTCACGCGGGTGTCAATGATCTTGATGTAGGGGTACCTGATCCATCAAATCAACCTCGTGGTCATAGAGGTGGAACTGGGCATAGGCGAGGAAGGGCTACCAGAGCTGCTCCCTCTAGCACTCCCCTCGGAGCCGAGTCTGATGAGCCGGAACGTAGTACGCGCCCCAAGCGGAGTACTCAGAGAAATTAGTACCACTAATACTACTCATTGCAGTTTGTCTGAATTGTACATACATACATCTAGGTCCTAAATACATTGGTTGTAGCTTCAGAGTAGATTTCAAGAGGTTATATGAATGCCAAGTCACTATGTCGCCCACATCGGTTGCACAGTGCGCAGTATATGGGCCACAAATCGTACCTCGAATAGAGCTTGATCTCTGGTACTAATACAGGTCATTGGCCTAACTGTCTATCACGTCTCAATGTGTTCATTTAAACGCTCAGCAATCGCAAGGGTTCAATTCTCGAGTTGGGCCTAAGGATTCATTTTTTGATTGTCGGTGTCGAGCCCCCCTTGATGCACGGCCACTCCTCATCATGTATTATAACGGCTCCAACCGGCACCCATATAATGATTTTCTTCATCTTAATAATCGGCTTATTTCGGCAACTTGCCATTATTCAAGTAATAACAGATTACGCTATGTTATGATGTCATTTCAAAAGTTCCGACATACGGGTCGTATACCGTCCGTATACGGTCTTTATGACCGTCTTGCCGAGGGATCCCCGAAGGAGCTCTAGAGCAACTTTTTACCTTATTTTGGCTGTCCATTGTCGTTTGGAAGCTAGGCTAAAAGGTTTGAATTGACTGCTTCATGCACTCAATCATTTTTAATGCGCATCAGACGGTTTCGGTGAGTATGAATGAGCAGAATTTACCTATTTTTCGGAGTTTACCAAGGATTCACTTCGATCTCACCAGTAAATATAAATTGAACCGCAACGCAATCTATTTTGGTCAATTCTTCAGGGCAAAATGTGGACTCGGGCATCTCGGAAGACACCAAACCGTATTACGACCGCGTACGGTAATTACGGACGGTCTAATACGGGTATGACCGTCGCGTACCCGTACCGTATGCTACCTGCGCTGCTGTCGAGACGGTACGGTCACGGACCCGTATTGACGGTACCGTAAACCGTCATATACGGAGACGGTTCCGAGCCCTATCTGCCAAACTTAAGGTACATCGTACGGCTTGTGAGACTGCACTGGGCACAAGTTTCGAACTTTCGCCAGTCTTTGACTATCTATGCTGATTGATGTATTCAGTATTATTGATGGAGGGAGAAGCACGAGTTCTCATGAGGCAAGTTGAACTTCTAAATATCACAAGGGTATCTCGTCACAATCGAGCCAGGTGAGCGCTAGAGCATATGCGGCTTTCATTGTGAGCACTAAGTCCAGGCGAATTCTTGAAGGCCCGGTCAGAACCCCTCTGTTAAAGCAAGCTCAAAATTTATCAGCTCGACGATCGATCATTGAAAATAGTCAGGCAGTAGACTCAGAACCGAGGTGAGGGCTGTGATACTTGACTCCTTGAGCGATAAGACCGGCCTGTTGGAATTCTATACTTTCAGACAATCATCGCATGTATATCTATACATTACGATAGTACTTGATTGATACCCTATGGAAATTGATGCGTTGATGCTTCTTGATGCTCACGAACAACCTTTGCTTGTCAAGCAACCCGCTACTAGTTCCGGAGGACAACCATTGCCGGAGCCCAGGTACCACGCAAGGCTGCAATGGGTCTTTCCTTGAAGGACGCTTTCCGGAGTTCAGGTTGTCAAGATGAAAATCATTGATGCGCGTCAGTACTGAATGCTGCTAGCCGCGTTGAGAACGTTGAGCTGACTCGTAAAAGTTTAGCCACTACTCAGCTCCTCTTCTCGAGGCCCACCCTACCCCTCCGCAGCTTCTCACAGCCTAGCCTACTTTCGATATAAATCTTATCATAACACCAAAACCTGCATTGGAGGATCTTGAGGACAAAGGGATTGGTGTCGACGGCGCACGGACTTTTTTCAGGTAGGGACTGAAGCTGTGTATCGAAGTTGGGGAGAGTTAAAGACCAGCTGGGAGTGACTGGAGTCTGAAGGCCTACCTGAAGTCAAGGCGGGTATCAGAAATCTGCGGGTACCCCATGCGGGTACACAGCGGGTACATGCGGGTGATGCGGGTGATGCGGGTACCCATTACCCTTTGCTTATCATGTAGAATCTTAGTTGATTAAGCCTTCTAATTGCTCTTTTTATTGTGTAGATAGTCCTTTCAAAATGCAGAGTCTGTTGTGTAGCAATTTCACAAAGAACAGAACGCGCTGTCGGTATTGAGGTAAAATCATTCATACAAAAATGATGGGATTTACGTGGTATATGCAAGACTCAGCATCACCTATCATTGACACTTTCTGACCCACTCTGCACTTACTTTTGCCCTTCTCTGCAAATGGGACTGCTTGTAAGTATGAGTATCCAACGTTACATAGCCTTAGTTGCATAGAATATTCTTTTTGTAGAAATGGCTTGGTAAAAGCATCATACGGCCCGCTGTTGATGCTACTTTAGCAGGCAGGTTAGTGTACCAGCATGAAAGGCAGTTCAGTCACAAATCACAGCCAAAAAATCTAAGGCCAGATTTGACATTTTCTATTTATTTCTTTTTGGATTTCTTCTGGATTTTTTTTTGGTCAGAGAGACTGAGCTTTCATTCATGCCAGGACAGTAGTATGTATGTGCAAATAGCCGTTCATTCTCTTCAACGGACTCTCATACAACATCAAGGCAAGAAACATAGTACCCGCATAGGTACCCGCATGGTACCCGCATGTGCACAGCCACTGCGGGTACCATGCGGGTACCATTCATGAGCATTACTAACATCCACACAACATCTAACAGTTTGAAAACAAGGAATGCTGTAGCTTCTGTACTAATAGCCAGTACCTTGACATGCTCAATGTGTAGAAGTAAATTTCTATCATAAATTCTAGTAAACCTTGGGCTGAATTCACATTGATCTTGACTTTTCTAGAATTGGATGAACAAATTACTTTATTGAACACTTGAAACATTGACTCAGTGATGTATTAGAATGAGTATGTTGCATTTACACTGCGAACCACGAAGAGTTTTATTGATGCAGGCTTCATTTCAAGTCTAAGGGTAATTTGGGTACATAATTCATAGAATATTGGCATGCAGAGAATGGAAATAGTCTCTAGTGCATGCAATAAGCTTTTGGCAAAAATATCTAGGCTGCTTTGTAGAGAAATACTTGAGTTAGGAATGAGACTACTGCAGATGGGAGTGAGTGGCTGTGCTTATCCATGTACATTTGAGTTTCACTACACTTCGTTGAAGTCTATCTACAAGCTCTATATTCACTTTTATGTCTCTCTACTATGTTACAAATGCTCGTATGTATGCCATATAATGCTGAACTCAAATATTTAATGGTACCCGCAGCCCACCCGCAGACCCGCATGGGGTACCCGCAGATTTCCCTATACCGAAGTCAAGGGACGGCCGGAAGGTCAGGCACCGGCGTAGTTACGAGCGATAAGCCTGTGCCTGAAGACTGAAACCCGATTGCACGTTACGACGGGTTATCCTTCAGCATTGGGGTTGTCGAATAGAATTATCCTCGGAGAAGCAGCTCACACTCGCTCAATACAGAGGATTTGATATTAAAGAGACGCAGCTCAGAGTTGCAATGCCTTTCGCTACCCTGCACCTACGGGCCCATCTGTCATTGTCCCCATGTCTTCCCTCGACCTGACACTCGGCCCCTTGGTTCTAGGTTTCACCATCAGTTCAATTCTCTACGGTGTGACTACTGTTCAGGTGAGAAATCAAGACAGTATTACAGCGACCAAGTCTAATTCGTTCATTCAGACCTATTGGTACTTCAAGCAGTTTTCTGGGGAGCAAAAATTTCTGAATGCAGCGGTAAGGCTTAAAATCTGATCTTTGTACCAGCTAAACAAAATCCGAAAAATGTACAGATTACGCTCATCTGGTGAGGTTTATGTATATTATATGTTCATCAAAGTTGTACTGCTTACTTCCAATCGTACAGGTTAATTGAACTCGCGCACCAAGCCTGCATTTCATGCGTAATCTATCAAGTCACAGTCACACATTTTGGGAGATCCCCATTTTCTTGATAAATCCCCATTGGCCTTGAATCTCAGCGTCTTTTTGGTCGGACTCGAAGTGGGTTTAGTGCAGAGTATCTTTATTTACAGGGTATGATTCGAATATCCCCTTCCATTCTGTTTTGCTTTCCTTCTATTCATTACAAATGCTGATTAGAATTCTTAACTTCTAGCTCT
The DNA here is from genome assembly GCA_013368315.1 of Tetrapyrgos nigripes. Taxonomy (NCBI): domain Eukaryota; kingdom Fungi; phylum Basidiomycota; class Agaricomycetes; order Agaricales; family Campanellaceae; genus Tetrapyrgos; species Tetrapyrgos nigripes. Next base: position 118,595 of record JAACJM010000094.1, on the reverse strand, counting down.
GGAAAGCCAATAAGCAGGCTCTTATAACAGCTGCCATGGCTGCCTTCGCTTTGCTGCGACTGCTTACAAACATTGTTGCCGGCGCTAGAGGCGCTGTGGCACCCAATTTCCAACAGTTCATTGGTAGGGATAAATGGCTGCTTATCACGGTAAGTGCAGGAATGTATTTCATGTTACATGTTCTGGTTGATTTACTGGCTTTCTATAATGACTGTGCAGCTGTGGGTAACTGGTATGTCACATACGCAATTCTTATGATTATTTGGAGTCCTATACATTTACCATATTTCATAGCTGCTGTTGTCGATATATCAGTCACTGCTTGTATGACATATACTCTCTCCAAGAGGCGTCAAAATGCAATTCAAAGGTGAGTTCAGAAGCATGATTGAAATACAAACAGCTAAACATCCCTGCCATCTCTCGTATGAAGGACCACGGAGCTGTTAGACAAGCTTATTCTTTGGACTATTGGTAAGTCTTAAGTTTCACTGTTAAATTCAAGCTTCAGTGCATTAGGCTAAATTTTTATTCAGAAATTTCCTTAATCACTACGTATGCAACGTTTTGAGACTGAACTTGAAAATGTTTTCATCTGTTTTGTTTAGTGCTGCTGCAGTTGCTACAGCAATTACGGTATGTGTGTAGTTTTTCTATTCAAAGTATAAGACTAAATCATTTCAAAAATCAACCTATTTTCACTGAATGTAAAGTTTGCGGTGGCCCCTCATAATAGTAAGCACGCATGCTGCTCACCGTTGCTCTTCCAATGCTCATCCAAATTCAACAAGCCATCTGGATAGCCTTATTTCTGATTCTACCCCGGTGTAAGAGCACACTTCTATATGTATTCCTTTTCATGAAAGAGCTAAAATTTTACCCTGTCTGATTATAGTGTACTCCAATTCAATCCTGACAGCGTAAGTGGCATACTTCTTGTGGGAATCTGGTACTCGGTTTTTGTTCATTATTGTTTTGTTTTATTTTCTTTTGGTTTTACGCACAGGTTAAACCAAAGGGGGGTATTAAGAGAGCAACGAAAGGATGGTGTCATTAGCATGAGCATTCCAAACTCCAACTCAGCCCCTCGAATGACTATCCCAGGCCTCAGTGGCACTGATACTGTGAATCCTGACTCGGATTTTTACTTGTCGAGGTCAGGATCAATGCAGTTTTCTAGTGTAAGTGCGAAGTAATAATACAACAGATGCAAGAAGTAATTGACAATGACAATGTTTCAGAACCGCACTCAGCCTGTTATTGCCATCGAAATGAACACAGTCACAGAGATGGACCATGACGCTGATGAGGCTAAATCAGATGGTAAGGCATATGTGTAAGTAAAGCATTAGGGGTAGGTATTTTGATTTCTCAATCTTTCCTCATCTATAGTACTTACAATCAGATTTTTTTCCTGTTTTTCCAGCAGTGTTTAGAAGGTCATGTACAAAAACTTGGTCTTGAAGCAAGTTCGAAGTACTTTGTATCTTGTGGGTTGTATAGATATAGCATCTGTTTTACGCAGACCAGATCTTTGATAAAGCTCAGTAGCATTGTCTCCTGTAACGCAAGCGAGATAGTGTTGCTTCCCTGATACGTATACTTATGCATAATATACTTTAGGATCAGGGTTTCTGTGCCACGGTCGACATACAGTACTACTCCGGCATGCTATTCAAGTTCATATCCCTCACAGAACTCGATATGGTCTGGGACTCGGACTATTCGAAGTTTGGTGGTTCTTGGCTTCGGAAGGGAAAGAGACGAGAGAGAGAGGTTCTTCCTCAGTTTATCTCTATATCGGAGCCTATATATAGGCCTGCGAAAGGAGACCCTGGATATCAGCAGAATACACCTGAGTTATAGAATGACAACTCACCGTGAAAGTGGAATCATTGAAACAGACGCGTAGAAACAGACTCGTTGGTGTCATAGTTGAAGGGGCAAGGGCATACTTTAAAGCGTGTCGCTTAGCGGCAGAACCGAAAGAGAAACTTCTGGAATCTTCAAGTCCGTATCAAATGCCTAAGAGAAAAAAGAAAGAAGACTGAAGTAAGACTGGCACGGAGAAGACAGGGAGCCATTCGGCGGTCGCCTTTGTGCAGCCTGAAAGGGCCCTTCAGAATGGCCAGCAGGGAAGTAGGGAGAGCACTGGTGATGGGGAAGGAAGCGGGACACGCCAGCGAAGTGGAAACGGGTCTGGCAAGTTCCGAGGGTTCCACGATCGCATCAACGACGATGGCGCAAGGTCGGATATAAGCGCTTAAGCGCTAGCCAATCAGGTTTAAGATTTGTCTAGGGATAAACGGTCGTCTTTTGTGGTGTTGATGTTGTGCTCGGAGAAGTCATGCTTTTGTGGTCGATGGTCTTGTTGAGGGAAAGGGGCCTCGTAACTTTGCCATGCAAAGCAGTGGCATCTTTCCCCAGTGCATTACTATAGTACGACGCTTCTGGAGCACAACGTATTGCCCAACACATTTTGGGTAAAGTTCTTGCACAAAATCTCATAGCAATCTCGTAACATCAGTTAGCCAGAAAAGCACTTTGAGTTACTTTCTGTTTCTCTTCCGTTCTTTCTTTCTGACTTTGAAGCGCCTTCCCCAACACCAGCACCCCGCCGACCTTCCCTTCTACGTCTTTTTTTCGGGCTTTTTACTTTTTTTACCATCCTTTTTCATCCTTGTTCCCTCTTTCTTTTTTCTAGGAGGGTGGGGGAGAAAGAATTTCGGCGCCTCAGTGTTGATTAAGCTTGGTCCCAACCGAGATCATAGTTTGATCAAGTGATCAAGCTCGATTGGAACTACGAATGCCTTCAAAAAAGTCCAGGTGAAAACAATACGCTATTAATCAACCTTGCTCAAGCCTTAGTCAACTGAGGGAACGCGGTCAAGCAAGGCATGAGCGCCAAAAGCCCTGATTAACCTTAATCAAGGTTGATCAACGGCCTGACCAGAAAAGACAACTGGGGAAAGGTGCCACTGCTTCGCATGGCAAGTTACGAGGCCCTCCTCAACAAAACCTCACTCTTGTATTGACTACGTTGCAGCTACTTGCAAAGTAGTATGAGTGAAATAAGTTGGGAGTTTGAACCTGCGGAAAAGACTTTGAGGTCGCTACAGGTCGCTAAGAGTATGACATAAACATAAATTAATGACGATGAAGAGGCAAGAATTCTGAATTACGAGGGCGTCGAGGCTGAAGCCAAGCTTCAGAAGCGGAGGAAGTAGGGCGGCGAGTACTGGCAAACGTCGGATAACAATTAGTATGGCCATACTTGCGGAGAGAAAGCCATGGACGCGAGTAAGTATCCCATGAAGCACGACACTGGCATTGAAGGTGAGATGAGTCAACACACTGGCATGACGTCATGATTGTTGACGTATGTAGACCCGGTCCAGACTCAGTCTGGATATTTTGGGTTGATCGGGAAAGTAGAGACCGGCGTGGTGTGGTGACGACACACAGTTGGGTTGAGTGGCAACGAAAAAGGGGTGGGAGTTTGAGGTCGTGGTAAAATTTTCGAGGTCGACATAAGTTAACTCGGCCTTAAAGGGCCTCGTAACGAGGAATACTAAAGAGCTGCCAAAAGCCCTGATCAACTGCCCGACAAGAAAAGACAACCAGGTATAAGAAAGTGCTGCTGAAAGCCCTGATCAACAACTTGATTAAGGAAAGACAACCAAGAACTGAAAGACCAAGAAATAATGCCAAAAGCCGTTCTCAACCTTGATCAAGGTTGATCAACCGCTGACGAGAAAAGACAACGTGAATTACAAAAGACCAATAAATCCTTGGTCAAAATTGTGGCGCGATGGACAAGAAAACATTGCAGAATCCCATATAAGGTGTCCTTAACATCAGAGCCTAGATATGCTGAAGGAGAAGACAAAGAAAAGGAAGGGGTCTGAGATGATGCAGAATAAGCAGAAGCTGATTGGGGATCTGACCCTGCCGCATGTTGGAGGTACTGCGCATATGGATTCCTCAATTGCGTTGACGGAGATGCATTCTCAAGAAGAAAAACAAAAGAGAACTCATATTTGCCACTATGTAGTGGCTCACTGGCATATTGCAGAGTCAATCGTCTCTTTCTATTTCGAATATCTCATCATCGAAATCTACTATAGTATCCAATACTATACTACGACTAGCCCGACCGTGCCTCCTCCTCAGACTCGAGACCATTTCAAGTTGTAAATCACAACTTTCTGACCATGGTATAGTGGGGACAAAATCAATATCAATCAGCCTTTGAGGGGAGAGAATTCCTTCATCGACTGATTTATGAAGGTTGAGAAGCAGACGCGATGCCATTATTCCGGAAAAGTTAAATACGAGTGTGAGTAGGGGTTCCGTGGTGTAGGCCTGAGATGTAAGAGGTGAAGTGAAGGGAATTCGATAAGCAGAAAAAAGCCGAATGAGTTGGAGAACAAGGTGAATCATGTGGGTACCTACCCCGGAAGCCTAAGCCACAGATGTAAGTAAACCCGCAGTCGCATTGGGAAGCCGAACTTACATAGTTTGCTATTATATGTGCAAGCGTCGCAAGCAGCTTGAACCTGGTATATTTCGATGTCTCGGCAGATGAAGTAAAAAAAAAAAACTCTACAGCATTGACACTTACACATAGTACATGGCACCTGTTTGATGGATCCCGAGGAAGCGACAGATAAGTCCTCCCAAGATTGGACTATAAGTAGACAAGTTACCCACCGTCCCTAAATAACAACGCAATCAACGGATCCGGATTGAAGCCGTGATAATGTCGCATTGACCAGGATTTCCACAGTGTTAATGAAAAGATGAGGGAGTCGAAGATTGAAAGTAGTATCCATGGGAATATTCGGTCTGTGTTAGAAGGAACAAGACGACCAATCAGATTGAGCACGAGTTTGATATAAATACAAGTGAGAGACGCACGGAAAACACTGAGAAGAGCAATGTCGAAGACGAAGACGAGGATAAGCATTCAACGTGAAGGTACCTTTTGCCGAGCTCAAACGAAGGTACTTACGTATCGAGAGGTACAATGACCACACACCCTTCCGGATGCAATCCCATTCCCGTAATATTTTGCTCGAAGCCCAGAGTCCACTGTAGTTATAGATGTAGAGTAGATGCATACGTATGTATACATATGTCGATCGATAGCATAGAGGCAAGCATAGAGGTCAGCAAATTGTTCGCCAATTACTTATGAATAAAGTACCACTCACCATAGCAAACCCCGCTATTGACAAAATTGCGACAACCATAATAACCAAAATTGGGCGACTCCGTTCGTAAAGTGCGTACGTACGCATGCAGAGGGTGCCTACCAGCGTAACCGTGAGATAAGTCAGGTAAACCGTGCCATAGGAGGATTCAAGGGCCAGAACTTAGAAGCAATATACCTACCGTATACCATCAAAGATCTCAAAACGGCCCAAACGAGCCAGTAGGAATAGTATTGCATGCACCTAGACACAAAAAAGCCGGTTCAAAATCGAAGGGCAGTCCAGGATTTATTTCAATGGAATTTACTGACGCCTGGAAAATTAAAAGCAGAAATATTAGTGTTCAGAGCCAGAGACATGACGTCAACGTATAATTAAAGGACAAGCTCGTGAAGCATCGAATGAAGGGGTATGCACTCACACTAGTACTCATCATCGAAAACTTCACCACCGTCACAGGAATCGTTCCGACCAACCCCCAATATCGGATGATAAGGAAGCAATAAGAGGATAGGATTTTAGGCCGCGTCCAGATGTAGTTGACTTCATCGCCTGAAATAATACCAATCAGATGCGAAAACATCAGATGAAGTTAGGTAGAACTTTGGTGGAACTCACCAAAAGTGATAATATGCTCCCAAAAAAGAATCGCTATAAATTTTGCGTTTGTGGGTTACAAAAGCCTTCACGTCGAAAAGCTTGCAAAGATGACTTACTGATACTCAGGAGGTACATATACCTATGAACCATTCTGCGGAACCGTAAAGTATTAGCATCAGTACACTATTAGAAACAGGCAGGGAACGGGCAGGGAACGGGTAAGGGCATAGAGAAAATAGAATGGAGTTACTCACATCTGCCCTTCAATACCGGCGATACCAACGCCGGGATTGCTACCCTGATCCATAATGATATGATAATATCTCTCTTAGGATTTTAGTACCAGATCGTTCGGAGAGGAGAGAAAAGAGGAGGATAAAAGAGAGGATAAAGCAGAGTGTAGAGCGTAGATTGATGGATGGGAAACGAAAGAAATGCAAAGGAAGGGAAGGGTGGGAAATGGAGAGAGGAAGAGGTTTTTGGCAGCTGAAGAGAGTAGGAGCAAGAATACGACAGCTCAAGCACAAGCCGAAAGAACGAAAAGCCGGTCTGGCTCCTGGTCTGGGTCCGAGAGGCGGGGGAGAGGCGGACTGAGGGAGAGCGCGGGAAGAAGATGGAAGAAGGACGCAGAAAGAGCGACGAAGGAAAGCGAAGAAGGAAGGGGATCCTCTGTAGAAAGAAAATGGGGAAGGAATTTGTCGATCTCAACTAGTGCGTCCTTTATAAAAGCTTTGTGGAGTTCGCCACCACGCTACTTGGTGGCGAGTCCTGTTGAGTCCTTGACAGGGACACCTGTTCCAAACGGCCATCTCGGTCGAGCGACTAGTATTAAAGTTTGGAATAACCGGCATGGATATCATTATTTTGTATGCTATATGCATGCCGAGTAATCTGCAGGGAAACCTCGAAGTCCTCTTCAGAATCATGGTGACAAGTTTGGTGCGAAACATCCAACCGGGTTGATATGCCGAGGGCTTTGTATCCAAACATGAACAAGCAAACTCCCACTTTGCTTCGTCGTCGTCGTCGGGTCGTCGTCGGGTCGTCGGGTCGTCCAACGAGCTTGGCATCGACATCACAATTCGGGACCTGTCGTCAAGCTACGCGATATCACCAATGGTAATGTCGGTGTTTCCTCACAGAAGTGCGTGTCCAACGCCCAAGTCGAAGCCGCTCAAAAAAAAAAAGCCTAAGAAGCGTTGGCTAATGCTCAACAAACGGCTAGAAGGATTTGAGAGGGTGCTAAAAAGGTTGCTGGGCCTCTTGGGGAGAGGGCTGGGTCTATGCTGGGCTCTATGTGTCTCCCTCCTTCCCTCCGTGTCTCTAACTGACCCCATTCATTTCCAGCCTACCGCCAACCCATAACCTCGCCGTCTTCCGTGAAATCTGGATCTGAAGACTGAAGACTGCTCCCCTCCCTCCGTCGCCACCGTCCTTTCTGCGTATTAGACCATGTGGGCTAGGGCCATTAAAAGGGATTGTTGGTCTGACGCTGTTAGGAATGGGGATTGACGTCCATGTGTTGGAGGCGTATGCGATTTTCAAGGTGTTTTTTCGTACTATTATTACGTCCGAGTCGTCGTGTTGACGTTGCTCTGTAGATTGGTGAAATTATTGGAAGGAGGATTCTCGTTGGGCTACAATGTCAACCAGCCTCTAGGCGGTCTTTTCTTCCCGTATAGAGGTTGTCTTCAACACGTACAACACATACCAATCCCATCCCGGCGATGAATATTTCTCCGCCCCACGTCATTCAGACTATTCTACGCACACACTCGGCGGCGTCGGTGTAACAACAAGGGGAGGGTGCCGCTACTGACGCTAACGCGAACAAGGTGTTCATATGGTCCGTTTCTGTTTACACACCCTTTACCTTGATCGTTTTTCCTCTTTTACTTCATGGCCTGCGACTGGTGAGGCCGCCTTTGTCTGTCCTCTGTTCTATGTCGTAATGTGTGGTGTGTGGTGGGTGCCGACGAGAACGAGGTCGGACACGACGTGGACTGGACTGGACTGAGGGCTGTGAGCCGTGATTCCGTCTTTCATCTTTCTTCTTGCGTCTCAACCCTCTTATTCCGATACGGTAGTGCTCGTCCTGTATGTCATCCTCTCGCCCTGCCCTCATTCTCTTTTGTGGACTGCCAGTGGTGGTGTGGTGTGGTGTTGTACGGGATCTCGGGTACCCATCCCTATCTCACCTCATTTCTTCTCGAGCTGCTACATGTGTACTGCTTACTGCTCGTCTCTTTTGCGTCTCTTCTCCCCTTCCTTCTCCCTCCCTTCTTCCTTCTCCCTTCTCTTCTTTCCCTCCGTCTTTTGTCTTCGCCCCCCTACTTCCTCCCCCTACTTCCCCTAACACTGCTCCAATTGCCCTCCTTTTTATCTTTCATACGAGGTACGATGTAAGATGCCAGATGCAAGTTGTAAGACGTACTTACTTGTTCTCTCCCCCAACCACACCACCTCGAGCCTCGAGCCTCAACCATGCACCATCTCAAGCCTCAGGAACCACATCTTTTGGTGTAAGGGACAGCATGAGGCAAGCCGAGTCCGGGGACGAGTGGGTGCATATTGGGGATGTCAAGTGGGGAGGTGAAGTGCAAGTGCGGCGAGAAGGGGCGGAAGGGAGGGGCGTTTTGGGTTTGGGTTTAGGTTTGGAAGGTCAAGGTCGAGTTAGAGTGTTAGGTGAGTGAGTTTTGGATTCGTATATCAAGTCGTGGTGGTGAATAATTTGAGGAAGAGAGGAGGAGATATCACAAGAATGAAGGATATGAAGTGAGTACAGTGTGTCCCTCCACGTTTGCTTCATTTTCTACTTCTCTTCTTTCTCTATTTCTTTCGCCCTTTACTGAACTAATAATGTCTCTTTTACTTCTATAGATTCCAAGCCCTGATGTATACTATAGAGCGTACCTGTACTCAGAATAAGAATGAAATGCTGCATTTTAAAGTACAGCGATTCGTAGGAAGCATCATTCTCTTCTAGCACAATTAACGTCTCTCTCAGACCCCGCCATAGACCACTGGAGTACTGACGCCAAGGGACGCCGCATCCCTTCTATCTCAAATGCAGATCGACAAAATCTACAGGAACATAGCGATGCTCTCGAAGAGCAAATTCAGAAATTTGAGGTACAGAGTCAATCTGAAGTGGTAGATGAAAGCCATTTGGAGGCAGAGATGAGAGAGATGCTGGCGAGAATGGATATGCTTACGAGGAAGATGGTAAGGGTTTTGGTACCAGCTTATGATAGTGAGAATAGTAGCGAATTTGGCGATTGATGGATTGGTGTGTGAATTGACTTTATTTATTGAACCTCTTATCTCTTATTCTCAAAAACGCTATCACGATATGAAGTGCTTTCAAGCAAGCCGTAGATACCTTTTCTGACAGACTCATACAGGAAGCCATTGCAGGACCAACTTGGAGGCTAGACTGTTCGCTACTAGTAAATCGCGATTCCGATGATATTACCGAAGCCTTCGTTCCCCATTCATGAGCCTCTCAGATACATATCCCGTTACTCCCTGCCTCAGTGTCTTACTTGTTCTATCAGCCTTGATCAGTCAATTTTTTTGCGCTTCCCACCTCTCCCATTTTTCTTTTACGTTCTATCTAGTTACATGTACTTGTATCGCGCCTCCGAGTTCTCTTCACACAATATAAGCAGTTGCCGTTAGCAGGGATCCCCGTGACTCGCCTGAGTCCGCTTCGGGCAAACTTCTTGTTCGCAACCTTCACGTCAAGATATTCCCTTCCTCGGGCAAAAACACCGAATATCACTTCTTCTCTAATGCAAAGTAGATTGACCCTACCTTCTCCTGGCTGAGGTTTGGCACTCGGGGGCTAGATGTAACCTAAACCAAACAAAAGCTGATTTCTAATTGCTCCAAAATTTCTCAAATTCTCTCAGCAATGAAATCTTGGTACTCGAATAGGCTCCTGGCTGACCTTTTGATCCCGGGGCTGGTTGTCACCTAACCAAACACAAGCTGATTTCTAACTGCTCTCACCATCGGTGTTCTCAGTACAACTTCGGGGTGATTACCGGCTGCGGCCTCGAACATTGATAGATTGCACCATATCTTTGCCTACCAATGGGTACCACAATACACATATAAAGCTGACTAGGTCGATGGCATCTCCCCACCAACTTGCCTTGGGCTTCAAAGCATCTCAGACGCACTACAATGTCGACTCCTTCTGCAGCTTCGATCTACGAGGCCTCGCCATCTATTCCTAGCCAGGAGCTTTTGGATCGCAATGCGAAATATATGGAGACTCATACCCCTCGCGTTGACGCTGCCGTGTGGGACAACTTTCCAAAGACTGCGATCAGTGAGTCTACACTGGCTCCAGTTTCTTTACTTGCTCTCATTGACGGCTTTTTTTCGATTTAGTCACTTGCTTGGATAGTCGCGTTCAGTGAGTTTTCTCTCCATAAACCTCGTTGTCATCTACTCAACACCGGGGATTTTTTTTGCAGCCCTCATAAGCAACTAGGATTGGCCGACCATGATGTTACGATGATCCGCAACGCAGCTGGTTTAGTGTCAGTCCAAACTTTCCAATCGTTGAACCGTTCACGTACTTATGATGTTCATTCTTCCTTCTAAATGTCAGCTACGAAATCTTGCAGTCAATCCTCATCGCCCAACACTGGGGCACCCGTCATTTCGTACTCATCAAACACAGCGATTGCGGTGGTTTCCACATTGTCCCAGACGGATTCATCGAAAATCTCAAAGCTCACGCAAAGGACCCAAACGCTGTCGAAAGTGCTCAACTTACGATCCATCGTGGGTTTGGGACCGCTACCATAGAGCAAGTTGTTCAGGGTGATGTGGAGTACCTTAGGAAGCATCCTTTGCTCTTTAAGGAAACAAAGATTTCGGGATGGGTGTTTGAAGATGATACGGGAAAGGTCAGTACGACTTCTGAAGACTCTCTGAATGGTTGTTACCGCTTTGCTCATGCTGTATTCGATAGATTCGTCAGGTTGCTTGAAGAAATTTTCAAGTTGGAGCAGAACGTCTGCCGGAAAGGAGGACTTAGTAAGGCTAGGCTACTGAACGAAATGCCATCGAAATGTTTGTTAAAAGACATCACTGTCTATATAAGCTACAATAAGCTACTTAGTCAAAGGAAAGACTCTATAGTTGCTGGCAGTTTATCACAGACTTCTAGTTCCCATTCCTATATATCGATGCTAATGCGGTACGCGTCACAGCCTCCCAATCAAATCGAGGGGTGGACGACCGAAGGTAGGCTAATTAAGACGGCAACGACAACACGATGAGTGAGGGTCTAACAGCGTCAGAAAGAACTTGACGTCCTCACCAAAGCATCCGGCTTATTACCCAAAATTTTCTCAATCTTCTCGAGAATCTCTGGCGTCAGCTTTTTCATGACTTCTATCGCTTTCAAGTTCTCGAGGATTTGTTCGGGTTTGGTGGCACCCAGGATGACGGTGGAAGTGTTGGGATTCCTAGCTACCCATGCCAGGGCGAGAACAGCGGGAGTCGTGTCGAGTTCTGTGTGAAATGAAGGGCCAGATGAGCGACGGGATACGGAAGATTCAAAGTCCAGGACGGGTACCCTCACCTTCCTTTGCCAATTTCGTCAACTCTCTAACCTTTCTAATCTTCTCCTTACCCTCGGCGCTTTGTAATCCTTCAATGGTATTCGAAAAGAAGGTCTTCTCAACATCAAACCTCGAACCCTCGGGAATACCATCATTATATTTGCCGGTCAGGAGACCACCGGCGAGCGCGGACCATACGGTTGTTCCAATCTCGTATTTGCGGTAGACTTTGGCGTATTCCTTCTCTGGGCGTTCACGATGGAACATGCTACGAAGATACTTAGATAACAGAGACAAAGAACTAAATGGACAACGCACTGGTGCTGGCATTGCTCTGCAACTGGTCCCATAAGGTTAAGCTTGGTCGCAACATCTGTTAGGGGTAAAAGTGAGTATTCGCATACGTGAATCCACGAGCATCTTACGGAACGCTTCTTCGATATCTTCCGCAGACCATTCTGAAGTAGCCCAGTAGAAGGCCTGCGTGTGCGTGCGTTCATATAAGCATGGTATGTTGCATTCTCCGTTGGGACACGTACCCATCCTTGCTCAATCACAAAGTTGAAGGCACGAACTGTCTCTTCCATGGGAACTACGCAAACACATGCATCAGAATGAGGCCACTCAATCAACAAAATAAAACACACCACTATGGTCAGGACGATGCGCAAAAATAACGTCAACGTAATCCAATCCAAGCCGGGCAAGCGATTCTTGAGTTCCTTCGATAATGCTGCCCATATCGTCAGGTCAGCCTGACATATCTGGACGAGAAACAACGAGGACTGACTGTTTGCGCGAGAGACCGGCTGAGTTTGGTGCTTTTCTCCCTACTCCCCAGAATAGCTTAGTAGTTACAATGAGGTCGGAACGACGATATCCAAGTTCCTTAATCGCATTTCCCCTGTAGTTCGTATCATGGTTAACACGGAACTCACAGATGAAAGCAGGCGTCACGTACATATCTATCTCAGATTCTCCATTGTTGTAAGCCTCAGCGGTGTCGAACATGTTGATACCGTTCTCAAACGCGACTTTGATAAGTTCCTGGCAAAGTTGGGTTGCAGTGAGCCCCAGAATGGACATTTCCGCGCTTTGCTCACCGTGGTACGAGTTCCTCGAACAGACTGACCCAACGTTAACCCTGTAGAGCTTTATCAGCCAGATACCGGCGATACACCACCAAGACGTACACCCTCCAAAGGCAAACACTGGTACCCTCAATCCACTGGGGCCTAGCCTTCTAAAGGGCATATTTTTGGGATCAAACTCTACTTTGACATCGGTTTGCACTGTCGGTGGCATCGTTGATGGTCTTGAAGTTGAAACAAGGCAGCGGTTGGAATCTGGATGAGAAAAGTAGAGGGACTCAACCTGGTTTATAATACTGCAGATTGTAACACACCGGACCGGTCTTATAAATAGCTGTGCCACCGCTGATCAATCCCCGAGCGTCATTGGTATTGCTAGACTAGTGGTCCATTTTTAACGTAGGTTGGAAAGCATGTTAGTAACCCTTTAGTAACATAACTCAATGTGTATTATGAAGAGTCGAATTAGACCCTGAGGAATGTACGAGAATATCTAAAACAGTCAGTGTACGATTGGTGTACGATTATCACACCATGATCAAGCATAGTTGATAGGTACCTGCATGCTTAGTCAGAGGAACCTGGAAGCCTCATCATTATCACTTGTTAGGTCGGGTACTACAGACCCGCACCACTATAGAAATGCTAACATCGACATTTCTCAAGCATTTCTAGTAAGCGGACGCGTATAGGGGGAAGGCATAGGCAAGCAAACGCAAAGAACCAAAAAAGCAAGTTGACGTCGCGGCTGACATAACCTCGTCTCGTCTTCGAACACGAATCACTACCATCACTCCCTTCCTCTCTTCGCCCCTTCTTCGTCCTCTTTCTCTCTTCCCTTCCTTTCTATGTGGCTGTCCGTACTGCGTGTAGCCAGCGTGTAGGCTAGAGCCATTATTGATTAATAGGAACTTTTGGTCTGAGGGTGTCAGGACTCAGGAGCGGGGATTGTTTGGATTGGCGTCTATGCGTTAGAGGCATTTGGGATCTTCAAGGTACTTTTTCCTTCCCCCTCCCCTTAACGTGTGGTCGTGTTGACGTTGCCCTGTAGATTGGTGAAATTATTGGAAAGAGAAGTCTCGTGGGGTACAATGTCAATTAGTGTCTTCAACATCCATATAATACATACCAATCCCATCCCAACGAAGGCTACTTTTACTCCCCTCATCGTCTCATCCTCCTTCATCGTTGAGACTACTCACCCGTCATCTACTACACACTACTCTCATCTACAAGGCGGAGTGTACCGCTACTGGCGCTAACTTCACGTCCCCGGTCTGTTCCTGTTTCTACTTTGTGTTTTCCCTTCTATTCCTCTTGTTGAAGCTCAAACTTTAGACTTCCGGCCCGTTCTCCCTATCTACGTCTCTTGTTATCTCGTTTTCCGTCTTTTTCTTTTTCTTTTCGTCAGGTTTGGCTTTGGCTTCTCGTTCTCGTTCTCGTTCTCGTTCTGTTTTTATTTTTGTTTCTGTTTCTGTTTCTCCCCTCCCTCCCGAGGAAGACGAACATGAAGACGGAGATGAGACCACTGTTATAGTGCCCATTGCCCACCTCCCTAGCCGTTTACACACGCTCCTGTTTATACACCTTTTGAGGGTTTTACTTCACGGCCCTGACGCAGCGACTCTGCCAGGTCGCCTCTGTCCCTTTGTCTCTTATGCATTGTGTGTCGTGAGTCATGTGCCAACGAGGACGAGGATGAGGACGACTTGGACTGGACTGGACGGGGGTTATGTCATTGTTGGTTGGTTGTGATTTTGTCTTTCGTCTCTCATCCCTCTCACTCCGATTCACGGTGGTGCTCGTGGTGCTTGTGCTTGCCCTCGTTCTCCTTTGTGGCCTACCAGTGGCCAGTTCTAGAGTGGTGTGGTGTGGAGGAGTGTGGTATGGGTTGCACGTCCTGATAGTCATCCCAGTACTTTTCTTCATCCCACTCTCATCTCATCTCTTCCGGGCCAAGCTGCTACATGTACATATGTACCTTTTTACTGCTTACTGCTCGTCCCTTCCCCCCCTCCTTTCTCCGTTCCCTGTTCTACCCCTCCGTTCCAACTCCGTTCTTCCTTCTTTGCATCCCGTCTTTTGTCTTTTGTCTTTTCCTACTGCCTCCTTCCCCTTCCCTACTTCCTCCCCCTACACTGTTCCAATTGCCGTTCCTTGGAACGTAAGGCATATATGCAAGTGCTAGATGCTAGGTGCTCAATGTTGATGATTGGATTGGATTGGTGGAGTAGTACGGGGTAAGGGTTACTGGCTACGGAATGCGGACTACGGACTACGGACTACACACTGTCACCGTCACTACCTCTTCACTCTCAGCTTTCAGCTCTCCACTCTCAACTTTTCACTCTCCACTCTCCATTCTCAAGCCTCAGGTTTCAGGAAGTATGTCTTTCCTAACCCTCACAACTGCCTGATTTACTGACTATTGACTATTGGCCGGAGTCGAGAGTGAGTGAGTGTTGGGGAGGGGAAGAGTCTTGAGGCCTAGCTTGAGGCCTTACCCTTCAGGTAACGAGCTGAGTCGTGGTCGTGGTCGTTTCCGTCGTTATACATTCGCTGAGAGCAAGCATGTACCTAAGTACGCCATAGCTCAAAATGAATGACTTTCAAAGGGAGGGGCCTCGTCATTTGACGTGCGTTTATGAAAGGGGTGTGGGCCAGCGCCGAGGCGCAGTGTCTGACCAAAGACCTTAATTTGATTTCTAATTAAGACTTAACTTGCTCACAGTTCGTACTTAAGCCTTAATTAAGTCTTAATAGAGCAAGTTTTATGGAAATCTTTTTGACCAAGTCCTCCAAGGACAAGTGTACTTTGATGAAATCAGATCTGGACCAATGCTGCTTTTTGCCGCTGAAGAGGAAAGGGGTACATATAGTGAAGAGTAAAGCTTAGTTGGTGGGCCATTAGTGGCTATGACTGTCATTGACTGAAGACGAATGCCCTTAAAATGGCCTTACATTGAAATTAACTTGCCCTTAATAAAGACCTATAATTAAGGTGTAGCATGTGAAATGTAGTTACCAAAAAAGTCATGTACATTTCTGAAAGTAAACAATAGATTTTTGTTGCGCTGTCTTGCTCTCCTCTATTATGCTACGCAATACTCAACCAACTCAGCCTGATGACAACACCAATGCTGACACTTCGCCTCCCCGCATCTGCAACAGCAAAGGCTGCAGGACAACTCTGCCACCAGAACACCAATATCCTCAAAAATGCTGTCCAGAATGCCTCCAGAAGATCTGAGAGCGAATGAAGAATAAATGAGCAGCTGAGAAGAGACAATGAGAGGAGGAGGAGGATCCACCATCATGAGATAATGCCCCAAGTCCTCCTGGTTATGCAGGATATGATGCAGGAGAGAGTGACAATGACATGTTATTCTATAGTAGGTGGTGGAATACTCATGTTATAGGAAGACCACTCTACCAACTACATGATATGACAATGCAGAATCCATGGCTCAAGCCCTATGGACATCCTTTGCTCAGCAAGACTCAGTGGATTTCACCAGAGAATACACTATACCAACGGAAGCAACTATTTCTGACCAAGATCATGTCAAGATGGTCATATATGAGGTCTGGAAAATAACTGGTTACTGTTTCACATATGTGGCTAAGAGTATGTTACATTTATGATTGACTCACACTTTACCTTAGCATCAAACACAATCCAAAGATGATGACTGGTCACAAGACAATCCTGTATTGCTGTCAAGATGAGTGTCACAAGAAAGCAACAAAACCAAGGGTGGGAAGACATGTTAAACATCAGGACACACCTGACATGTGGCAATATGACTGTAACAGCAAACTGATTGTCAGCAGCAGAAACATCCATCCACTGAACCCTGGTACCAAGCTCATCAGTGTTCGGATACACTATCACAAATGACATGTACCTTACTATGATGTTTCTATGCCAGATGAAGTGGCACAGATCATATGCGACAACCTTCTCTTGTTGATGCCAAACTCTCTGGTCCATCAAATTCAGAAACTCTATCCCCAGTTGACATCAGCCCAGATACATTCCACTTGGACAGTCATGAGTGAGGAAATCTGGAAAAAAGACCTGAATCAACTGACCTCGGCTAAAGTGGTACTCGAAGAACATTCTGATGTTGTTGATGTCTTCAATGACTCTGAGGAGGACAGTGTGACACAGTTGTGCTGGGGAATGAAGAAAATTGTGGGGGAGGTGAAGAGCTTGAAGATTAGAATGGTTGAAATGGTAATGGACACTACCTATGAAACCAATGTGAAGCATCTTGAGTTATACTGCATGATGACAGAGGTTGATGGTGTTGGCTTCCCAGTGTCATATTGCCTCCTGTCAACTGTCAATGCTCTGGAACCAGGGAAGCAGAAGAGAGCACTGGGAAAGTGGGGTAGACAAGTGAAAGAGGCTTACAGCATTGACCCAGATTTCATTCACTTGGATAAGGCTTTGGGTGAAATAGGGATGTGTTGAGAGGTGTGGCCAAAAGCCAAGATCCAGATTTGTTGGTGGCATCAGTGTAAAGCTCTTCATGAACGCCTCACAAAGGCAAAGCTCTCAACTACTCTGTATGATCCTGTTTTTGCCCATTCCCATTTTTCTTTCATTGACAAACAGTTTTTCCCACTGGGACAACCTGATGTTGGGGAACATGAAGGTGGTCATGAAGGCGGCAGTAGGGATACAACAGTCGACAATCAACCTACACCTAAACAAGATCCAAATCAAATTACAATCAGACTTCCAGCTACTCAATCAAAATCTGCAGACCTACCTCCTCAATCTGATTCTCTGCCTCCACTCACTATTTGGATTTCACCTTGTACATTCCACAGCTGTGAGGAAGAGATTAGCAACACTCTGAAGTGCATATTCTGTCCACCAGAATTTTGGGAAGGTGTTATTGCAAAGATAGACTCACATCATCATGGGTATGCTGCCCCGACACCAGAAGCAATTTACTCATGGGCTGTCAAGCGAATGTATCAGTTCTGTTGCAAACATGATCTGTCAGAGCTGTGGGCTTACCTGTGGGAAAGCTGGTACCATCCTGGGCATTGGGAATTGTGGGCTTGAGCTCCTGCTCCAGAAATACCCCAACTGCATACAACAATGATCAATGAAAGGCATTGGTGTCAAATCAAACATGACTTCTTACATTACTTTCACAAACCTCAGGTTGATATCCTTGTTTGGATTCTCATCGCAAAGGTGGCACCAACATATGAGTGAAAGCTTAATGATTTGACCAAGGACAAAGGAAGGTATCGTGGGATAGCATCCTGGAGAAAGGCGTTTAAAATGGAATGGAAATGATGCGAGAAGACTCTGCAGACATTACCAATTGATCCCAAGTATTGCCCGGACCCAAAACAGTGGGTATGCACATGCCCCAGCCAAGCACCAAATCGTTTTCCTCTTGTGCAAACATCTCGTCCAGTGTGTAGAACCAGTCCAACAAAGATTTTTCCTAGAGGTCACCCACAGCTGCACTACACCATTTTGGTCACATCCAACTCTAATACCCAAAATTGATGATAACGAAGAAGGCTGTCAGGATACCAAAGAGGCCATGACCAAGGAGCTTGAGCCAGAGGAACTTGGAAATGAGACAGACGAGGAAGAGGAATACAGACTAGAAGCTGATGTTGTACTCGATGGAAGGGAAACCTACAATGTGTCATGAATCCCTTCATGCCTTCACTTCTAGACCCTGTTCTTTGTTCTCCTTTCATCATTCTTCTCCCTTCCATCATTCTTCTCCCTTCCATCATTCTTCTCCCTTCCATCATTCTTCTCCCTTCCATCATTCTTCTCCCTTCCATCATTCTTCACTTCTTTGGTTCTAGATCATGTTCCTTGTACCTATGGCTTCCATCTTCTTTGATGCATCATTTCTCTGATTGACAGATCATATCTGTACCTGTTACACATATTGACATCACTTAGATACCTGATTATCATTCCTTGATTGTTTCCATCAGTACCTGCTGATCTAATCTTGTTCTCCTTCGCACTTTTGTAAATATACTCCAGGGCTTTGTAGATAGTTCCTCAGTCTGTCCACTTCTGTCCCTCTGATCCATACTGCTCAGCATTGTCCTCAGTACTATCTAGACTCTGGCCCAGTACTGGCTTACTCATCTATACCATCTATTTGCCTTATTGCTTCGTCTTTGGTTCCTGTGTGGTGGCCTGAGAGGCATCCAGTCCCTATCTGAACCTGTTCTTGACACAATGAATGTCTTCAGCTCTCACAAAATGCATAGTGTACTCTTGCACAGTGTGTATGCTGCTGCAGTCACTTGATCTCTGGCTGGCATGTGATTATCATGTTGATGTTCAGGGGAGGGGAGACCAAGTGTGAGTAAGAATATCACACTGGCATTAACCTTTCACTGTGTGAAAGGACAGGAGACAGACAATATCTCTACATTGATTCCAAACTATATGCTACCGATCAACAAAAGTATTTCCAGAATATGGCCAATACAGTAGCTGCGAAAAATGAGGGGGGTTCCTTTTTTGGAAGTGGCTGTGCCAACACATCATCCAGACATTGTCCTCATTGTACATTGTAATTCTACCTTTATGTTTTTTGCTATGAAACTCTACGAAACACTTCTATGCTACTATGCCACATGACTCCAAAAGAAACTACATCAAATGCACACCTACAAAGTGCAAGGCAATCACTATTTACAAGGACAAGTTTGAGAGGACAGGAATAAGCTAGGACACACTTCAGAGGAACTACAGGGCAGTGAAGAAGAACAATGGGAGCTACTATCTCAAAGCTGAGAAGCCAGGGCACCCAAAGGTCATGTCAAAGGAAGATGTTGAGAAAGCAGAGTGGATGTTGGGCAACAACAGAGCACAGGACACCTCAGACCTCCAGCAATGATATTTCCCCAAAATCCCTCTCTGAACTGTCCAAGACACCCTGAACAAAGCTGGTCTCATTGTCATGAACTGCTACAGTTCTTTGTCCTCCTCCTTCTTCTACTTCATTATTGAACTCATTTTCTGATCATTTGTCTATTGCATTTCCTCGATAAACCTTTTAAACTTTATATTACTGACTTTGAACCTTATAGAACCTATCAAACTCTATAATAACTATCAATCAATCTTCCATTCCATCGATCCTATCTTTCCCCTATGTTTCTCCCCTTTTCCCTAGGTTTCTCCTGTTTCTCTTATTCATTGTTCTTCTATATAAACCACTAGACATTTTAGCTAGTCCTTTAGTTTGTTCACTTCGTTTCCACTCTGTACTAGTACTACACAGTGTAGAGCATAGTCAGCTTACTCCTACTGAGAGAGAAAGAAGGACGATCGAGACCATTCTCTATGCCAAGGACGAACTTGGGTCCTTCTCAAGGATGGACAGTAGCAAGTGTGAATGCACTTATGAATATGGGACCAGGTGCTAACTCGTCCTTCATTCCTTTACCTAAACTGACACCTGAAGAAAGGGACCAACTCCGAGAAACTAGGAGCATGTTTTGCATGTAGACAACCCAGACACATGAGCAACGAATGTCTGACATTCCTGAATAATACTCTGAGGTCTTCAACAGCTCAGAATACTTCTTGAAACTTTCCTCCTCATGCTGTTAGGACAGCTGAAACTTCAACACCATCATTGTCATCTAGTTTGCCACTGGTAACAGTGGCTCAAACATCATCATCATCTTCCTCTCATAATGTAATCAAAGATATTTCGGATATGGTGAACAAGGTCAAGGGTTTGGAAGGAGAAGAAAAGGAACAGGCTAGTGTATATTTGAAGGATGTCATGGCAAAGATGATGGATTTTTGAAATACTCCCCTGCTACATCATCAGGAGGAGCTGTACAGTACACTGGACAATATAAGAACAATCGATATCATGTGTTAAACCCTTTTTGTGAGCATACCTTTCCTTCAGAATTGAGAATGTGGGCAGTCACTCGTAACTGATAGGTACCTTTGATAACACTTAAAACTGAACATATTGGCAAAATCACTGGCAGAAAAATCGATGCAGAAGCCCTAATAGACAGTGGTGCAGAAGGCATTATTATTAACAGCTGTTTCACACAAGAGAATCATTTAACCCTCCTTCCTATCAAAAAACCCTTTCCCTGTATGCAACGTTGACGGTTCCGAAAACACCATGGGATGGGTACACCATTATACTATTCAAAAACTCCATATCTACTCTCAGGACAAAAAATTGTATCACAAAGAGATGGCCAAATTCTATGTTATGGACAGCAGAGATCACCATGTAATTCTTGGTACCAATTGGTTGGAAGAGCACAATCCAGAGGTAGATTGGTCATTTTCTAAGGTGGATATGGTATTTTGGAACAACCCCCCATCCTTAACCTACACACCAATCACAAGGATTACCAAGTGAAATGGTCAGAACCAATTGGATGGTTCAAACTGATTGCACAGCCAAAGGTGGCAGGTTGATGCTTTCAGGCTCCTGTTTGATCCTTTCACCATTCTTCAGAATCTACAGCTATTTTTACAGAAGAAGACTTCAGTCGGGAGGATGTTCTGAGCCAATGGGAACAAGAGGTGTTAGAGAGTGTGTTTGTAAAAGAAGAGGAATACCTGATATCAGATACAGAAATACCTATTCGTGCAGGATTTACAAAGGCTCAGGAACTGGCAGAATCAGCCCAAAAGATGAAAGAGGACGTACCACTCACAGATAAGATTCCACCTCAATATCATCAGTTTTTACTGGTTTTTGATAAACAAACTTCAGAATGATTACTGAGATGTGGCGAATGGGATCATGCCATCGATCTGAAACCAGATTTTGAACCTTGCCCTTGCAAAACCTATCCTTTGTCCCCTAATGAACAAAAGGAACTTGACAACTTCAAAGTCTTCTATGGCAAGTCCCTTCTTCTTTGTCAACAAGAAAGATGGAAAGCTATGCCATGTACAGGACTATTGAACATTAAATAAAGGAACCATCAAGAATGAATACCCTTTACCACTCATATTGGAATTGGTAGACAAACTTAAGAGAGCACAAGTTTTCTCAAAAATTGACCTTTGATGGGGATATAACAATGTTCAAATAAAAGAAGGAGATGAGTGGAAAGCTGCATTTAAGACAAATAGAGGACGTTTCGAACCAATGGTGATGTTCTTTGGTCTTATGAACTCTCCTGCAACATTCCAGGCAATGATGAACACTTCTTTTAAGGATCTCATTGATTCTGGAAAGGTGGTCATCTACATGGACGACATCTTAATCTTCACAGAGACCCTAGAAGAACATCAACAAATGGTCAAACAGGTGCTTGCGTGACTTCAGGAGAACGACCTTTACACTAAACCAGAAAAGTGCACCTTTGAAGCCAGCTCAGTAGAATTCCTAGGCCTTATCGTATCTCATAACATATTGGCAATGGATCCTATCAAATGGCCAGCCCCATGAAACATCAAGGATGTTCAATCATTCTTAGGATTTGGAAACTTTTATCGTCAATTTATACATGACTTTTCTAAAGTCACTTGACTGCTCTTCTGTCATGAATCGCTCTCTGTCTATTCATTTCCTTTCTATTCTTTTCCCTTTACTACCTATTTCCCACTTCATTCACTTTTAACCCCATAAACATCAACCATTTCCCATCATCGTCTATAGTTACCATCTCTACAGATCTATGACTCACACTCTTATTCCCTCCGCTTCCTATCTCCACGGACATTCTCACTGTCAATCATTCCTTATGATCCAGTACCTTCATCTATCCATATTTAACTCATTACTCTCTCGTCCTTGACGTTTCCACATGATACCGTTTATTATTACTTACTCTTTCCCATCTGTTCACATTTTACTTATATACCTGTGATCTTTGTAACCTATTCCTTAGTTCGTTCACTTCGTCTCCGCTCCGTACCATTACTACGCAGTGTAGAGCCTAGTCGGCTTACTACTCTATCTCTCTCTATCTCTTTCTATCAATCTATCCTCTTGTAACTGGCTTTCTCGTATTGTGTGACTTGGGTGGTTATTGAGTGTATCGACAACCTTGACACTTGAATGAACTCCCATACACCCACCTCACAAACTCAACATAAATCCTTCCATCGTGTTAAAACTTCCTATTATCCTATCCTTCCCCTACGGTGCTGCAGAAGCCCAGCAACTCTACCCTGTGTGAGGAGCCTCACAGGTTGGCAGGCGTGAACTGCTCAAGGAGCCGTTACATGAGGTCATCCCCCGTCTACACAGTCTTGAGACGTAAATACCAGACTCGCTAAACCCAAGTAAGGTGGTCGACCGGTTCTGTAATTGAAATCCAAAAAACCCATTTTCTCAAATTCATTTCGAACCCCCTGTAACCCCTCGTGGCTACGAACAGGTTCCATTTCCCCTCCCTCGTTACATCTTGCACACCGAATACTGGGTCTCCCACGGAAGAAACATACGAGCGAATCCTTGGAGCTTCGACCGACACTTCGTTTGCACAAGACGTTGGGTGTGGAAACTTACCTCAGGTGACGTAGTTCTCTCAACATTTTCATACATAACAGTGAAAGAGGACTTCGATACAGGAGAAACGGTGGTTCAGATTAGAGGACCTCTATTCTTCAGAGAACACATCGACTACTCTCCATCATCACCTTCCCCCGATTACAGTCTACCATCCTCCTTTATCCTAGGACCCAATTACCTGGCTTAAAGAAGAATTAGTATATGACCAGTCGACGATCCGCATCTGCAGACCCGAACCTTCACTGTGCCGACTGACCACACGTATTCCACCCCTCGTCATCCCGAGACGCCGCCTACTTCACCGAAAACGGTGACGATCCTTGGATTCTGTGCACTGTACAACTGTGCCTAAATAGATATAACACCCAACGACTTACTGCCGAGGAGATCCCGAGTGGATTACACGTTATAACCCAACTCCAAGAACTTGCAATTCAAAAAGCACATCCAAAACCTAATCCTAAAACTGAATCGAATCAAAAAACCTCTACACCTACCAACCAACCTTCCGAATCTAACCCAGTACCAGAAACACCTTCCAACAACCCACCACAACCAGACAATCCCAACCCTCCCCCTTCTTTGCCCACCATTCCATCTGCCGAAGGACCATCCGTAGCCCCTCGTTGACCTCCCACACCTCCCTCCCCAAATCTGTCAGATCCAAACAACTCAGTCATGGCTGATACACCTCCTATCAGGTCAAACGGTACTTCAGAACGAGGAAGGAAACCCGACGCCTTCAATGGAGAACGTAGCGAGGCAAAACGATGGCTGGCCCTGTTTAACAACTATCTACGCATGAATAAAAGCAAGTATCCTACTGAGGAGAGTCAGGTCTCGCTATTCCTGTCATTCTTTACAGGAGAAAAGGGAGGAGATTGGGCAACGCAGAGACTAACAGAACGAGATGAAGATGAAGAAGATGAGGAATTGGCGAGCACGCCAGAGAAATGGAGATGGATAGCTTTGAAACAGATACGTGATAGATTCAAAAGAGATTTCAAAGCTCTCGCCTCAGAAGATGTGGCAAGGACGAAGATCAAGTTTGCTAGAATGAAAGGGACGGATATTAGCAGCTACAACAGCATCTTCGATACATACAGAGAGGAGTTCGACTTTGGAGAAACAGCATTGTTGGAATTACAAAGAAAGATGAACAGTGGAAGTGGTCTATGGAAGCAGTCAAAAATGCATTTACTTCTTCACCAGTCCTGTTAATGCCTGATCATTCTAAGCCATATCGAGTAGAAGTAGATGCTTCTGACTATGCAACAGGAGGTATTCTATCGCAGAAAGGATCAGACGACAAATGGCATCCAATTGCTTATCTATTGAAGTCCTTATCAGACACTGAAAAAAACTATGACATTCACGATAAGGAATTGTTGGCAATTATATGGGCACTAGAAGCTTGGTGGCATTACCTTGAAGGTGCACTGCATACTATTGAAATCCTTACAGACCACAAGAATCTAGAGTATTTCGCCACCTCTCAGAAACTTAGCCAACGACAAGCAAGGATGGCTTTGTTTCTTACCAGATTCAACTTTATCCTGATCCATAAACTGGAAAGTCTCAATTGAAGTGATCCTCTTTCTCAAAGACCAGATCATAAAGAGGGGTCGAAGTGTTACTAGACCCCAAGTTCTTCAGAATTCGAGCTACGAGACTGGGGACAGTGGTTGCAATTGGAGATGCTGAACTGAGAAGACGAATTAAAGAATGCCTGAAAAAGGATAAGGAAGTCATGAGTGCTCTTGAAGTCATCTTAAACAATGGTCCATGCTTGCTGGTCAAGAACTTACAGGAATGGAATTACAAAGATGGAATCATTTTGTTCTGAGGCAACATCTATGTCCCCTACAACCAACAATTATGTAGAGACATAGTCAAGATGCATCATGATAGTCTCACCATGGGACATCCAGGCCGGTTCAAGACCTATGAACTAATTAGTAGAGAGTTTTGGTGGCTTGGTATGTCAGTATTTGTTTGTGATTATGTTGAAGGATGTGCTACCTGCCAATTGACCAAGGCACAAAACCATCTGTTACATGTACCATTGGTCCCAAACAATGTTCCAGAATGACCCTTTGGTACTATTACCACCAATTTTATCACGGATCTTCCAGAATGTGAAGGCTTCAATGCAATTCACATAACAGTGGAGCAGTCAACCAAAGCAGTAGTCATTTCTCCCTGCCAAAAGGATATTGATAGTGACAGCACTGGGGAAAGGTGCCACTGCTTCACATGGCAAATTACGAGGCCCATTAGATAAGTAAAATGGTTTCGTATGCAGTAAAAAATTAGATAGAGCTCAATAGCTTAATGTAACGACGCCTTTAAATGACCTTAGATGGGATGGAGGAAGCAATAGTGACTCAGAGAGCGGCTCTTGATGACTTTCGACGGCTGCTGAGGGAAGGTAAACGTGTCTGAAGCTTGTCGTGGTTGATGGGCTTGTAGTCGTCGACAGCGAAGGGAATGAATCATGACGTACTTCAATGCGTCAGTTGAGATGGCAGTGTGCGAGCATTTTGGAGTGCTGAGGTGGCATGTAAAAGTTAGAACCCGTGAGAACCTTTGGTACTCAATTGGGGGGTTGACATAAGTTAACTCAGCCTAAAGGGCCTTGTAACTATTGATGTTTTGTTCAACAACACATGGTGACCGTATGGTTTATGGGACAAGATGATATCGGATCAAGGATTGCAGTTTGTGAGCCAAGTTATGAGAGGGATATATGCTAAGTTAGGTATCACCTCGGTGCTTAGTACAACTTATCATCCACAAAGGTTCAACCAAGAACTTGAACAATACCTATGAACCTTCTGCAACTATTGTCAGGATGATTGGGTCAAATATCTACCATACACTGAGTTTTGCCATAATACTCGAGTCCACTCAGCCACTGGAAAGTCACCTTTCAAATTACTCCATGGATATCTTCCTCAACTCTTTCCATTGATTAATCCCTCTTCACACATACCAAAAGTTGAGGAACACCTTCAGAACTTAGAAGCACTGTGTGAAGAGTTGAAAGCAAGTCTAACAACTGCTGCAGAGTTGATGAAGAGACAGAATATGGACCACATAAAAGAAGGGATGAAGTTTAAAGTTGGGGATAAAGTGCTATTGGATGGAAAGAATTTGAAAACAACAAGGCCAAAAGCTAAGTTGGCAAACCATTGTCATGGACCATTCGAAATCACTGATGTAATTGGCAAAGTTAACTATTGTCTCAAACTACCAAACACCTGGTGAATCCACCCAGTATTCCATGCTTCACTGCTATCACCATACAAGGAGACTGAAGCTCATGGAGTGAATTATCCAGGGGAACCAGCAGAGTTACTGCCAGAAGATAACGAGTATGACATAGAAGCGATTCTAGATTCGAAGCCAACTAGGAATCGTTGAGGAGTGCAGTATTTGGTCAAGTGGTTGGACTACTTGGACTCCGAAAATTCATGGGAACCAGCTTTGATTTGGACAAAATTGAAGGAGATGATTGAAACTTTCCATTGAGAACACCCAGACACATATCACCCACCAAACCTGATATGTGAAGGATCCACAGTACGCTCGATGGGAATTAGTTTCGAAGACATTTGGAGAAGTACACATGTGCTCCAGGCAAAAGCACAACTTAAAGAGGGGGTAATGTGACAAACTGCTACAGTTCTTTGTCCTCCTTCTTCTTCTACTTCATTATTGAACTCATTTTCTGATCATTTGTCTATTGCATTTCCTCGATAAACCTTTTAAACTTTATATTACTGACTTTGAACCTTACAGAACCTATCAAACTCTATAATAACTATCAATCAATCTTCCATTGGATCGATCCTATCTTTCCCCTATGTTTCTCCACTTTTCCCTAGGTTTCTCCTATCTTTTTCGTATCACTCATTCATTGTTCTTCTATTTAAACCACTAGACATTTTAGCTAGTCCTTTAGTTCGTTCACTTCATCTCCGCTCCATACTAGTACTACACAGTGTAGAGCATAGTCAGCTTACTCCTACTTTCTATCTATCTCTCTATTCTCAATTGATCTTGGCTCTGTGCGACTTGGGTGGTTTGTCATTGAGTGTATCAACGACCTTGACACTCATTGGCTTTGTCCAGCCCAAAAACCCCCTCCTTAAACCTTACCACATTGATGTGCATTTCACATTTGCACTCCAACGCCAGCAGTGGATTGACTTCATTGTATTCTTCAGGGCTCACATTATCTTTACTGATGAAAAGAAGTTCAAGATCCATGGTTCCAATGGGGTAAGGTACTGTCATAGAAGGAGAGGGCAGGATAGGCTAGAACCAAGGAATGTACAAGGGACAGTAAAGCATGGATTAGGGAAGGGCAAGGACCAGGGACAGCTCAATGTCTGGGGATGTATCACACTTGCAAGGGTTGAAGGGAATCTGAACAAGGAGCAGCTTGTTGAGATTTGGAAGCATGCATTGCTCAAGACAGCAGATAGATTTGACCTTCCATATCATGCTTTCATTCTCCAGCAGGATAATGACCCCAAGCACAAATCCTACCTAGCCCAAGAGTGGCTCTGAGACCATCATGTCTGTTCTCTCCCTTGGCCTGCCCAAACCCCAAATGTTTGGAAAGGTCTGGATGATAAAGTTAGGAAAATTGCACCTCATCCTGAGACTTCTGATGAACTGTGGGTCCAGGTATATGAGGTCTGGCATTCTGAGGACATCCAGCCCTGTCATCAAGTGCTTTGAGTCATTACCTTGCTGTCTTGTCATGCTGAAGGAGGCTGAAGGGTTTTCTATCAAATATTGAGAGACTTGTAGATATTTTTTTGTGCAATATCATTTATTGTAGTATATATTACCTATATACATAGTTTCATATCCAACAGTACTTGTTCTGCTTGTCAAATAACCACCCAAGTCACACAATTAAAGAGTAGATACAAGACGATAGATTGAGAGAGAGATATGAGTAGAGGAAAAAGAGTAAGCTGACTAGGCTCTACACTGCATAGTAGTAGTACGGAGCAGAGACAAACTAGGGAATCAGTTACAAGAGATCTCGAAGGGATGGGAAAAGTAAGTAAAAATAGAATAATACCATATGGTTGAGAAAGATAGGAAGATCGGATCAATCAAGTTAAAGATAGGAAGAATGGATACGAGACAAGAAAGATGGGAAGATTGATTGACAGTTATTATAGAGTTTGACAGGTTTTATAAAGTTCAAAGTCAGGAATATAAGGTTAAAGGGTTTATTGAGGAAATGCGATGGATGAATGATCAGAGAAAGAGAGGAAGGAGGGCAAAGAACTGTAGTGATTCATGACATTACCCCCTCTTTAAGCTGTGCTTTTGCCTGGAGCACATGTGTACTTTTCCAAATATCTGCAAAACTAATTCCCATTGACCGCACTGTAGATCCCGATTGTATGAGGTTTGGTGGACGATATGCACCTGGATGTTGTTGATGGAAGGTTTCGATCATATCCTTCAATTTTGTCAATCCTGATGCTGGTTCCCATGAATTTTCTGAGTCTGCATAGTCTAACCATTTGACCAAATATTGCACTCCCCATCGATTCCTAGTTGGTTTTGAATCCAAAATTGCTTCAACATTGTATTCGTTATCTTCTGGAAGCAATTCAGCTGATTCGCCTGGGTAATTCACTCCATGGGCTTCAGTTTCTTTGTATGGTGATAGAAGCAAAGTGTGCCAGGTGTTTGGTAATTTGAGACAGTAGTTAACTTCGCTGATTACATCAGTGATTTCAAATGGTCCATGATGACGATTTGCCAACTTAGCTTTTATCATGGTGCATCTTGACTATGTCTCTTTGTAGTTGTTGGTCGTTTGGGACAGATCTTTCCTTGGAATAATAAAATCCCATCTTCGTGCGAGCGTGGACTGTTGTTCAAGATGACCTGCAGGGCACTCACAACTTCAATGTCTTTCTTTGGGCATTCCTTGATACGTCTTCTTAGTTCAACATCTCCAATTGCAAATACTGTTCCTGGTCTTGTTGCTCAAATTCTGAAGAATTTGGGGTCAAGTAATACTCTGTCCTTGTTGTCATTCTCGACCCCCTCTTTATGATCTGGTCTTTGAGAAAGGGGATCACTTCAATTGAGACTTCCAGGTTTATGGTTTAACGTGAAGTCGAATCTAGTTAGAAACAAGGCCATCCTTGCTTGTTGTTGGCTGAGTTTCTGAGCAGTAGTGAAGTATTTCAGGTTTTTGTGATCGGTTAGGATTTCGATAGTATGTGGTCCACCTTCGAGGTAATGTCACCATGTTTCTAATCCACGTATGATTGCCAACAATTCCTTGTCATGAATGTCATAGTTCCATTCAGTTTCCGACAAAGATTTCGATAGATAAGCAATTGTCATCTCTCTTCTGTTGCAAGATACCTCCTGTAGCATAATCAGAAGCATCAACCTCTACTCGATATGGTTTAGAATGATCGGGCATTAAAAGAACTGGTGAAGATGTGAATGCATCTTTGAGTGCTTGAAAAGCTTTTTCTGTCTCCACCGACCACTTCCATGGTTCATCCTTCTTTGTAAGGTCAAAGAGTGGTCAGGCAACTTTAGAAAAGTCACATATGAAATGACGGTAGAAGTTTCCGAACCCTAAAAATGATTGAATGTCCTTGACATTTTGTGGCATTGGCCATTTAGTGACACCTTCAACTTTGACTGGGTCCATAGCCAATGTATTGTGGGAGACAATAAGACCCAGGAATTCTACTGAACTGGTTTCAAAGGTACATTTCTCTGGCTTGGCGTAAAGGTCGTTCTCTTGAAGTTGTGCAAGCACTTGTTTGACCATATGTTGATGCTCTGCTAGGGTTTCCGTGAAGATCAAGATGTCGTCCATGTAGATTACCACCTTCCCAGAATCAATAAGATCCTTAAAAAGGGTATTCATCATTGCCTGGAACGTCATGGGAGAGTTCATAAGACTGAAAAACATCACTGTTGGCTCAAAAAGTCCCGCTTTCCACTCATCTCCTTCTTTTATTTGTACATTGTTATATCCCCATCAAAGGTCGATTTTTGAAAAGACCTGTGCTCCTTTGAGTTTATCTACCAGTTCCAATATGAGTGGTAAAGGGTATTCGTTCTTGATGGTTCCCTTATTTAGTGCTCAATAGTCCTGCACAGGGCATAGTTTTCTGTCTTTCTTTTTGACAAAGAAGAAAGGACTTGCCATAGGAGACTTCGACAGTCTAATGTATTCCTTTTCCAAATTTTTCTTAATAAAATTATTGAGCTCTTCCTGTTCATTTGGAGATAAGGGGTAGGTTTTACAGGGTTTCAATTCGATAGTGTGATCCCATTCTCCACGTTTTGGTAGTCGTTCTGAGGTTTGTTTGTCATTGGGATGGAATCTTATCTGTAAGTGGTACGTCTCCTTCCATTTTCTGGGCTGCTTCTGCAAGTTCTTGAGCCTTGGTAAATCCCGAGTCTGATGTTGAGTCCTGTCCTTCTTTTCCAAATAGCTTCTCTAACACTTCCTTTTCCCACTTACTTGGGATCTCGTCCCAACTGAAGTCTTCTTCAGTAAAGATGGCAGTAGAATTTGAAGAGTGATGGAACAATCGTATAGGAATTTGGCGATGTCAGCCCGCAACCTTCAATTGTATAACTGGTTTAAATCATCTGATTGGTTCCGACCATGTTACTTGATAATCTTTGTGGTTGGTTCGTGGATCGATAATATTCAGTTTAGAAGTCGCAGATTTAGTTCGCAAATTGAGAATGGGGGTTGTTTTAGGTTACACATTTCGGACATCTAACCATATTCATCCTAGAGAATGACCAGTCTATTTCTGGATTATGCTCCTCCAGCCAATCAGTGCCAAGTATTATATTGTGATCTCCGATGTCCGTAACATAGAATTCAGCCATCTCTTCGTGATACAATTTATTGTCCTGGGAATAGATCTGGAGTTTTTGAGTGGTGTAATGGTGTACCCATCCCATGGTATTTTCAGAGCTGTCAATGTTTCATACCAGAAATGGATTTTTGATGGGAAGAAGGGTTAATCAATTTTCTCGTGTGAAACGGCTATTGATAATTATGCCTTCCGGCATCTGTGTCAATTTTTCTGCTGGTAATTTTGCCAATAAGTTCAGTTTTGAGTGTTATCGAAGGTACCTGTCAGTTATGAGTGATTGCTGACATTCTTAATTCTGAAGGGAAGGTATGCTCACTACAGGGGTATAACACACTATATCGATTGTTCAAAGATTGTCTGGTATACTGTACAACTCCTTCTGACAACGTAGCAGAGGAGTGTTTCAAAAATCCAACTTTGACATAATGTCCTTCAAATATACAGCCACTTGTTCCTTTTCTTCTCCTTCCAATCCTTTGACCTTATTTACCATATCTGATTTGTCCTTGATTACGTTATGAGATGAAGACAACGACGATGTTTGAGCTACTGTTACCGGTGGCGAACTAGAAGTTTCAGCTGTCCTAACAGCACAAGGAAGGAAGTTTCAGGACACATTTTGAGCTGTTGAAGACCTCGGGGTATTGTTCAGGAATATCGGACATTTGTTGCTCATATGTCCAGGTTGTCTGCACACAAAACATGCCCCTAGCTTTCGGAGTCGGTCCCTTTCTTCGGGTGTCAGTTTAGGTAAAGGAATGAAAGATGAGTTAGCACCTGGTCCCATAAGCGCATTCACACTTCCTACTGTCCTTCCTTGAGAAGGACCTGTATTCGTTCTAGGTGTAGAGAACAGCTTTGATTGTCCTTCCCTTTCTCTCTTGTTTACCCATTCCAAATGGAGACCCATCATCCTCTCCCTATATTCGTCAAAATCCTTCCACTTCAGTCAAGTCATTCCCACTGTTTTCTGAAGCTTCTCTGGGAGACCTCCTTTGTAATAGTCCAACAGGGCCATTTCTCGAAAGTCTGATTCTTCCCCATACATGTCAAAGATACTGTTATAGCTACTGATGTCCGTTCCCTTCATCCTAGCATTCTTGATCTTATTCCTCGCAACCTCGTCAGCAGCAAGAGCCTTGAAATCCCTTTTAAACCTCTCCCTAATCTTCTTCAACATTGTCCACCGCCTCTCATCTTGTTTAACCTTTGTGTTCTCCTCATCTTCTTCTCGTTCTGTAATTCGTTGAGTTGCCTAATCTCCCCCCCTTTCTCCCATGAAGAATGAGAGGAATAGAGATACCCTAGAGTCCTCAGTAGTGTATCTAGCCTTGTTCTGATGTAGATAGTTGTTGAATGAGGCTAACTGTCGCTTTGCCTCATCACATTCTCCATTAAAGGCGTCTGGTTTTCTTCCTCATTCGGAAGTGCTGTTAGAGTCATTGGGTGCTACGTCTGACATGGCTGGGTCATCTGGATCTGACGGTTCGGGAGATGGAGTGGGGGCTGGGCAACAAGGGGCTACAGATGGTCCTTCAGTAGATGGAATTATGGGTGAAGAAGGTTCGCTTGGGTCTGATGGATCAGGAGAAGGATCACGGGGAGGGGTTGATGGATTATTAGAGGGTGGATCTGGTAACAGATCTGATACAGAGGACAGATCAGGTGGTGCAGGAGAAGAGGGTTCTGGATTCTGTCGAGTGTTTGTAGGGGTAGATGTCCCTTGTTCTGGTTCAGTTTCAGAGTCGATGATAGGATGAGCTTTTTGAATTTCTAATTCCTGATTATTGGTTATGACTTGGAATGGCAGGTTAAGGGGGACGTTGGAGGGAAGTCTTTGTTTGTTGTATCAATTTAGACATGGTAACTCACTGCAAGACTTCCACAGGTTTTCTGAATCGTCTCAGACTGGGACATAATAGGTGTCTTGTTTTGTGTTAGGCCAGTAAGTGTGGGGATAGTCTGCACAGGGTAGATCTGGATCTGCAGACTCTGTTTGTCGAGATGTCATACACTAGATAACCGGAAAGGAAGAGGGTCATCTTGTTCTGGATTGAGGAAGAGGGGGAGGTGTTCTTTGTTGTAGTCTCTGATATAGAAGGTATATTCCTCAGATCCGTGGTTATAAGTGGTTTGTATATGTGAATAGCTAGACAGGGCTACTTCACCTAGTCTAAACTTCCAAATCCAACGTTCAGTACAGATGAAGCTGTTGTTGTAGAGCCATAGGCGTTCCCTGATACCTTGTGAATGGTTATAGTGACTATGGACGTCCACTAGTTGTGGTGGGAATGGATATGGAGGTCAACGGCAGTCTTCAGTAGTATAAACCGCAGGTATAAAATGAATCAGTCTGGTAGCCAGGGTAGATGATGTATATGAAAGAGGGGACAATTGTTACTACACCGATACTTGAAGTATTCAGTGGGTATGCAGTCTACTCAAAGTAGTGTCTGCTAGCAATCATATGAAATTGAATTGCAATGAAGGGAAGGCAATGCTTGCAGTATAGATGGAATGAGAATAGAAGAGGGAAAGGATATTTGAGAATAAGGATGAAGGAGATAGATGAGGGAGACTCAAGATAGTGAGGTTGGTGTATGGGAGTTTGTTCAAGTGTCAAGGTTGCTGATACACTCAAATAACCACCCTAGTCACACAATCAAAGAGTAGATACAAGACAATAGATTGAGAGAGAGATATGAGTAGAGGAAAAAGAGTAAGCTGACTAGGCTCTACACTGCATAGTAGTAGTACAGAGTGGAGACAAAGTGAACGAACTAGGGAATCAGTTACAAGAGATCTCAAGTATATATGAGAAATGTGAAGGGATGGGAAAAGTAAGTAAAAATAGAATAATACCATATGGTTGAGAAAGATAGGAAGATCGGATCAATCAAGTTAAAGATAGGAAGAATGGATACAAGATAAGAAAGATGGGAAGATTGATCGACAGTTATTATAGAGTTTGACAGGGTTTATCGAGGAAATGCGATGGACGAATGATCAGAGAAAGGGTTTGATAATGAAGTAAAAGAGGAAGGAGGGCAAAGAACTGTAGCAGTTCATGACACTGCTTGTGTTACAACAAGTGGTATGATGAGGACAATGCCTGGATCACATGTTGGCACAGCCACTTCCAAAAAAGGAAGCCACATCATTTTTCACAGCTACTATACCTCTATCAAATTTCAAGGATGATCCTTCACTTTGAGGCAGGGGAATTCCACTCTTTGAGCAGCTGTAAGGGCAACTCCTGACATGTGAGGCACTCACTCAACAACTGCAGGAGGAGATCCAAAGATATATAAATCAGAACTAGAAGATACAAGGCAGGAGAAGATCCAAAGAGAAAAACTCAAGGATACTCACCTGCAGGGAAGGGGTATATATACTTGTATGAAGGCCTGGGAAAATATCTACAAAACTATACAGTCAGAATGAAGTAATAGAAAGGTGGAATGATGAAAGATCAAATGATGATGAAACAATGAAACAGGGATAAACAAGTCAATGAAGTCCAGATGAAACAAGAACAAACAAGTCCTAAAGGACAAAGGAAGGAAAAAGGAAATTGTCCCCTTACAGCAGCTGGACACATTTTTTGAACCATTTCTAATGAATCAAATCAGGACATCTGGAAATGTAGTTATGATTGTGATTGATGGCCTGGATGAATGTGGAACAAGTTTGAACTGAGCAGATTTTCTAAGATGCTTGAAGGATATATCTCAGCTTTCATGGCTCAAATGGGTAATAACCAGCAGACCAAATCCAGAAATCTGCCATGAATTGATAAATTCAGTAAATCTGCTCTCACCAAAGTTGATTTGACAGATGATGAGAGTACTACAAATGATTTGAGGTTATTGATTAGTGCAAAGTTAAAAGGATATGGACAGTCATGGATATCAGAGGAGATTGAGGACTTGCTTGTTATAGCAAATGGCCTCTTTATTTGGGCTACTACAGCTGTCACATTTATAATGGAAGGGTAAATAAGAGGAATATATTGAATATCATTCTTAACTTGAAACCATATGAAGGCCTATACTTTCTGTATGAGAAAGTGTTGGGAGAATTATTTTCTAAGCAAGATGATTCTGATCCTCCAACAGAGATTCCTGTTCCTTGTTGTCTAAGTTGACCATTGGATGATTGATCCACTTATCAAACATCTAAAGGAATTTTTGACCATCAGCAAGTGTTCTTTCTGCTGACAACCAACTGATCAAGCTGGAGGCACTGGGTGCAAACACTTGTAATTCCTTGGATATACAGGGGAGTTACATGAGACTTACACTGGTACAGTCAATATGTAAGTCCACTTGACTTACTGAAGTATTATCAAGGACCACTGTGAGACTTCATGCCTTACAATGGTCATATATAATTGTTCTATTTTTTTTGGTCTCTGGTAATACTTCAGTAAGTCAAGTAGACTTACATATTGAGTGTACCAGTGTAAGTCTTATGTAATTCCTCTGTATATCCAAGGAATTACAAGTGTTTGTACCCAGTGAGGATATCAACCTCAGCCTTTGGTCCAAACTGTTCTAACCACTCATAAGGGCTGAGAATCAAAGCTGTGACCATCAGCTCCTGATCAAAACCCTTCCAGCAGTGTTCAAGACACTTTGTCATCTCCTTGGAGAGATTAGAGCATTCAGAAGGCAGGTTTCGGAAATACAAAAACATTCCAACAAAAGCCAACAGAACAACATCAGCGCAAGCATGGTCACTCTGACATATATTTGTGGCATAGGCAATCAGTTCAGTGTCCTCGATAACCATGGAAAGATGCCACCAAAATCCACAATCCAAAATGATCTCTAGATGCACTTCAGCCTCAGCTCTGAGCATGTTGCCCTTGGATCCAGTCTCCCTCTCAACCTGGGCCTGTATAATGTCATCACATTGGTTAAATGCTGCAGATGAAATTGGTGTCTCAAGGTCCTCAAGGCGCATGAAAGCTACTGTGTGTGTAGTCCAATGGGTGAGATTTGCAGTCAGATACTTGAGGACCTTTCTATTCTTGTGTTCCTGCTCCTCGTTGAAGATGATGTGCACAAAATTATGATTATTCAACCACCCAATAAGAGACATTGCATCTTCAGAGGTTTCTGCAGCCTCAGAAAAAGGATGAGTTGGCCCTGAGAAGAAGGTATATGTAAAGTGTTCACTTCTGAGTGAATAGAACTCACCTGATGTGCACTGCATGGGAATAGCAAAAGCCATGGTCTGATAGATCCCAGTTTTACACACCCTGCTTTACTCCCTCCATTGTTATCAGTGCCAAAAGCGACCACCACACACTTATACATCTTCTCGGTGTTGTCTATCATTGCCTAAAATTGCTCACACATCGAGTCCGCATTCTTTTTCTTTGCAGTTGCATTATAAAGATCGACAAGATGAGCCTGGAGTCATAGTGAGTATCATTTCAATGAGAAATGCACAACTGGCTCACCTTGAAGTCAACAGATGCACTAACTCCCATCAATGAATCTTTTGTTACATCTTTGACACCATTGCAACTGGTTCTATGGGGAGTAAGTGGAATTTTATAAGGAATTTATGAGATGCACGTTAAAGTGATGTATCGCTGTTCCAACTTCTCCAACAGCTCACTCTCCACTCACTCTCTCTCCTCATTTAACAACCTGCCTCCAAGAACCCCCCTAGTGAGAAGCACATCCCCTGCTTTTGCTCGGAACATGAGGAAGAGAGTAATGACTTTGGGGTCTTCAATCCAGCTCTCTGGTAATCTAGCAGATGTACTTGCTTGAACAGTTTGTGCCTGGATAGCTTTCTTTTCATCATTGGTGAATGGTATATTGATTCCTTTGAATACTTTGAGTGTTGTCTGATGCTTTTCGACATGGTCCACAGCTTTGTGCTTCTTGGAGGGTGCTGGCCCCAACTTGTCTGACTCCTGGTCATTCTCACCCTCACTTCCACTCTCCCACTCCCTTTTTCCCTTCCCCTTCACTTTCTCATCCTTTCTTTTCAACTCCTTTGCCTTCTTCTCTGCCACATTGGATGCATATGGACACCCTCTTTCCCCTCTGAGTATATGGGCCATCATGGATTTTTTGACACCAACAACAGAGGTAGCCTTGTCGCATACTGTTTATCAGTCAGGCAAGATGGTACCCTTGTTATTAGTGATGGGTACTTACCTTGCTTGAAGGCTTCCTCATTTGAGCTCTCAACTTTGAGGGTGTCACTGTCTGACAGTTGTGGTTGAGCCAAGTGGTGTTGTATACAGCCAAGACAGTGAGCTCAGAAATGGGATGAGTTTGTTTTCTTGCCTTCCCAGAAGTAATCCCAGAGTTCTCCCTTGCCTCGAGCCATGATATAGAGTTGCAATGTGTGTAGGTCCACCAAAAAAAATTCCTTTACAGAAATATAATTACATGGACATCCTAAGCCTTAATTAACCCTTAAGCTCTGAACCTAACGAAGTTAAGTCTTATTTTGTTAAGTATTTAAGGTCTTAAGTTAATTAAGGCTTAAGGCTTAACCATAACACTGCTTGTAATTCGTCCTATAGCATATGGCCATTGTTCTATTTTCATAAGACTTTCTCACCTATTCATCTATTTCATCTTTGCAGCCTTGGACTGGCTGATATATCTTCCCCTAACTAGTTCCCCAGTTTGTTCACTTTGTCACCACTCTGTAATACTACTTACACAGTGTCGAGCATAGTTAGTCTACTCATCCTCTCTCAATCTATCTTTCTTTCCTTGTCTTTGCCTTGTTTGACTTGGGTGGTCTCTCCATTTGAGAGTAGTAGTATCCTTGACACCCAGTGCATGGGTGGTAATTTGAATAGTGTAGCCCATGCGAACAAAAAAGGAGAGGTTGAGGAAGGAAGGGTTTTATGAGTGGACCAACAGGGGTGAGTTGTTCTGTATACCTTGTGCCTGTACATGTATGTCAGCTCTTCTGCTGGACACTGAGGATACAAAGAATTAAGATATGGCAGAAGGGCTGGGGTGTAGGGGTACCCAGTCCCCATCTTTGCCTGGATTAGGCCATACCTAGTCATGAAATGTGAAGGATGGTGTTGGGGTGGAGACAGGGAGACAGGAAGAGGTTCATGCTGGCATGATGTCAATGGTTCTTGGACCAGGTCCAGACCAAGTCTAGAATTTTGGATTGTCAGGAAGAGTAGAGACTGGAAAAGGGGTGGGAGCTTGAAGCTGTGGTAAAGATTTGGGAGGTTGCTACAACATAAATTAACCCAGCCTAAAAGCCTCATAATGACACTCCTCTCTGCACAAGATGCTTGGGTACATGAATGTTAGTCATGTGATGTACACTAGCAGGAGAGTTGGGGACTTACTCCCTGGATAGTTGACATCATTTGCCCCTATCTATACCTCAGCTTTGCACATCTTATTCTCTTTCTCATTTCATTTTTACTGTGTATTCCTATGTACTACTACACTGCTCAGATGCTGTACTTGACTCAAACTGATTACTTATTGAGTCATTTTCATTATAGCCCTGACACAGCTTTATCTATACACTGCCTATTATTCTGACTCATTCTAACTTGTACTTATAGTATATATACGCGTAGGTAGCATGCAATAAACATCTTTCAGACCACCCACTTCCAATCCAGTTTTTTTTAAGTCCTCGTCTTGTGTGCCTAGCACCGTTAAGTCCTCAACCTTCATATTTCATCATATCAACCTTGAGGTGTGCAGATTGTGAGCCGCCAGCGAGTTGGAGAACTTCGCATCTCACTAGTTTTGTAGAGCCTTTAAACTCGTTCTTTATCCTTGCATCAGTTGACATGGGCAATGAATGTAGCCTACTTACTCAGGGAAAACCAGAGTGAAAGTGTTGATGATATTAAATAAGGATTGAATAGCCGAACAGTGGTATGAATTTCTAATCTTGAACTTGTTGGAATGAAGGAAAAAATGCAAAAGACAGAGAGTGTATGTAGAATCATTCCATGAATAAAATAAACTTGTCCTTCCTCCACTCATTAATTGAATCTCCAGCTCAAACATCCACAGAATCTCCTCTACTGACTTCCTGGATATCATTCTGTCCCGTTTGAGCACTATGTAGCTGTGTAGATGCTGATGGATCAGATTGAGATGATAGAGCAGGGGCTGCAAATTCCAGAGGTTGAGAAAGACTCTCAAGAATGGAGTCTTGATGGTTCTTGTAGAGGTGGGAAAGCAGGATGATTGCAGTGGGATAGATCACTTCCAGATGAGGCATCATTATGCCCAAGTAGAGTCCTACAGAATCATCATACCCTGGATTAAATATACTAGGCATGAGTAGAATCTGGTTTTCAAAATCCTATTAGGGTTCAAATTCTAAGAAACCACAAATGATTGCCTACCCAGGAAATGCAATAGATTATTCCTGACTGTACTAAGAGTACCAGTATTTGCTCAGCTTGGTGATTTTTATTTAATTTATCAAGGTGAACTTTGACAAGTTTTCTATAGTGCCTGTCGAGAAATCAAGTTAAAAGCTGGAAACTAAGAAGCCAGCAGTCTGTCGTCTGCTTACCAAGTCTTATTTGCAATCAGAAGTGTTGCTGTGAGGTTGGTGAAGACAAGTGATATTGACATTATCACTCGTACAGGCTGAGATGCTACCTGCATAATCTAAGGCTGGGTCTCAATAAATCAACAAAATATAAACATACAAAATTTGCATCAAGCACACTTCTAATGGCAAGGACTGCATCAAATATACTACAACCTACATCCAGAAAAGTGAGGTCAATAGGATTAATCATACAAATCAAGTATGGTATGAATTCTGACCTAATGATTGAGCAATACAAAAAAGAAGAATTCCTCTGGGAATAGGTTCCCTTTGAAAAAGGATCCATGCCCTCCAAACTACAATTAAATCTCCCAGGAAATACTACTCGCATATACTTCAGTATTCACATGAAGGATTAAATTGAAAACAAAACCAACATTGATTCTGACCAGCACTGTCTGCATCATTGTAGTCATGATCATGACTGAAACAGGATTGTATGTCTGATGTGCCAACCCACGGATCTGAACTATATCGTCTATCTGATCTACCACCATGGTCCATGCTGAGCTTATAAGCATGACTGTACATGCAGCCACCAGAAAAAGTCGCATTGGTGACTGTCGAAGTCCTTGCTGACTGGATCCATGTTCAAGGCTGTTTCAGAAAAGTCTGGGATAGGCATACCATAGCAGCAGGATGGTACAAATGGCAACTAATGCCTAGATAGCAAGGTTACAATCAGTAGGGAGATATATCAAAGATGAACCTCAGGTTGTGTAAGGGGACCTACCAAAGCAAAGTCCTTCAACTGCAGACAGGAACAGATAGCTCTGCATAACAGGAATATCTGAAGACACCAGAAAGGAGGATTTTACTGTTGACATTTGGAAAAGACTGTTGTTGCAGACTAGGAATTGTGGAGATGCACACAACAGCACTGTATCTGCTTAAGTATCTGTTGGTATGCTGTAGGTCTGGACACTCATTCCATCAGCATCATGATGAAACGTAGAAACTGATTTTCTGTACTTGACTGTTGCTTGGCGGTTGCATAACTGTGGCATTACATGACTGTTCCATTGCATGACTGTTGCGTTGCATGACTTTTGCGTTGCATGACTTTTGCTTGATTGATGGTTGCATGACTGTTGCTTGGCGGTTGCATGACTGTGGCATTACATGACTGTTCTGTTGCATGACTGTTGCGTTCCATGACTTTTGCTTGATTGATGGCAGGCTCCCAGTAGCCAGCCCTCGATATGGCGAGGGTATTAATCCGAGAATGAGCCTCAATGAGGGTACAGGAGGAATATTATTAGTTGTTTGCCAACAGCTTTAAGCGGCAGTCAATCAGATGATGGGAAGTTTGAGGACCCCTCGCCATATGAGGGCTGGAGGAACTGTTCCGGCATCAAAATCGGCTGACCTGCCGGAGTTCGAGATTTCCCCTTTTGTCATATACACCAACTGCCAACTCGCATGGGCTCCAAAGCATTATTGATAGTAAAATTTTCTTTCTCGCTCAATGGCCCTCACTACCGACCAGCTGCGCTCTCTGCTCACCTCTCTCCAACAGTGGTCATGCGGTCCTGCAGAGTTTATCACTCTTGATGTCCCAACTTGAGGTACGAGTTTGATCAGTAGTAGTAGCGGCGGGCATGTACTAGACGAAAATTAGAGTATAATATTAGAGAGAATGTAAAAGGAAGGAATGTGAGGTTCTGGAGGGAGCCGTCACCCGCACCAGCGTTGTGAGAGATGTCGGAAACAGTCAACAAACGCGCCCGCGTCGCGTCGCGTCGCTGACGCCTGACTTTGTTTGGCGACAGCTTCAGCGTTGTTTGCTTTGATGCCGAGTCAGGGTGCCGGAACAGTTCCTCCAGCCCTTCCTGTTGTGAGGGGACCTAAACTTCTCGCTCTCTGATTGGTCAATCCCTAATTTTTTTTCCCACCCTATATACACTCAGTATTTACACTGCCCCTTCCGCCCTGGCGTGTTGTCCCCTCACAAACGGAAGGCTGGCTACTGGGAGCCTGGATTGATGGTTGCATGACTGTTGCTTGGCGGTTGCATGACTGTGGCATTACATGACTGTTCCGTTGCATGACTGTTGCGTTGCATGACTTTTGCTTGATATGGGATCACTCTTGGGCCAAATTAACAATATTATATGATGGGAACATACACTGCGGGCAATGGCATCTTCTGTAACTGAGAAAAGTGGTGATAAAAGAGTGAGATAAGTGAAACAATTGAGTTACTGAATTGCCTCGTTTTTCTCAATCAGAATAGGGACCCTTGCCCCTAGTGATAGTTATAACCTCTGGGAGTATGTTATGCACTGTGAAACTAAATTTATGGCACCAAGACGAAGTTGATTGAGCTCATGTAGCAGGTTTTGATGAGCATTTCCAAAGTACAGTGATTTCATTGCTCAACAAATGAGGTGCAACAATGTTTAGAGATACATCCATATAATTTATTTTTATATCTATTCTTATGAACATCATCACGGATTAATTTGACGTGGCGGTTCAGTGTCCATTCCCGCAGTCAGGATATAGTAAATAACGTATGTACATAGCATTGGAGTTTTTACAGATGAGATCATACGTTGGTTGAGATAAAATGTAACACAAACACAGAACACATATATGTGAGTACGGAGGCATAAAGAGATCTGTAGACCTGGGGTGAAAACTCAAGAGATAGCAGTAAGTGACTGGGTACTATGAACGATGGGAGTACTGAAAAAAAAAACTTGCTATATAGCCAGATTTGAACTGGGCAGTGACTCGAAGAGACTTGGGCACTTCCCGGGAAGGACAGCACGTCATATATTGAGACTACTGCTCTCCTACATCTGTGTGGCTAGGTACGTAGCTAAAACTTGTTACGAGGCCGAATGAAATGAGGGTGAGTTCTTTACACTCCATTTCTGCATGTGGCTATGTCGAATCGTACCCTACTTTTCCCGTTCACAAATTCCTAAAGCTCCCGAGCTTTGGAACTGTGATTGCTGAGGTATGCCGTGTCAATGCCTGTTGCTTACTCATCAGTCACCGCTTCCTTCTGTTCCTTCGTGAAAGCTCACCGAAAACTCCCAAACGATCTGCGTCTAAGTATGTGCATTGTATATGGTATTCGTCATACCATAATCTTTGTATATACATAAAAAAATCGAGATTTTGCCCGTGTTATCAAAGGAAGACATCCATATCACTATCTAACACACTACAGTTACGGTTACATCGCTGCGAGGCCTGCAATGTTCAAGCTGGAGTACCCTGAGGTGTCGGGGACCTCTTTTATTTCATTTAGGTGTTTCTGGTGGCTTTTGGATTTTTCCTTGCCCGTATCCGTTTTTGACCCGCAG
Source organism: Tetrapyrgos nigripes (assembly GCA_013368315.1). Classification (NCBI taxonomy): domain Eukaryota; kingdom Fungi; phylum Basidiomycota; class Agaricomycetes; order Agaricales; family Campanellaceae; genus Tetrapyrgos; species Tetrapyrgos nigripes. Next base: position 75,752 of record JAACJM010000094.1, on the reverse strand, counting down.
AAGCATTACGCGTTCGGGTCTTAGGATAGATCCAGGAAAATGTACCGTACATTCATAAAAAGTCCTGATTTCGTGTACTACAAGCTGAGTGGGGTCCCAGGGGGGTAAAAAGTATAACAATAATATGTACTTTATCATTCTGGCTAGTGATGGCCTCAATCTTGCCACGCCTCGGTGATGGCCCACACCCCTTTGATATCATGTATTTTGTAACATAGGTCATGAGAATGAATGAAGAATAAGAAAGTTTTGAATGAAACAGGTAAGAAATCAAACAAGAATTAAAGTAAAAACAAATAAGACTTGAAACAAGTGATGGAGAAGGGGAAGACAAAAGCAAACAGGAGCGCTGAAGTGGCGTATGGATTTTGAACTTGTGGTAATGTTTGCTACTCAGTTGCGAGGTCTACATAAGTTAACAGGGGAAAGGTGCCACTGCTTCGCATGGCAAATTAGCTTGAATAGGTTTTTAATAATACTCACTGAGCATAAGAGTTCATCCTTTTATTAAAGATAGGCAGGAATATTGTTGTATATTAAGTATGTATGCGGAATATGGCGAACATAACTTCAAGCTCGTCTGCGTAGCGGGTAAGAACAATTACAAGATAGAAGATGTGCGAGAAAAGGAGGCGGCAAATATACGAAGCCTAACACAGCGGGGCGCGGAGCATATTTGCCAGCCATTTTTGTGCACTCTTAAATTACGGATAGTTCACACGATTTTGGGTGAGATAAAATTGATTGTATTAGCTGCCAAAAAAGGGGTTGCAAAAGCTCAAATTATGCGCTCAAGTTTTTCCATGCTAAACTTTTTATTCATTCATGACCAAATTAGTATTCGAATTTTGATTTGTGAGAAAATGCGCAAAAGGTATGATCACTATTTGTGTGCCGGATTCCGGCAAGTAAAAGGAAAAGCACTGCGGATGGGAAAAATCTAAATTTAAATGACGGATTTTTGCTCGGCACCGGGCCTACTCCATATGGCACCAATTTGAGGCCAATATTCCATATGGAGTATGCCCGGCTGTTGAGAAAAATCGGTAATTTAAGTTCGTGTGTTTCAATGCCCCAGTGAATTCATTTTACTCGCCGGAATCCGGCACACAAATACTGATCATACCTTTTGCGCATTTTCTTACAAATCAAAACTGGAATACTATTTACTTCCCTTTTTTGGTCATGAATGAATAAAAGTTTAGCACGGAAAAGCTTAAGCACATAATTTGAGCTTTTGCGACCTGGTTTTTTAGCAGTAAATATGATGGATTTTATCTCACCCAAAATCGTGTGAACTATCCGTCATTTAAGAATGCACAAAAATGGCTGGCAAATATGCTCCGCGCCCCGCTGTGTAACATACATGCAAGTGGAATAGTCATAGGTCAAGGGGGACTGTGATGGGTGGGTAAGGCACAGAAGGAGTCGATACGCGCTTCATAGATGTGAGAGGAGTATTTGCAGAGACCTAAGAGTGGTAGTGAGTAGGATGGAATAGAAGGTCGAGAAGGAAACAAGAGCCAAACACGCGTTACTGACGTCAACCGTACAGTTGTCGGGGTTTACCGTGCCGAACCGCTGCCGGTTGAGTGGCAACATGGGAGACATAGAGTTGTATGGGAGACATACGTAGACAGAAGTAGATATGCAAGCCAGAGGAAAATAGTATTATACACTACATAACAGAACGACTCGGAGAAAGATATACACTAACAACAACTGTGCATCGACAAGCATGAGCGAAGGTAGGAATGATGCGTCGTTTAGCGTCGGTCTGCAGCTGAAATGGCTGTGTTCGGTCATTTCGGAGCGCTGAGTATGTGGCGTGGGAAAATTAGAACCCGTGGAAAAGCTGCGAAGCTCGACATACTTAAGTTAACTGGGGAACTGCTTTGCATGGCAAGTTACGAGGCCGCGCTCCGAGATGACCGAACACAGCCATTTCAACTGTAGACCGACGCTAAACGACGCATCATTCCTACCTTCGCTCATGCTTGTCGATGCACAGTTGTTGTGAGTGTATATCTTTCTTCGAGTCGTTCTGTTATGTAGTGTATAATACTATTTTCCTTTGGCTTGCATATCTACTTCTGTCCACGTATGTCTCCCATATCTTTTCGTTGCCACTTAACCGGTAGCGGTTCGGCAAGGTAAACCCCGACAACTGTACAGTTGACGTCAGTAACGCGTGTTTGGCTGTTATTTCCTTCTCGACCTTCTATTCCATCCTACTCACCACCACTACTCACTAAGCTCAATGGCTCTCAGCCTCTCATTCTCTCATTGCAAAGCAATAAAACTCTTGTGGTCTATAATGTGTGCCAAATAGTGAATGCCATGTATCACACACAGAAAAGGATCAAGGGGAGACAAAGATACACACCTGTTGTACAGCCAAACCTATTTTCTCCACCATCAGACAAAACTATGCTCTGTTCTAAGCTGATTATAATCCCCATAATCCCCAAAATCCCTAAAACAATTATGGTATATTATAACTAGATTATTTCAATCTAGCTTTCCAGTAATGAGTTTAGAATGTAGATAATAGTGGTGGACTTTGGGAATTATGCCCAGAATTACAACTGAATTGTGGATTTTATAAAGCTTGAAATGATTATAAGTTCTGAAAATATTATGAGTATTATCATGGTATTATAATCCTATTTTGAGAGTTATAACATAGGGCATAGTACCAGGTACTAGAACTTATGAGTATTATCATGGTATTATAATCCTATTTTGAGAGTTATAACATGACTGTTATCACCATATTGCAATGGTATCATGGGGTTTATAAGGGTCAGAATAGTACCAGGGGATGTAATTATTGCGAGCATTATCAGGGGCATACTCATGGGGTCACACAGGCAGTATACCAATGGCTAGGTACTCATTGTTCACACAATATACAATGCATAATAACGTCAATTTACTATAGAATACATACAGTAATTCACCCCAATCCATTATACATCCAGTCAAGTACAAACATACAGCACAGCTTCGGGAAATGTATTATTGTAAGGCGGTCCAGAATATGGTGAGTTACTATGTCTGCTGCATCTTCTCAACCTTTCTGATGTGTTAGTAGTTTCCAGCATGTCGTTCTCGAGCAAGAGCCAAAAGCTGTACATGGTATGAGGTTCTAAGTTGCACATGCTCGGTATCTCTGCTGACGATACATCTGGAACTTCTGTCTTAGATCTTGGTATGGCTTATTACGAAGGGACTTCAAGGTGGACAGGGCTGGATGAGATTCTTATAGAATAGTTACAAATTTTATGCATATTATCGCAGATAGATGCAGAAATATACCATTTGCTTTTTCACCATTCTTTCGTGCAGAAATTGTTTTTTCTGCAAAATTCTGATTTGACTGAATGGATATCTGCAAGAGCTCATATTCATGTGTACATTTTGTCCTATTTACGCATAGTCAGTTTTGACTGGGTGTAAGTAGTCATCTAGGCCCAGGAATTGACTTTTTCGACATTGGGTGTGGGAGAGTTTTCGAGAGTGTGCAGGGAAAGTAGGTCACTGTGTGCGGGAAAAGTCTGTGAGTGCGGGGAAAAATATCGAGAGTGCGGGTAAATAATAAATGTGCAATTTGAACAGCATACGTTCCCCGTTCTACCTCTCCGTTCCAACTCCGTTCTTCCTTCTTCGCATCCGTCTTTTGTCTTTTCCTACTCCCTCCTTCCCATTCCCTACTTCCTCCCCCCTACGCCGTTCCAATCGCCGTTCCTTGGCTTTGCTTTGTTTTTGTTTCTCTTTGATACAACGTAAGGCATATGTGCAAGTTACGAGGCCTTTAGGCTGAGTTAATTTATGTCGCAGAGCGACCTCCCAAATCTTTTCCACGGGTTCAAACTCCCACCCCTGTTCGTTGGCGCTCGTTAAGCGCTCATCTGGAATCACGGTCGAGACCATCATGACGTCGTTCTCGGACCAACGCTTCTCTTTGTCATGTACATAGTAGTTGTTCTTGGTCACGGTGCTCGTTCTGATTTTTTCCACTGTTCTGACATTTACTTACTGTGTTGCCTATAGAAAATTGTACATTAATATGTGCTGGTGAAATCCCGAGAGGCTCGTAGCTTGCCACGCGAAGCGATGGCACTTTGCCCCAGTTGATGGGTTTGCTGCTTCTTTTCCGTTTCTGGGATATCTTTCTCACAGTACGCAGTTCCTTTGATGAATCCTTTTTTCTCTATGCTAGATGACATTCTGTACCGCCCGGTTCCGTCTTTCGTGCTTCCGAGTCGGTTTGTCTGTTTCTCTATTGGTCCCCAGGCTATTTTTTCTAGTATTGGGACGTCACCGACCAACGTAGATGTGCTAACCGTCATCCTGTTTATCCCGACCAAGGCTGCTTGCTTAGGTGGCGGAGTTCGGAAGAGATCCAGAAGAAGCTTTGGTCTGACAGGCGTCTGTACAGTGGTGCTAATCACATAAACGACTCGGAGACATAGTAGTCGCATTGTAGTGTGCGGTAGTGTGCGGTAGTGTGCATATACAAATCTCGAAGATCATTCTAAGCTTCTATTTAGCCGATTCTCAAAGCGACAATTGACCGTTTTGAGTTGCTGCTGCTGCCCCGACCTTTCCTCCCAGCAATTTTTGTGTTACGTTTGCGCCCGTGCGCAACAGATGAGACGGAATGTCGCGCTCGGGAGTTGGTACATACCTCGAAAGCTGCGGCTGCAGAGAGACAGATCAATGCTTTGATCGTTGTCAGTGGGATCGCAAATTATGGTGATGTTGACTCCGGAACGGAAAATTTGAAGCCAATCAATTGGCATTCCAATAAATTTCTTCCTTGTCTCATCAAAGAGAACAGGTTTTCTCGTTCGGATGGTGATGTTGACTCCGGAACGGAAAAAGTGAAGCCAATCAATTGGCATTCCCAATAGATTTCTTCCTTGTCTCATCAAAAAGAACAGGCTTTCTCGTTCGTATGAATGCCCCCAATATCTCCTCTGTGACTGGTGGTCCTTGCTTGTAGCAGTGACTGGTACCCTGGAAAAGAATGTGATTTCACGTCCGCACTCGTTGCGCCCAGACTGGGTATTTAAAGACGTTTCTCGGCTTCTCAGTCTCTTCTGCGTTAACCCTCGCCTTCCGCTTAGCGCCTAATTACCTATGGCTCCCTCACTGAATCTAACTCTGGGTCCATTGATTATAGGCTACACTATTTCGTCTATCCTGTACGGTGTTACTACATTCCAGGTGAGTTTGACTATCCAATCTTATCCACGGATATCAAAAGCCCGTCCTCTAACTGGTGCCTTTTGGCTGTGAACAGGCGTATTGGTACTTCAAACAGTTTCCTGGTGATCGAAGGCTTCTGCGTATGGCAGTAAGTAACCTTCTTCGCTTTCTAGTACACTCATTCACAAAACCGACTCTAGATTGCTTTTATCTGGTGAGTGCTCTGATCCTGATTCTTCAGCCCCATCTTTCAATGCTCCCCGGCCTGACCACCATTTCGATACGCAGGTTCCTTGAAACAGTGCACCAATCCTGCCTGCTATGGGCTATCTATGACCTCACAGTTACGCGCTTTGGTAAAGAGGATTTGCTGTCCAAGACACCATTGGCTATTGATATCGGAATTTTCCCAACCGGGACTTTGGCATTTACGGTTCAAGTGATCTTCACATATCGGGTGAGCCTTTTTGCCATATTTCACCTATAAGTCATACTCCAGAAGTCAAGGCTAACTATCTCATTATAGTTATGGAGAGCGACCAATAAGAAAGCTATCTGTGCTCTGATTATTCTTGTGGCTTTCCTCCGACTCGTTGGAAGCCTTTGCGTTGGCGGTAAAAGCACTGCTTCATCTAGTCTAGACCAGTTCCTTGTAAGTTTTCGATGGTTGCTCACGGTCATAAGTTACTGCCCATCCTCTCCTGTTTCTTAAAAGTGTCTCATGAGTAATATTGTAGGTCTGGGTACTTTGTAAGCTTGGAATTGGTTTCATGGAGACCGACTTAGGTCGCTATCAGGTGCTGTGGTCGATACCTCAATTACAATATTTATGTCATACGATCTTTTGAGGAAGCGCAAGCGTGCTTTCAAGAAGTGAGTGCGGGTCAGGTAGCCCTTAAGCCGAAGTATTAGTGCATTGATATTTTCTCTCTTCTTCCAGAACAACACAATTACTGGATAAGCTGATTTTATGGGCTATCAGTATGTTCTTTCATAATTTCTGATCATCACCGTGTTTTGAAGAATCTCTATCATTAGAAACTACCCTCGTCACTAGGTTTGAAAAATTTCTGCTCAAGTGGGGGATAGACTTGTCTCAATCAAGCTTCTACTCTCAGTACCAATGTAGTGGCTACGATGATCAGCGTATACCATTCTCTCTTCGCTACCATCACAAACTTGACTGATTTTTTCATAACAGTTCTTTATAGCATACGATATCAGTAAGTACCTTCTCCACTCCTCCTTCCCCATGCATGCCTTCTGAATATCACTGACCCTTACTTATCTAGCCATATGGCTTGGGCTATTCTTCTTCTTACCAGGATGTGAGTATGATTTTGTCTATTTTGCCTTTACCTAACTGCTGTCTGCCCCAGTGTATTCCAATTCCTTGTTAGCGGTGTATGTAATCGCCTTTCACCAATGAAGTCATGTTTCATACTCTCGTCTCTCTTCAACGCAGCTTGAATTCCAGAAGTTCATTAAGGGATCCAAATGATACTGGGCCTGTCACTTTACCATCAATGTCTGCTCCTAGTAATTCATCTGCAAGGCCTTATGATGTGAGTGCACCTTACGATTAATCCGATCAGTGAGATAATTCTCATAATGCTGTAGACCAGAATCATCGCCATTGAAATGAATAAGGTCATAGAGGTGGACCAGAATGACCATTACAATCACAATGTACCTGTGAGACTTGATTTGATTTTCTAAAAGTCTTGGCTGTATATCTGATCTGTTATATTTCACAGCAACCATCATGTGGAGATTCAGCAAAGATTTCCTTGTAAGCACCTGCCTGAATACATGTATTATCGAAGTGCTATCTATTCTTGATTTATCAATGTTGTACACAAAATGATTTTTTACTTCATAACTTAGCTCGAATCAATAAATTCCTGGCTGAGCATGAAAATAAGAACAAGATGCTCGGCTTTCCAATTACACCTTCCTGTCCTCCTCATTTGCCATTCCCTGTTCCACTTTGCTAATGCCTTGCGCAACTACATTATCCTCAGCACGGGCAGGCACTTCCAAAGCTCTGCCAGCTTCCAAGGAATTAAGTGCACTCCCATTCACTATCACAGTCTGCAATGCCGTGTCAGCGACACTCATCTGCAGAGAAACTAGCACTATGATTGAAGTTGAATATAGGCCCTACAGAAGAATAAGATTGTATATTCAATTCAATGATGAATGACACTTACAGACATCTGATCACCTAGACCTGAAAACACTTCATATACGAAGATAGACTTGTCCCTTTCTGTAATATCAAGAAACAGAATGATTTCGCAGGACTGGAAGATATAGGAAGTCAGTTCACAATCATTCCAGTGCTCACTTATTAATTGACTCTTATAATCTAAGGGACACTAACCCAGAATAAACCTAGGAAAATTTGGAAAGAAAAAAGCAGTCAGAATTATCTCAGTTTAGTGAAATGAGAAGACTTCAGGCTTACAATAAATGAAACCAGATTCTACCAACAAAGATAAGACTTGTTGGGCCTTTGATCTTGAAGAGGTACAATTTCCAAATGCTACTTGTAATAACCTTCTCAATTCCCTGAATGTTGCAGACAAAGGAAACAAAGACGGACTCAGTAAAAGGTTAATCAACGGACAAAATAATTCGGAAGTTTACCATGCTTTTAAAGCAACTGCAGATGTTGACAAGAGATTTGTGATAAGTGAAAGAGCCCAGGCTATAGGCTCAGACCAAACACAGATTCTACTGCCATCAGGGATAGTAGTTTGCTTGTCGAAAGTGTTGGCGCTCAAGCAGAGCATGTCGGTAATAGAAAAGCCTGTAAAATTTTGAGAATAATGATTAGAAAGATCATCACAGCCTGGTACTTACCCAATGCTGCAAGCAAACATATTCCAGGCAAAATAATGACCAAGCGCTGCTTTCCACAAATGATATATGCACGCCAGATAACAATACAATCATTCAGTAACATCTGTGTAAGTTTGGGAAGGGGAAAGAAAGAAGGAGCAAATACATCAACAGAAATTTAAAAAATAACAAACAAATATCTCACATTTAAGAGCCACAGACCCTCCATAGGCAAAGCTAATGGATTCAGATACATATTTTGTGTTCTTTCCACTTTCTCTGCCAGTGTGAGAGTTGGACCTGCATTAATGAGAGTACCCTGTACTCGCAATAAGGCATAGAGAAAGTTGAGGACCCATAGAATAGTGCTGTTGATGAACATGAGACACATAACGGTTAATATGATTTTGCTACTGAGTTGGTGTAGGCCTCTTGAGCTGTCAAGGAACAAGATATAGAATAAATACTATCTCAAAAATCATACAAAATCTTGGCTTCACGGTTCATAACCCACCATAACAGGAATGTAGCACACGTAAACAAAAGAAAATAGGCACCTAGTAGTATATTACTCAGCGACAGGTAAATACTACAGCTAGTGTTGAAGACTCACCCCAGCAAGCAGACTCCACAGTGTAAGCTGCAATACCGTTGTATAAAGGATATGCGATAGCGGTAAGTGTGTCCTGAACGTTCGTCGATTCGTTCATTGTCATGATGGGGGAAAGCAAGATAGGACAGGATAGTACCCATTCGAGTTGAACTATAAGTATTTCCCGCGAAAATCGGCTGCAGAGGCACTCCAATTGAAATTTATTCATAGACAAGCTCAGTATTTATCATATCTGCGCCAGTGCGAGGCACATGCAACCATTGATGTACTTACGGCTACAATGCAAATTCAATCACGCTAACACTTAGCACTTTCTGAAAAGGTCCAGTGATGAACCAGTACTAGTGATGAAAACAATGATCGCTGATACAGCGCCTCAACAAAGACACTAACTTAGAACAAAGCTATCTGAGTGGATATAGTTCTGCTATTGCAGCATAAATACTCAAGGACACTATTTCCCGGCTTCAAACGACAATCAAACCAACATCTTGTCAGCTTCAGGGCCCGATCGGGCGCAAGCTGATCCCCCAAGCGTACATTACGGCGTAAGCATACAAAACCTGCAAGCGTTCTCGGGATAGGCCCGAGGTTTCCCCAGGCAATGTCACAATTCGTCACAGTGTAGCCGACGTCGTCCGAGTTTGCCCGAAGCTCTTTTGCTCGTTGAAGTACAGTCCACACACCATTACGAGGCCTTTAGGCTGAGTTAATTTCACCTTGGGCGGCGTTGTATATTTCCAGAGATCTCTGTGCAAACTTAAATTTCGGATTTTTCAGTGCCATTTTTGCTCTCCGGAACTACTCCATATAGGACCGATTTGAGGCCGAACTGCCATATGGAGTAGTTCCGGCACCGAGCAGAAATTCGTCATTTATATTTGCCTCCAAATATGCATTGCCGCCCAAGGTGTTTATGTCGCAGAGCGGCCTCCTAGATCTTTTCCACGGGTTCAAACTCCCACCCCTGTTTTTTGGCGCTCGTCAAGCGCTCATGGTCGAGACCACCATGACGTCGTTCACGGCTTCCTCGGACCGCGTAACTAAGGCAGCATCGAGTGCGCCTTGCTTCCTCCTCATGTCTGGGTTCCTCCCCAGTGGTCAAGGTGCTCGTACTGATTTCTTCCACTGTTATAACAGGATTTACTTACATGTACTATGTTGCCTCTCGAAAACTGTACATTAATATGTGCTGTTGAAATCCTGAAGGCCTTGTAGCTTGCCACGCGAAGCGATGGCACTTTACCCCAGTCCATATAGAGACATTTCGAGAAGGGAGCAGCTGTCTTTTAACGGGTTTTGGGAAGAAAAATTGGCTCTTGGTCAGTTTTCTCTTCTCAAGCGACGCACTAGACCAGAGTCTGTCTGTTCGCATACTGAGTAGTGGTGGTTTGTGGGCGGGCTAAAAAAAGGGCAAAAAGAAGTTTTTTGGTTGATATTCCTAGTAGGTACATAGACGTAACATCCTCTCTGGCGGGCAGGCCGACGGCCTGCCTTCTCGATATGGAAATGCGAAATTCGTAACGCGTAATAGCTTACTCTGAACTGGGTCCTGGCAAAATCAATGGGTAACGTGTAACATAGGCTGAACCTTTGGTCGAAATGGTACAGTAGAGATATCTTTGAGGGAATGTGTCCAGCTATCTACAGAACAGATATCTCAACCTGCCTCTGAGTCTGACTTTCGACCTCGCTCTCCGAAGTTTGGGATGCGGGAACTTGGGCTGAAGCAAATCGGATGGACTGAGAAAGCGACATGTCGTTTGCGGATGTCATATCTTCCTTGGACTTTTCGAAAGCTACCACCAAAATGATGAGGACTGGGTATACTGTCTTCGAGGCCACTGTAATTTTAGCAAAGAATTCTGGCAGTAAATAAATGGGCACTTACTGCTAGAATCGGCATAGCACTGGCAAAAGTTTGAAAAGAGGGGGCTTGTTCGCCACTGGACGTCAAGGAAATTACCAAATAGGCAATCTGTAACAAGTGAAAAGTGGTGCCAATTTGTCATTATTGTGGAGAACAGAATGTAGTATAGACTACTCACCCAAAGTCCGCAATAAAGCATCCCAGACTCAACTAGCAATATCAAGATTTTATGAGCCTTGGAAACCTGTTTGCCACAGTCCTTCAGATTTTTACTTATATCTTGACCATGACGCCTGCAGTAATATTCATTGTGTTCAAGTTAGAACTTCATAATTTTGTATAAAATATCGGGATCATACCAAGCTTTATATCCAATGAGTGCCGTAGCTGTTGCGTTTGTGAATAACAATGGGAGACACATCACTAAGGCACTACTTTGTGCTCCATGACCATTAGCAGCAGGTCCACCATGTAACACTCTTGCACTAGCCAATCCACTATCTGCAAAAGTCCCGCCTAGTATCCAAAAATTGGGACGATCAATTGATTTTTTGAACCATAATTTCTTTTTCTAAAATACCCACCAAGGGATGCTAACGTACAAATGATGAGGGCGAACTTAACAGTGTAGTCTCGAGGAAACATAATCCATGCTCTCCAGACTACAATGCCATCTCCAATCACATACTGAACGAACATGATTTGACAGTTGATATGAAAGCAATAATCATGATAAAAACTTGAGATACTTACATTTAACCTCTCAATCACCGGTTTTGCAATTTCTATATGTAAAACTTGCTGTATGACATACCGAATGTTGGCAATATTGTATCCATTCAATGGGATTTGGATTATGATAAAAGCCAGTTCAAGGATGAGAGATGCTGAGGTGATCATGAGCATAACGACCAGAAGTGAGAGAAGTGCGAGTTGAGGTTTGGAGGGGCGATTTTGTTGTAATCTAACAGATTTAAGCGGATGTGTTAGACAACACTGTGTACCAAGCGAAACAAGAAGCTAAAAAACTTACAAAATAGCATAAAATACCGCAAATGTAAGGGTAGCGTTGATACCATAAAGCAGTGAGTCAATAGCTGTCGAAAACATCCAGCCCTTCAGAATTTGGAGGTCATCGCTGGTGAGAGGAAAGGATTCTTGTGTTTTTCCAGACGACATTCAGGAAACCGATAACCCTAAGTGGATGTGGCGGGTGTGGGAAGGAAGGTAAGGGGATTGACGCTGCTGGGGAGAGAGAATGTGCTTGAACAGTGCAAACACTTACACTTATATCCTTCTCTGAATCTTTGATGCAAGTTTCAGCCACTCAAAATCCCACTCGGGCGCCGTCTTCACTGGGCGTGGTCTAAACTTGCGAGTTATTATTCTTAGGCAATCATGATACTGATGCTAGTGCGGTACATACAAGGGGCTGGGATGGCATGGAGGATCAAAATTTCATCAAGAAGGATGAGATACTCAACACGCAAATATATATTCCCCGCCATTAACCCCCATCTTAATTCATGCTATACTTACGTGAAACACCCATCTACATACTTAACAACTCGGAAGGATCAAAACACCCAACCCCGCGATGTAGATCTGCTTGGGCTCCCTCACGTGCACTGACGAACAACGAACTGGGAAAGATTTTGTCCCTCCATCATGTTGAGAAGCTGAGGCAGCAGAGGAGAGATGAGGTGCACATTGCGTACTGACCCGCGCTGACAGAGTTGGTAGAACACGTTACCGATAATCTGCCGAAGCGACGAAAATCGATCTATTCGTATCATCATCGTAGTTTGACATGCAAGTATATCAACTATATTTAAAGAGAGAAAAGGGAACCTGACTGAAACACCGGCGATATGAAAGAATCAGAATAAGCGCCATTTGTGGAATCTCCTGTTCCTACGAGCCCTCCATCCAGAACATGTCAGATGGCATCATTGACAGATGTGAGATTGGCCTACGGATGTGCTTTGTACCGACTGATGGATTTGGTAGCATAGGAATGAGGGCATCACATAAAGACAGTGATTGATAGGGCTCGTGAGTGTAGTAGATAGACAATCAATAATACACTCTATAAGACTCCTTAAGTTCGAAGGGGTCTCGAAGGTAGATGGATAGAATGAAATTCAATTGAAACTTTTTATGATATCCACGAAGGACTCTCTGTTGTCACCCGAAGACGGGGGCGGGGTTCTCTGTCTACATATCTACATCTACAGTCCTTATATCCATGTTGAATGAATTACCAGGCCTTTAGGCTGAGTTAACTTGGGTCGACTTTTGCAACTTCCCCACGTCTGCAAATTTCTATTGCCGGTCTCTACAATAGCCGACATCTGAACGATTAGTCTAGAACAGTCTAGAACTCAGCCCTGAGCGCTGAGCGGCGAGCGCCCACATCCTCAACCCAAGGGGTGTTCAAAATGTTATTGCCGTATATCACCTTGGGGGGGAGGGGGGGGTCAAGGGGTCCTTATGACCGAGAATGACAAAGTTAGTCCTAGCGCCCCAGAAATGGTCCGTAGTACTTGCTGTAGCTGGAAAACACTCAATTCAATGTTCTTACAACAAAGACGTGCCTAGGGCATGTGGGAACCAACCGATACACCGAATCAGGAAGGTCCAAGGCCAGATCACAGTCCGTGATAAGCTAGCGGAGCGTTGTGACTGTCACTTTGACACAAATCATAACGGTCACGTTGCTCATCGCGTCTTTTCCTCGACAGTCCACAACGCTCCCTACAAGTCTGTAGAAGTTTTTCGAGCACTTTTCTCCCTTCCAAATATATTCCTTTCCACATCCTTCTTTACACCCGAATATATTTCGGTGTATAGCAGATAGAATTTGCTTCTTCTGCTAAGTTTTTCGCAGAAAGGATTTGTTCCTCTGCTCAACTCTCCATCCCGCCAACCATCAACCATCATGTCGACTACATCCGGTCCTCACGCTATCCTGCGTAATACCTCGCTTAGGGCCTCTGGTTTCCCTGAAGAACAACGGAAAACGCACAAACCGGCCGCCGTCGCCGCCGTAGCAAAGCTTACCACAGAACAGCGCCTAAAACTCAATAAACGTATCAATTACAAGAATCAAGAGATCAGGATGAAACGGGTTTTGATAGAGGTGGGGGCTGCATTGGAGGGAAGGAGAAGTACTGTCAGACACAGCGTCACTCTGGTCCGTCGACGAAGGAGATCTGGTTACCATCAAGGATAACCCGGAGCTATTCGATCGGGTCAAGAACAACATGCCTGATCGTTGGTTTACCTGGGTAGTGAAGACGAGGGCAGCGGATAAGGAGGAGAAGACGGAAAATGCACCGAGCAGGGATCCCAGAGAGATGGATGCTTTTACGGACATCAAATTCCTGAAGGAATTATTCATCGCCGCGAACTTTGACCCCATTCCTCTCGGTCACATCTTCAAGAAGAATCTACGCGTCCTACACTCCACGGCAGTCAGCATTCCTTTCAAACAGACGTACCTCAACGTACATGACGACAACAAGTCCAAACCTGAAAAGCTCAAGATCTGGGATATGGCGGCTATAGCTAAGGCCCTTGGTATCAAGGACTCTGACTTTGAGGGATGCGACTCTTATGTCGAATTCCTTGATGCCATCGAGAACTTTATCAGGTTTGTAGTGGAGTGGGACCCTGACAAGGCCGATGGGAAACATTCCAAGTTCATTTAATACCACTCCGCTTTTTTCAAAAACCCCGACTACGCCGAGTTGTATACCTACTGGAAGCCAATCCAGAAGAGATTACATGAGGAACAGCGTACACAGGGTTTCAAATTTGATGCAACCACCTACACAAACGAGATGCAAAAGTGCCGTATGGATTCTAGATTTGGGACTTCGTCAACATCTGGATGTGGCGCTTCAGGTTCTCGTTCTGGCCGCCCATATGGAGCAGATAGAAATAGTGGCAGTTCCTCTACTGAAGGGCATTTCCAGCCCTTTCCCAAGAGCGACAGGAAGGGCCTTGCTTCTTGCCTCGCATGTGCAGAAGAGGGGCACAAACTCGCCACCCACCCTCGTGATAGACCATCACTATGGGGCAAGCTCGTTGGGCAGGAGATCCAGAACCCAAAAAACCTCAAAATTTGTTTGCATCTGTTGGAACTTGTGGGGCGATCAAGGAGGTAGAGGCAAGTACCAGCAACCTTGCAAGAGCTGCGATAAGGAACATGTCTGTTCCTTCTGTGGAAAATCGGACCACCATGCTTTCTCCTGGACTTGTCGTTCCAGGCCCAGCTCTTCTAGGAACTGAACCACCTTCCACTATGGCCTTTGACATGACCGAAAGCATGTCACCAACAGAGATCACGGATATTTTCCTTTCTGCTTCATCCATCCCTAGACCTCTCCCTTATGCAAACCTTTATTCCTTCATACTTTCCCGACCTTGCTCACATTCTGCCGACCCTATCCACATCACTATATATGAAAAAATAGTCACTCCTTACAATGCCGATGCATTTGAGACAGAACTGAACTGTTTCTCTCTCAACGGTGACTTTCCCTTCCTTACTCGTAATTTACGAGAGGGTTTCCCCATCGGTCGACTTCCACCTATCCTAGAGACAGTCATCATGTGTAATGACTCTTCTTGTTTCAAGGGTGAGGGACCCAGGGTAGTCAGGGAATACATTCAGGGCGAGAAGGACGCCAGTCGTTTTGTGGGTCCCTACATACAAGAAGACGCAGAGACCATTCTTCAGGGACCTTTTATTGCGTCTCCTCTCATTGTTGCCTCTTCTCTCCAAGGACCTGACCTTATCAAGTACAGGGTTTGCCGTAATCTTTCGAGAATGGTCCCTGAGCATGCCTCCATCAACTCCTTTATTGATAAAGGTGATTTCTCTACAAAGTTTGACACTGCTGCGACAGTGGCTGAATTGGTGAGTGTTTTCCCTCTCATTCTTCTTTTCATTTTTCCCTTTACCCCTTCCCTTCTCCCTTTCACATTTCATTCCTTTCTTCGCTGGGATGTTGAGTATCTCTCACATCCTTGGTCTTATGCTGGACATGTCGAGTATTTTTCGCGTCTCCATGCTTTCGGGTGATGATGACTCTCTCTCTCATCACCTGGGTTCTTTCCCTTGAACGCTCTCGTTTGGGAAGATTGGGATGCTGAGTACCTATCATGTGCCCAGAGACGTCGAGTATTTATTGCATCTCCATGCATTCAGGTGATGATGACTCTCTCTCTCATCACCCACGTTTTTTTCCCTTGAACACTCTCATTCAGGAATATTGGGACGCTGAGTATTTATCGCATGCCCAGAGATGTCGAATACCTATTGCGCCTCCATGCCTTTGGGTGATGATTTTCTTTCTCATCATCCATGATTTCCCTTGAACGCTCCCATTCGGGAATATTGGGACACTGAGTATCTATCATGTGCCCAGAAACGAGATTTTGAAATCCTTTCTGCTCGTTCCTCTCCTCTCCTCACGATTATGTTGTAATTTGCAGTCTTACATTTCTTGTTGGTACAGATTGCTTCTGCTCTGGGAGGTACCCAGGCGTGTGCTCTTGACATCAAGAAATTCCACTGCACTGTCCCTGCCCTTCCCCATCACAAGCCATATCTGGTGGTCCAGGACATTCAAGGTGCCTTCAAGGTGCCTTCTGGATAGACCACTGCGTCCCTTTTGGTTGCGCCTCTGCCAGCAGTAATGCAGGCATGATCGCCAATGCTATTCTTGCAATTTGGGCAGCAAAAGGTATTATGCCTGTCAAGCATTGTGAGGATGACTTCAAACCTCTTCACACGCCGACAGGTATCATACCTGGAGTCAAGGGTCCCAAGCATTTCACATATGCTTATGATAAGGCTAGTATGCTCTCCTCCATTGAGCACTTGGGTACACCTTGGCACTCGGCTGATGACAAAGGAGATGCTGAGTTCGTTTTTGAAACGACTTTCATTGGCTTCCTTTGGAACCTTCCTCACAAACTTGTTTCTCTACCTGAGAACAAGCATCTCAAATACATTTTTCACATACGCCATTTCCTAGACGCCTTTAGAAGCCAGCTTTGTGATCTCAAACCAGTGGAAAAGGTACATGGCACCTTATGCCACTGTGCTTTTGTGTATGTTGATGGCTGCTCTCGTCTCCCATCCCTCTCCAATTTCGCAGCTACCTTCAAAACTGACTACTTCATCCACCATACTCCTCCTCATAGACTTGTCAAGGACTTGGAGTGGTGGCTGGAGGTGCTCTCTCAGCCCTCCTTCTCTCGTCTTTTGCTCCCGAAGACAACTCCCAAAGATCTGCAATTATATGTAGACGCCTCGACTTCTTGGGGTATAGGGATTGTCATCGGCAAGCAATGGGCTCACTTTTGTCTCCGTGGTGACTGGAAAGCTCATTGTCCTGGTGAACGTGTTGTGTTTGCCAATCACATGACCCGCCAGCTTTGCCGATAGCCTTTCGGGCCGAGCCCTCAGACAAAACTCAGAGACTAGCATTAAGCACAGTCTCTGTTTTATCTTCTTCCTTTTCTTCTTAGAATATATACTCTAGTATAGCCATCAGAGTATCTATTCCCCTTTCCCTGACAAGACCTCGCATAGCGGAAGACTAGCTTATCTCGCAAACCATGTCACATGGTTTGCATGTGACCTAAAATTTTCACTTCTCCATTCATTTCGGACGCACAAAAATTGTATACATGGGGGCTTCCTCCATGCGTTCTTATAATTCCTTTCTGGATATTGCATACTTAATCTCTCCCTTTAGTCTGAGTTTACAGCAGAAAGCACCCACTACTGCGAGATATGCAAAGTGGACGTCAAGGTAGGATTCGGAGGTGAAATGAATTGGGGCTATCACCTTCAAAGTAAAAGCCACAAGTCTAAGGATGTACCTGTTTGGAAGACTATCACTTCGTTCTTCTCAAAGGCTGAGTAACAGCATATTGAGACGTTAGAAGTTGGCGGTTGTAGAGGAAGAGAAGTGTTGTGTCGTTGACACGCAGTGCTGTGCTTCCACGTGAATATAATAGTGTGAGAAATTCCCTCTTTTAGTAGGAGAGGGGGGGAGGGGGGGCCATCTGAGGGCTTATGGCTGCAAATCAAGGTGATATGCAGCAATAAGGTCCTGCACACCCCTTGACGTCACCGTCGCCCTTCTTCTCTCCCACTTCCACCTATGCCTCCTCCTCCTCCATTCTGCACGGCTCTCAAAATCTCGACAGGTCTGCCATAGTGCACAAATATCCTCAGGCTATCACTCTTAACCACCAACATCACCAAAAATTACACCAAACACCCATCAACAGCTGTAATGCGTGTATATGCGGCAGGCCCGTTCGCTGGATGGATTGTATGTGGTTAGGAAGGACGGGATACTCCAGGGCCCAAATCACATGCTGCTGCCGATGCGTGCTTCCTTTGACTTAGGATAGGGCTAACACTGACACTTAATTTTCAGCTTAAATCACAGCAGGCCTTCGAAGTTGACGTGATTCGTTCTGCGTTTCACTCTGGTCTCTACTAAATAACTGATTTTGGCGTTAAGAATATGTAAAACTGGGTCTTGAGCGCAAGAACAATGTGTGATACATGCTCTTTTAGTGTTGTTGCAGCCATTCTTACCGTTCATTTTTCAACGTTTTGCTGTTCAATGTATCCTCTTCTACTTTGTATTTAATAACCTTAGTGATCATTTTGGCTTCTGCTCAACTAAGACTTAGTGTCTAGCATAATATCAGGCTGCTAAATATCAGACTCATGCCCATTCTGACTAGTGGTACTTGCTCTACAAATAGTAAATGTTACTGTATGGTGACACTACATGTTTTCGTAAACTAAGTGTATGAAAAGGCCTCGTAACTTGCCACACGAAGCGATGGCTCTTTATTACCCCAGTCGTAGCGACCTCCCAAATCTTTTCCACGGGTTCAAACTCCCGCCCCTAAGCCGGTCTCTGTCCTTCCCAACAACCGAAATGTCTAGACTCGGTCTGGACCAGGTCCAAGGACCGGCGATGTCGTTAACCACAACGTCATGTCCGAACACTGCATTTCACCTGACACGTCATTCCGTATCTCTCCCAAATCTCTCCTCCAACGCACGCAGTGCCTGCGTACTTGTATACCCAGTATCTCCTGCTAGAGCGCTGCAGCATTTTCCCCAAGATTATTGAAGCTTCTGGGCGGTCTCTTTAATGCATCATCCCAGCACAAACTAGCACCTTAGTCATTCTCAAGGCTTAACTTCATCCAGTACTCGACGTCTTTGTTACGAACGGTTCACCAAATGTCAAATCAATGTCTAGGGTTGGTCTTTGGAATCTCAGGGATTAATGCGAAGGCTGAGGGTATGAGCATTGTAGTGATTGTTTGACATCTCGAAAAGTTGGTATTGTAAATTCTCCTTGCTTGTGCTGCACTCTTGTTACACTTTTTCAACCACTTATTAATGCTGGAATCAATTCAGAGTGTGTTCCTCTTCAGATAAGTAGCAATGCTGTGCATTTTCTTTGTTTCTTTGTTTTTATTTATTTATTTTCGCTTTGATCTCTACGTACTGAGTGTAGGGGTCGTGCCTGTGGTAGCCTTACATCCACAGATCATTTATTCACCACTATGCCCGAAGTAGTTGGCCATGGTACTTGTAGTCATTGATAAGTGGTATAGACTGGGTTCTTGTACGGCACCCTTTTCTTTCAAGTTTCATGTCGTCCGTTTCCAATCAGTGTTCACTGCTTTTCATTTGCTGCTATGCTTATTACATACTTATTTCGCTGATAATACTGTCAGTAGCTATTACACATTTAGTGTACAAATGAAAACTTTGGCATTAGTAGATTTTGTTGAGGGAATGGGGCCTCGTAATTTGCCATGCGAAGCAGTGGCCTCTTACCCCAGTGCTAAATGCTAGGTGCTCAGTGTCGATGATTGGATTGGATTGGTGGAGTAGTACGAGGTAAGGGTTACTGGCTACGGAATGCGGACTACGGACTACGGACTACACACTGTCACCGTCACTATCTCTTCTCAACTTTTCACTCTCCAACCAGAAACAGTGAGAATGCCGAGGGCTTTGGATCCAAACATGAACAAAGATAGTCTGTGTCAGGCTTCACGTTTTTCTTTGACCGCAACCTCGAAGTTGTCGATGCATCACTTTTTCTTCTAAACACCCTCGCCCCTTCTCTCGTTCTCTTTCTCTCCTCCCTCCCTTTCTATGTGATTCCACATCGGCCCTACGAACCTCCACTAACGATGGCCGATCGGTTGTCAATTTGGTGCGTAGAATAGCGCCTGTCGTCCTATACTATGCACTGATATGAGTCTGTCCTCTATCCGACGCATTTCTCGACATCGTAGCACGTTATTTGAACCCATGTGAACCATATCCTCGTGTCGAAAGGCGCGTATGCCCGGTGCAAATGTCGATAGCTTGGCGTTGACATCGGATTCGGGACCTACAGTCGTTAAGCTGATCGATATCACCAATGGTGGAGTCGGTATTCTTGGCAGAATGCACAAGAACGGTTTTAGAGGTTGCTGAAAAAGTTGCTGGGCCTCTTGGAGAGAGGGTCTATCCTTGGCTGTATGTGTCCCCTCCTTCCCTCCGTGTCTTCCCTTCCCTTCCTTCCTCCCTAACAACGCGGCTAACCCACCCCACAGCCTACCGCCAACCCATCACCTACACAAAACCTCGCCGTCTTCCGCGAAATCTGCAAATACGTCTATAGATCCGAAACCTCTCCTAACACCGCTACCGTCCGTTCTACATATCAGACCATGTGGGCTAGAGCCATTAATAGGGAATTTTGGTCTCTGGCTGTTAGGAGTGGGGAGATTGCTAGGATTACCGTCTATGCGTTGGAGGCGTATGGGATCTTTAAGGTGTGTATTCGTCATACTACCACGTCCTCGTTCCTCCGTCCTCCCCTTCCCCTTCCCTCCTTTGTCTAACGTGTCCGCGGATGACGTTGCTATGTAGATTGGTGAAATTATTGGAAGGAGAAGTCTCGTCAGGTACAATTTTAACTAGGCGGTCCTTCCTTCCCATATAGATGCTGTCTTCAACGCATACAATACATACCGAATGCCATACCATAGCTATTTATCCTCCTCCCGTCGTCTTGCCCTTCTTCGTCGTTGAGACTACCCCACCTGTCGTCTACTAGACTACTACACGCTACTCTCAACTACAAGGAGGCGTTAAAAGGTCTGTTCCTGTTTCTACTTTGCTTTTTCCCCCGTTTCGTTCTTCAAGTCTTCTTGTACTTCAAGCTTTAGCAACACCAACCCCCGCCCCCTTCTCCCATTCTCCCCTTCTATGTCTCGTTTGCTGTCCTTTTTCTGTCTTTTTTTTCTTTTTTAGGACGCGGATGGGGGTTACATTTTTCTCTTTTCCTGGCGTCTCTTCTCAATCTCTTCTCCTCATTCTCCTTTCTCTGTCTGTTTCTCCGTTCCTTGCTCCCCTCCCCTCCCTCTGGAGGAAGATGAAGACAAGACCATTAACACCCATGCACGCTTCTTCCACTTTCCCCTTCTACATCTCTTCTCCCGTCCTTTTTCCCCCTTTTGTTTGGTGCACTGGCTTCAAGGCGGGGTCCGCGGGGAGGGAGCTACACTTTTCTGCTTGAGTCGGGCTTGGCTTCTCGCTCTCGTTCTGTTTCTCCGTCTGTTTCTCCCCTCCCTCCCAAGCAAGACAAATATGAAAGCGAAGACCAGACCATTATATTACCTAGTGCCTAGTGCCTATGTCCCTCTCCGTCCTCCGTCCCTTCCCCCTCCTTCCTCGTCTGTTCTTATTCTCTACCAAAATCCAAACGGATTATGGTAAACTCACACATCTACCTACTTCCTGTTCCCGTTTACGTTTATACATCTGTTTCAGTTCATAGTACACCTTTTACCTTTTCACTTTACGGACAGCGACTCCATGACTCTGACTCTGCGAGGCCGCCTCACCCTGTCTCATGATGTTTTCTGTCGTGTTTCGTGGTGCACTGGGTGCAAACACTTGTAATTCCTTGGATATACAGAGGAATTACACAAGACTTACACTGGTACACTCAATATGTAAGTCCACTTGACTTACAGAAGTATTACCAAGGGCCACTGTGAGACTTCATGCCTTACAATGGTCATATATAATTGTTCTATTTTTCTTGGTCTCTGGTAATACTTCAGTAAGTCAAGTGGACTTACATATTGAGTGTACCAGTGTAAGTCTTATGTAATTCCTCTGTATATCCAAGGAATTACAAGTGTTTGCACTCAGTGGTGTGTGGTGAGTTTCGTGTGTGGTATGCCGAGTCCCGACGAGGAAGAGGACGGACACGACGTCGACTGCACTGGACCGGGGGGTTGTGGGTTGCGGTTTCGTCGTTGTTCTTTCTCTCATTCACTGGTTCGGTTATCTTTTTTATTCCGATCCGGATTTCGGCAATCGCCGTATTATCCATGGGACTCGAATTCAGCCACTACCATGCCGGGCTCCCGTGTCATGCGCAGCGATGGCCTACAGCTACTTCTCACATTAGATCCCAATGGGTGTCCACGGCAACTGAATTGTGTCTGTTCTTTGGATATCCTTCTTCAGCTGTGAGTACATGTGAGTCTTTGTCCATCCTGACCCCATCACTTTCCCTTGTAATCATAACTCTAGCTGGGACTGTCTGATTCCTAGACAGCCAAACCAGTCATCAAATGCGACGGCGATGGGACAACTGCCAACGAGAGCAATGAAATGGCACTCAAGGGGTGTCAAAGTTTTTTTTAATGGTCTCTGCTTGATCACAACAAGCTATGACGATAAGTACTTGAAATAAATAAAAAAAGGACCATATGTACTTCTTGGGGAAACGAAGAGAGAACAAGAGTATGGACAGGAGCCTGCAGAGACGGATTTCACAGATAGAGTTGGAATAAGAAGAAAAACGAGGAAAAAGCATATAAACCGGAATTTCAGCTGTGACTTCTCTTATTCACCTTTCCTCTGGGCTTCTAGGTCTAGAGCTTCACCCAGACCCTCTCCCGAATCCCGAGTCGTGTCGGGGCTGCTTCCCTCATTCCGGGGAAACACATCAATGACCGGGCCGGCTCGACGACGATAATTGGTATCATTCTCTTGAGCGCGGAACGTCGAAATTGTAGCTTGTACACTCTGCACACTGATTCCAAGACCTACTCGTACGACAATGAGAGTCGGAGCAATTCCCTGGAAACGCAAAGGATGAGTGCGCACATAGGCAAACAAATGAAATGTGAAATGTGATGACTGACGACGAATTGGATCAAAGTATACGACGTCACCTCTGCTCCAAATTGTACAGCTAACATAGTAAGAACATCCGGGGACGCGGATATCTGCGAGAATCCATCAAAATTGTCTGATAGTTGTAGTGTCGACAAAGAGATGACTATGAATGTAAGGAGAGCGAGGGGGTAGAGTACCCCAGATTCGAGCCTAGGTTGTAATGCTATGAACCACTGGGAAAAAGATGCGGCCTGGAAGAGGGCACTCACGTAATGGCGACAATGGTTCTGTACATTTTTCGAACGTTGGGCCCTAGCAATTTCATGGCCTGTCGGCTGATGTAGAGTATTCGTCCAGCTGGCCATTTATCAGTTAGTACGATGACAATTGAGCACGAAGCAATTTACCTATCATTGACGTTAAAAAAAGATTGGTGAACAGCGATACGGAAAGAAACGTCAAAAAGAAGGTCGAAATAAAGGGTTCGACAGTCGTGTTGTCGTGCATGAAGGCTTCGATGAGAAGATTGAAAAGGTTCAGCCCTTCGAAAGTCCTAGGGACCCAGAACGCAAAGAATACAATTCCGAGAACTATTACTAGGATTTCAGGACAAATTCCTCAATGCACAATCAATAAAAGCCTCACCGTTGTTGACAATAGATAGCATTGTGGGTATAATGATAACCTTGATGCGTGAGCCCCAGACAACGTAGCATCGCCAAAGCTTGATGATTCCGTTGAGTTCAATTGTCAGCGTCAGTTATGGAAGCTCATCGTACTAAGATCCCGTCTGCTATAATGCTGAAGAGCTTTGTCATTCAAACTAGCGTACATCTTAAGCTAATTTGTGAACTTACTTGGCAACGACAAGCAAAAAAGAACCCGATACAGTCATTGACTCCTCTGTAAACACGGCACTTTCCTTGAGATGCAGTGAAGGTAAACAAACGTGCGCGCACTCACAGCTTGTTCTGTACTGCATCAAAAGGTCCGAATATTAACGATAAGAGGATAAATTCTGCGACCCAGAAAGCATCCATGGTATTGACCACCACTCCGGCCGTTGCCAGTACGAATAGACTTGTCATGAGTGTACATTGTATGAGGTACCTTCCCTGCTTGCGCCTGGTTAGGACCAACATACAGTGGACATAAAGAACCGCGTAAAGAACTAAAGTAGTGTTAATAATTCCGATCCTTGTTCTATGGAAAGGATGTACCATAGAGGACGAGCTGTACCTATTATGAGAACATGTTAGTCCAACATTATGCGGGATTACTTGAAAGCTGCGTACTGCGACAGAGACAATGGGTGATGTAATGAGCTGCTGTGTGTTGTACTCCCATCCATAGAAATAGTTGTTACTCTGAAGGGGAAGAAGGGAAGCTGGATCTGCCATTGTCACTGCAGTCTAGCAATCTCAGAACTAGGATGCGTATATAAACGATTCTTGGACACTCCACAAAACCAAAGGTGATACAAGTAGTTAGCGGACAGATCTGCAGGTGACCACTATATTGCAGCTGTAATAGAACGAGCCTATCGTAACGAGTTCCGTCGATGTTGTTGGAGCATTAGAGAAGACTTGGAGAATGCACAGCAGAGGAAGCTTTGTGAATGCTAAAGAAAGACCATATCAAGTGATGTGGAACCACTGAAGCTATCCAGATGACTCAAATTCGGGTTGTAGAGACACCGAGTACCTATTTTGGTTCCCGTTGCTTCGTAATGCCAAGTGCGAACTAACTACTTAGGCCACGCTCTAACCAATAAAGCAAGTCTCAGAGATAAAATCGAACAATTGGATCCCAAAGCATGAGATTCTTCAAGTCGATACAACTCGAAATAACAACCTGTCTCTGTAGTAGACAGTGGAATTCGGAGTTACGAGTTTGGCTGTTTCTTCTCATCGAGGAAGGTAAAGTAGATGTATGAGGAGTACGGCAGCAGGCTGTCAAAGCACAGTGGCTATGATCATCACAGCGGGAGTTGCAATGAATTCACCCTTGCTATTCTTGGCCTACTATGCCTTGGGAAAGTCAACTTCTATGTTTACCAGTGACTCCACATGCCCCCGCACTATAAGCACTTGCATGAGAACCAGCACTTGCGTCCTTGCTTTTGCGTTTTCTTTGGGAGGAGCTGGCTAGAGGGTCAAACATGTCAAGCGCAAGGACTTGCACGTGACGCGTGGCTTCAGGCTGATAACCACTCTAGTCTTCGAGTGTACCAATTCCAATCCACGAAACAAAATTTCAGTGCATATATAAGGACCCCCCTGGACCAGTGTCGGGCGCGCCGCATGATCAACGGGTATCTAGGATATGCACTTTGAACGGATTGATATTAGAAGCATTTATGATGTAATTCAGTCCTCGATTGGCAGACAATTTTACCCTTTCTGATTCCAAGCACCGGTCTTCGTATCACCCCCATATATGTACGACTCGGAAGATGTACATCAAAGCATGGTACGGGATGTGCACAGTACATATGCTGTACTAAAGTGGAAAGTATTATTTCCGATTTAAAACACCAGTTCCGAACGCAAAGCGTGACGTGTGACACCTGAATTGGACATCTAAATCCCGAATTCATTCACACAAGCGAATACCCAAGTTTGAGGATGGAATACCCAATTGAAGGAAGAGTGTACCAAATTGAAGGAAGGGAGTACCGAATCAGGAGTGCTGAGTGCAGAACTGAACGGAGACAGTACAGGTTTGACCGCTGATAACACAAACTGGCATATTGGAGTATCATATTGCATTAAATATTTTTTCTAAAATATGACTATTTGCTGAGTCCATTTCCCCCTCAAACAAATGTACAATCAATTTCCAAGCGAAAATAAGGCTTTATATGCATAATTAGTATGGTTGTGGTACAACAAGCTTGCTGTACATAAGGGTCCATCCAACTACACCTACTTAGCAAGCACTCTATACCCCATGCATCCTGTAGCATACAAAAAGATGTATTAAAGAATAGCAGCAAACTCAGATTCCTCCTTACAGCTCCAATACGATGTAATTGGGCTTGTGTTGCTTAGATAGACTCTTCAGATCCTTTTTACAAAGGGAAATTAAAATCTGCGTTCTCCGAAGGAAAGAGGGACAATGCTCTCAAGTGCACGGAAATACATAACGTCTCGATTCATAATTATTTAATCAGTTATTCCTGCTAACTATCTACATGGGGCTTAGTGAAGCTTCAATGTCAGTCCAAATAATTCTGGTGAAATTTGATACAATCTGAGATGCTGATTTCGGTCAACTTCTGCAAGTATTCGGACCATTCCCTGATCATTCTGCAAAAGCATAAATCAGTGGTCGGGAGTCAACTCTCTTCATTCGGTACTCACTTCATGAATTTGGTCATTGTTCCTCTGAATTCGGCACTCACCTTCAGGAGCCCGGATCTGAACTTTAGGAATTCGATACTCACCTTTTTTGAATTCGGGGTTTAGATGTCGATTCGGGTGTCACACGTCACGCTTTTGCGTTCGGAAATGGTGTTTTAAGTCGGAAATAATACTTTCCACTTTAGTAGAGCATAAGTACATATCACGTACCATGCATTGAAGAATAAGTCTACCGCACAGAGCGCCATCTCACCCCGACTCAGTCCCAGTCCTTCATCAAGCTGGTGTTAACTGTTGGCCAACACATTTTAGCTAAAGTTCTGGCACAAAATTATGCTGTGCTATCGTGGAAAGTATTATTTCCGACTTAAAAACGCCATTTCCGAACGCAAAAAGCGTGACATGTGACACCCGAATTGACATCTAACTCCCGAATTCAAGAAGGCAACTATCAAATTCAGAGTGTCGAGTCCCGAATTCACACGAGCAAATACCCAAGTTTGAGGATGGAATACCGAATTGAAGGAAGGGTGTACCGAATTAAAGGAAGGGTGTACCGAATTGAAGGAAGGGCGTACCGAATTGAGACAAGGAGTACCGAATTGAAGGAAGGGTGTACCGTATCAAGAGTGCTGAGTGCAGAACTGAATGGAGACAGTACAGGTTGACCGCTGACAACACAAACTGGCATATCAGAGTATCAGATTGCACTAAATATTTTTCCAAGATATGACTATTTGCTAAGTGCATTTCCCCTCAAACAAATGTACAATTAATTTCCAAGCGAAAATAAAGCTTTATATGCATAATTAATATGGTTGTGGTACAACAAGCTTGCTTTACATAAGTGTCCATACAACTACACCTACTTGCCTCAGGAGCGCGGGACATAGGTATCGTGGACATGGTAGCAAATGATAGGAGTTCTGGGCAAAACCAATTAAAATCTGCGTTCTCCCAAAGAAAGAGGAACAACGCTCTCAAGTGCACGGAAATACATACTCGATTCATAATTATTTAATCAGTTATTCCTGCTAACTACTTACAGGAGGCTTAGCAAAGCTTCAATGTCGGTCCAAATAACTCTAGTGAAATTCAATATAATTTGAGATGCTGATTTCGGTCCAACTTCTGCAAGTATTCGGACCATTCCCCGATTATTCGGCAAAAGCGTAAATCAGTGGTCGGGAGTCAATTCTCTTTATTCAGTACTCACTTCATAAATTCGGTCATTGTTCCTCTGAATTCGGTACTCACTTCATAAATTCAGTCATTTTTCCTCTGAATTCGGCACTCGCCTTCAAGAGCTCGGATCTGAACTCTAGGAATTCGATACTCGCCTTCTTGAATTCGGGATTTATATGTCAATTCGGGAGTCACATGTCACGCTTTTGTGTTCGGAAATGATGTTTTAGGTCGGAATAATACTTTCCACGATAGCACAGCATAGCTCATCAATCATTTCACAGCTTTCTCTCAGGAGACGTACTCAGCGTTGGTTCGCTACCTAACTCAGCTTTTAGGGAGATAGTTTCGTCCCTAGCGGTCTCGAGCTCGTCAACTTCCACCACAAATCTGTTGAATGTTCTGGTAACTATCTTGTCTTATTTCCCTGTCCCAGCTACAATTTTTCTGAATAGGGTATAATTCTTAGCTCTTGTCTGAAATATCAACTAATCTGTAGCTGTCTTGGTGCAGAAAGGGCAGAATATTTTGATGTTATTGCCTTTCAGAGGTGAGGAATGACAGCAAGGGGGGGAGGGCAGGCTGTGAGTCAGCAAGTTCTTGTCATCAGCGTCATCCAAACTTGTTGACCACACAACCACCATCTTTGTGACACATATTCAGCCTCTGTAGCTCTTGAAAAATACCAGGGAGAATACGCTGTTTGTCTACCTTGATTTTCATGGAATGTTTATCAGCTGACGTGAAGCACTCCCGCCCCCCTTCTCCCAATTGAAAAGTTTTTCTTGAAATACATACAATGCCTGTCAGGCGGGCAAAATCTATATTCTTCCTTACCGCGAATATGTCTTAAGTAGGATGAAGAACCCGGACAATACTTTGGGGAGAACGCTTCCTGACTTCGCCAAAGTCCGCCAATGTCACCAACCTCTCCAATAAAGGTCGAGAAGGAAGATGTTTCTATCGAGGAAAACGCACCTCAACACCGTCTTGACACCAGGCTCGATGATGAGCCTATTCCAGAGCTCGGGACAGCTGAGAGAGAATACGTCGAGAGGAAGCTTGTTCGAAAACTGGATACAAGGGTTCTACCTACAATCATACTGATCTATATTATGAACTATATCGACGTGAGTGCTCTGTTTTTTTTTCTGTCTCAGAACTGACAAGTGGGCTCTCTTTCACGTCGAGTACAGAGAACTGCGGTGACTACTGCCAGGCTCCAGGGATTAGAAGAAGACCTTGGTCTCACGATTTACACTACGAAGTGATCCTCATTCTCTACGTCACGTACTGCCCGGCACAGATTCCTTCCAACATGTTGCTGAACTGGATTAAGCGGTATGCCTTTTTGTTTGGATTCACTACATACTAAGTGCGTCTCGCCTGCAATTATTTAGACCGTCTATATACATTGGAGCGTGTGTGATCGCATGGGGACTTGTCAGCGCCCTCAGTGGAGTTACGCAAAGCTACGGTGGAATACTCGCAACAAGGATTGTTCATTGGTTTACCAGAGGCGGCTTTCTATCCTGGGAGTAAGTATCCTGTAGACGAGCTGATCCCTTATTCACCCCTTTTAATTTGCGATAGCTATCTATCTCCTTTCACGTTGGTATACGAAAAAGGAACTTGCGTTTCGCTCTGCAATTCTCTACGGTGGGCTGTTAACTTCAAATGCGTTTGGAGCGGTACGGCGTCCTCAGTTTAACGCTGTGTTTATTTGATTCTAATTTTATACTACTTAGCTTTTGGCAGCGGGTATCCTTCACGGACTTGAGGGTACCCGTAGAATCCGTGGATGGCGGTGGTGAGTCCGAGTCCGTTCCGGAAAACTTTTTGTCTATGCACTTGCCGGATGCCAGTCACGGTGGCTATCGCACTCGGGCAGATACTGACCTACCCTTAGGCTATTCTATATTGAAGGTGCCATAACGATATTCGTTGGTCTTAATGCAATGTAGGTATCACCGTTCAATAGCTATCTTAAGTCTATAGGACAATAATAACTTTGCGCTGAAATAGGTGGCTTCTACCGGACTACGTGGGCATTCAGATTCTCTTACACTGGTTATACTCCCTGACGGCGTTCACTGAAATTTTAGCCCCCGAACACCCGTTGGATGTCACCTTTTGAGCGTCGACTTGCTCAAGCTCGATTGGCAGATGATGCTGGCGAGGCGGACAAGGATAATGACGCAGATTCGTAAGTACTCAACCTTTCGAAAGTGCTGTCTACTGAAAAGGTCAACGTCGTTGACTTTGGTACCTATTAGACCTCTGAAAGGCCTGTGGATGGCGCTCAAAGATCCCAAGGTTCTCCTCTTTTCAATCATGACCACGGCTCAGATACTTGGTATAAGTTTTGTCAATTTCTTCCCGACGTAAATTCCTTTTCCATGTCCACACTCGTGTAGTGGTAATAACTAATGTTCATGCATCTTGCCTATATAGCCTCACCGCAACTCTGAACCCCAACTTCTCTACAACTGTCGCTTTGCTACTCGCTGCGTATGTATTCACAAGTCCTCGTATGTACATCATCCATCATCTATCATACTGAGCTTTCTCCCTCAGTCCTCCCTGGATCTTCGCAACAATCATCTGCTCCGTAAATGCCTGGCATGCAGATCGTACAGGTGAACGTTACTTCCACATCGCCGGATGGTGGTGGGCTGCCATTGCTGGGTTTATCATTGGTCTGAGCACGATGAATACTGCTGGACGATACGTTTCAATGTTTTTAATGGCCAGTGGGCATGTTGGTACGTTACATGCTCAAGCTGGCTGCCAGGTACATTCTTTGCAGTATACTGACTCGCACATGCATAATAGGATTCGCAATGACACTCGTTTGGGTATCGAATACTATTCGAGGCCACCTGCGTGAGTTTCTTGCGTTCCTTCCTTTGCGACACTGTGAGACTGAGACTCGTTAATATTTCTCCTTGAACTCGTCAGGAAACGAGCCGCTGCGATGGGATTGGTCAACGGGATTGGAAACCTCGGGAATTTGTAAGACTGTGTTTTGTGACTTGGCAACATCGTTTCGAATGATTCTCTTTTTATGTACTACAGAATGGGTTCGTATACCTGGAAGCAGAATGGGGACCTGAATACCACCAGTCTATGGGATATCTTTGGCTGCTTTAGTTATCAGTACTGTTCTTTCTCTGGGTAAGTACTACACGCTACCCTTCACCAATCCTCCAAACCAGGGCCTTTTGTTGATTTCCCTATTCACAACGTAGTGATCCGTCAACTCATCATTCGGGAGAACAAGAAGTTGGACGAGGGCGAGAGAGCTATCATGGAAGGGACTGATAGGCAGAGAGTCGAACAAGCTGCTATTCTGGAGGGTATTACTTTCGAACAGGCTATGGAAAGGAGGAAAGGGTTTAGGTATCTATACTAATATATGAAAGAAAGATGGAAGAGGATTCTATTACCACGGCCATGATCCAAGTGCTGATGGAAAAATGGCTGAACAATGTCGTCAATATTTACTATTTCATAGTAAACGAGAACGAGCTGGATTGTACTGCTATCAATATATTTAATTATCCTGAACCAAAAATCTGTTCAAGTGATGGGTACCATGGCTGTTTCCAGCATGGTGATATCACCTGCACAATAATGTTTTATCTTTCCTAGAGATGCTGTACGCGCGTTCGATATCTTTCTACGCATCTTGAGCAATGGTAATGATGTTTCCAGAATGGTGATATCGCCATCGTACTAATTCTTTATTGTTCCAAGAGATGCTGTACACACAATATTGAACTCTAGAAAGGTGTTTCCAGAATGATGATATTTCCTACATGCTAATTTTGTATACTTCCTAGAGGCTAGAGATGCTGTATACACTTTAGATCTTTTTCTAGTCATCTTAAGTTATGGAAAGCTTTTTTGAGAATGATGGTGGTATATGG
The DNA here is from genome assembly GCA_013368315.1 of Tetrapyrgos nigripes. Lineage (NCBI taxonomy): Eukaryota > Fungi > Basidiomycota > Agaricomycetes > Agaricales > Campanellaceae > Tetrapyrgos > Tetrapyrgos nigripes. Next base: position 44,464 of record JAACJM010000094.1, on the reverse strand, counting down.
GCCATCAGCAATCCAAGCAACCCTTCCAGCTACCACTTAAAGCTATCTGTTACCTATCAAAGAGGCACACATTGCTCAGACATACTTTACATCCTTGTAGTTGTGAAACTAATAGCTGGATGGATGTAACAATAAATTTATCTTTTCAAACTTTTTTCATGTTTCTTCATTTTTCTTCAGTTCATTTCTTTCTTGGATATGCTATGGATACTTAACCATCCCTATTTACACACTATCTAGGTGCTCTGCAAATATTCATGATTGGATTCATTGATATAATAAGTAAAATGAATGCCCACTCATTCAGCTGTGTCATCTCGCCACCAGCAGACTAGCACATTCCTACTAAACATTGACCAAACATAGGGAGAATTAGTATGCAGCTGCATGTAATGTTCTTAAATAATTCAATTCCTAGATTTTGGTTGTAAACTTATTCAAGAGTCTAAGACTTAATCCATTTGTATTATACTGGGCTGTAGTGGAAGGGAGGATACAGAAACAAAAAGTAGAAAACATTAAAGCTTCCCCAGCTGTAGAAAGATACAACTAGTGGTATGATCCAGCTCAAATAATTGTTTAATCTATAGGAGGTTCTCAATATATTTGAAGTGAGATAGGAGTAATGAGCCAAGGTACACAATTTAGTGTCTGATCAAAAGCAAAGATTAAAGCTAACATGAACTATATGTAAACTACCATCAAGTGCTTCAAGCTCCTTCAAAAGACTGTTAATTGAAAAGCCATTAGCTTGAGCAGTAGCTTGGAAAACTAGGTGCCCTTTTTTGAATGTTTCAAAGAATACGAAAACCTCTGGACCTTCAGGGATTACAACACATATTGGATCTGAGGCCAGTCAGATTAAGATTATCAGCAATAGAATTCTGATTTACTACATACTTTTACAGGCTTTTTATGAGGCCTCTTAAAGGCCGAGTTAACTTATGTCGACCTCGCAATTGAGTAGCAAACTTTTCCATGGGTTCTAACTTTTCCACGCCACCTCAGCGCTCTGAAATGACTGAAATTGACTGACATCAACTGACATGTCATCAGCAATTGCATTGATACGCTGTACAAAATTGCCATATACATACTTAGATTTTGGTCCATAATATCAGTTTTTGATGTTCTTTTAAGGGAATAAGAGGACTAGGGTGAGCCCTGAGCTTAGTTAAGACCTAGCAGGACTAGAAAATAATGGTACAATAATATTAAGTGCTTATGGATGGAGAAACAACTCATTCTAAGTACTATGATAGATATGTATGAGTTGGAGTTATGATAGCAGACCCACCAAATAATAAAGATAGCCTACAAAGGCTTTCAAATCCTATTATAATGACTAGTACCGCTAGCATGATCCAAAGGGACAGTGAAGTGTGAGATAGCCCCTATTTGCAGGCATAGGAACACATAAGCAGCACAATCCTCGGCTGAAAGGTCAATCGGAGAAGACAGTGCTAAGATTGGACATGTGGACAAGCACGCTAGGTCTGAGGCGATGTTGTACAGGTAACCAGTTACAGGTGGGACCTTGCCCATAGCCAGAATGTGGTTATGGGTGGAGGTTTTCCATTATGGGCAGCTCAGTGGGATAACCTGTTACGGGCTGGGTTTCTGGGCCCATTGGGTGGGTAGGAGGCTGGTTTGGCAATTTGGGGGATCGGCATGGCGCAGCAGACCATCGGCTTCTCTTCTGCACATTATAAATGCAGTAAATACATTACTATGGACCTCCTCGAGTATTAGCCCTGGTGTCTGCATGTCACAGTCACCCTCCCTCGCTTAAAAATACACTGACCAATGAAAATAAACTCCAATGTCTACTTGTACCACCACGACTTCAACCCTCGTCAAAACCTCAGCTGGGGAGCCCCAATCTCGCTTACCATTTTATCTTGATCAACGACCACCGACACACTCCCGACACTCGCTTAACCTAGTTGTGTCATTCCCTTGGTTAAAATCCGTTCATCAAATACTGGCTGATCAACGCCCACAGATACACTCTCGACACTATGTCAGTGTTTCCATTTATGGCACTGAGGTCTCTTCCTCGTCTATGTTGTACACTTACTTAGTTACATATATGTTTTTATATGTATTTAACCCAATATATGTATTCCGTTTTGTAGCAATGCCCTTGTAGAGACCTGTACCGATCCCTACACAGAGACTTGTACAATCTACGCAAAGATACATACATTTGCGGACACCCAAGAGAGGTTCATGAAGAAGCTGATCTATCTGGGCTATGGGCCAGGTCAAGAGGCGTTGTTGCGATCATCGGAATAATTATGATGTAGAGAAACCAATGACCAAGAAGATTTCTGATCCATCAGAGGCATGGCTTAAGCGAGGTGTAGTGATGATTGGGACAAGTGCGTAGAGAGCTGTCCACAGTTGTTCTGTACCTAGCCAGAGACTTATGGATTCTAGGAATCCAGCCCCTGAGATGTAGATTTGTACTTGCATATGTAAATGCTTTCAGGGAAAATTTTGAGACACCTAAGCGAGGATCAGAATAAGTAATGCCCTACGTGCTCACCCATATCTAATTACGGGTGAGTGCAATCCGTCCACAATCTCTTCAAGTTTTTCATTCTGTGAACAATGTCTTAATTTTTCACTACCTCACATATAGGACTAATAAATAAAACAAAGAGATAGCCCAATACACGTAGTTAAAAAGATACAAAACAAAGGAATACATATGTAGAGCAACTACTTCCTACTTTTTGCCCTTTTTCTTCCCAGTCCCTACTGACTTCGAGGTATTCGCCTTCGCCTTCTTCTGCGCTCGCGTCTCTCGGGAGGAGGATTCGACCGGCTCCTTTCGTTTGGTGGTACCAGTCTTGGTCTTGAAGTAGCTAAAACAATACCAATGGATCAGTTTTTCCTGCATTTGGTCATATCTGCCAATAGCTCTGCTTGATCAGGTGCCCAGGGCTGGCGAGTAAGGTTTGGGCCGACAGGCAGACCAGCACCTGTGAATGCCAAACTCATGAGGGTCCATATTGCCTGCCAGACGCTGCCGTGTGAACCTAATATGCAGAGTATGTGAGGAGTTGGCTGGTCCTTGGGGTCGAAAGAGCTAAGGGTGTGCCACCACTCGCGCATTTCCTCAGCCATCGCCTTATAGTGCTCCGGCTTCTGACCCTCAACAATCAGGCCTGCCCCAGAGCTCCAGTCATCGAACCATTCAGATATCCCTGGCCATTCTTCACTTCTTTCAAGGGCACCATTGTCTTCCTTGAACCCAAACGCTGCCTCGATGTCGATGAAGATGTGCAGGAGACTCTTGAATACCTCAATCCAGGTCTCGTCAGCAGCATACCTGCTGAAGAATAGTCTCCACTGGTCGAAGCACAGCCACATGTGGGGCCAAAACCGAGGCTCATCCCGGTGGTCCCAACACACACCCTGCCGCAATCCTCCTTTAGTCCAAACCCCATCTTCTTCCTCCCCCTCATTCCTGTCTGAGTCCTGCTCATTCTCCACATCCTCATTGTCAACGTCCTCATTGTCATGCTCCACTGCCCTCGCCTTTCCCTTTCCGTTGACTGATCTGATCCCCTCAGATAATGATCGCGCCGGGGATACATCACCGGTAGGGGACTGGGGTGGAGATATTGGGGACAGTGGGGATAGATCTCGGCTAGGGAACAGAGGACCAGAAAATCGGAATTGGTCACGGCTAGGGGACTGTGGTGGTCGTGATGGTGATGGTATGCGAGCCGGTGGTCGCAATGGAGTCGGTGACAGTAGTTGAAGTCGTGGTGGCGACGGCACTGGATCCAGTGATGGCACTTTGGTCGAGGACTTGGAGTCTGAAGGAGTCGGTGTCCCAGGCAGGAACAACAGTGTCTTGGCTTTGCGAAATATTGACGGCGGCAAGAAGTCAGCCAGAGTTTGAAGCGACTCTAAAGGAGGAAGTATGGCCCTGGTTCGAGTTGTGGGAGGAGGAGAGGCAGCAGCTGGAGTTGAGATGGGAGGAGGAGAAGCTGCAGGTGGAGTTGAGATGGGAGGAGGAGAACCTGGTGGTGGAGTTGAAATGGCAGGAGGAGAAGCTGCCGGTGGTGAATCTGGTGGTGGAGTTGAGATGGCAGGAGGAGAAGCTGCCGGTGGTGCTGAGATGGGTTTGGGAATTGGACGTGGCTTGGGTTGAGAGGGCTTGCCATGGGAGAAGTCAGGTTTAGCGGTAGATTTTTTGTGGGGTGAAGGATGAGATAAGTCGGGTTTAGGAGTAGTCTTCTTCTGGGGTGAAGGCTTGGCGGCAGAAGAAAAGTTGGGTTTAGCTGTGGTTTTCTTCTTGACGGAGACCAGGTCTCTGGAACGCAGAGAATAACTCTTGCGAGGGGTCTCATCCTGCTCCTCAGCTTCATCTTCTTCTTCTGCACCACTCGCCTCTGCTTCCGACTCCAAACCCAAACCAGTCTTCCTTTTTGCCAACCTCCGCCGCTTGGTCTCCTTCTTGTCTCCTTCTGGCCCCTGCTTCCGTTTTCTCAGGCTGTCAGTCTTGTTAGTGTGATTTTGTCTGGAGGACGAACCAGCATGAGGTTGACGTTGTTTTGAGGACGAGGCACCAGTGGAGGTAGCTGTTTGGTGTCCTTTCCACATTGGGGCCAGACACCAATGCGAGGAGCATCCTTTGGAAGTGCTCGCAACTTGCAGACAGAGGGCGCTAAAGGGGGTAGGTCAGCCCATGTCATGTTATGGGTGGGGTAGAATAGATATGACTTACTGTATGTAGCCTTTGCAAATTTGAGTAACGCTGCATTTGCCGCATTGAAGGCTACTGGTTCAGCGTCCTCAAAGTCTCTACCCAGATTGTCAACGCCATTGTGATTCCTGTTCCACCCGAAGATAAGTCAATCAGCCCATCCTCTTGAAAACATAAAAAAAGACCCACCAAAAAGTGTCTATGCTTCCGCTGTTCTCTGGATTTGGCCCAATGACTGCCGTGAACACCATTAATCCGGTCTCCTCTGTGACTAGTGAGTTGAAACGAGCCAATGCGAGTGCCCATTTCCGAATTGCACTGGTAAGGGACAAAGGGAAAGTTAGTAACCAGAAACCAAATAAAGTTGAAAACACGCACGCTCTCAGCTTCTCTGGATCTTCTCGGTCCGTCTTCTGTTCGTTCTTGGCAGCTTCCCACTTCGCAATACGTTCCTCCCAATCCTCATCTGTCAACTTCTTGATTTCCACCTTCATGTCATTGTCTTGCTCCTTATAGACGCATTTCGCCACCTGATACCGGATGTTAACCCCAGTTGGCTTTTTCACCTTCGCCTTTTCCTCACCCTCTGCTTGTGCAATGTTGGCCTTATACTTCTCCTGTTCCTCCTGTTCCTCCTTCTCGCATATGGGTTTCAACAAGCTCTCATAGTAGCGGTGCTCAAATATTTGGACCTCATCGGTATGGGTTGGCCTTCGAGTGCCGGGAAGTTTCTGGTTGACAGCATCTCTCACCCCTTCAAGGAGGCTATTCCTGCCAGTTGCATCGAGTTTTTTCTTGGCGTTCTTCAAGTATTTCCGAATTTTCTGTAAGAACGTTAAGTTAGCACAAAATTTGTCATGAGGAAGTGAAGAGCTCACATCCCGCACACTGGCATACCAGTTTCGCTTCTCCTCATATTCCTCATCACTTAGCTTATCCCAGCCCAGCGCCTCGTTCACCTCTTCTTTACCCACAGCATCAAAGTTCAACTCCTCAAACTCATTTACCACCCTGGCCTTCTTCTTCCCCTTTTTCCGAGCTGATTGCAGTTTGACACCAGTATCTGGTTGTGGGTCGCCACCGGTATCTAGTTGCGGGGTGGGTGGATCCCAGATGGCAGTGGCCGTACTGAGGTTTTTGGTGATCTCTTCATGGAGAAGAGTGGGATCGTCATCAGGTTCCAGACCAGTGATTTTGCCGAGGATCGAGGACCAGTCCGGTGCATGGTACTTGTCACCCCAAAGGCCCTGAAGTGCGTCCTCCACCAAAGGAAGGCTGTTATGAGGCAGCTGATTGTTGAGGTAGTCTGCCGCTGCGCAGCAGCTTCAACCATTGGCGTCAAGCTTCCCGGCCAGGTATCCCCACCCACAGAGACCTGCACTTTCTCCCTAGCTTCCGTGAGTGACCAGCCAGCTGAACCATTGGCAAATGATTTCAGCAGCGCACGGACGTCAGCCGTCAACTTGGTGTTAGTTGAAACATTGGAGACCCCAGGGTTGGTGGACTCGGCAGCATTGGACGATGAAGGAACGGTAGAGCCGGCAGCCTTTGTAGGCTCAGTTGCATTGGAGGATGAGGGGATGGTAGAACCAGAATTTTGATTGGGTTGGGGAGAGGCAGGGCGAGAGGAGTTATGAGATAGTCCAGGAGCACTAGAGCTGGAGTTTTGCATGGGATGAGGAGAGGCAGGGTGAGACGAGACACTGGATGGGCCAGCCACAGCATTGGACGACGAGGCAGTAGAACCTGAATTTTGTTTGGGATGGGGAGAGGTGGGGCGAGACGAGACACCGGATGGGCCAGCCACAGCCTCCTCACCCGTTGGCAAAGCAAGCTGGAAGTCCTCCTCTCCTTCATCAGACAGAATGTCACGGCCTACACTCAGAAGGAGATATGTAAATCAATTGATGTCAATGTATACAACAAATCAACACACACCGAGGTTCGGACCGAATTTAATCAAAAATGTAGAACAAATCCAATTAAGAAATTTGCCCTTAGACTCCTGGCTTTTACAGGAGATCCATGAATCGACATAAGAGTTGAGAAATCGCTCCTGTTTGCCCGTTGGGTCAGCAAACGCGCTGGCAGGTCATGGTTTGCGTTTTTCAGGTACCTTGCGTGTCATGATATGGGGAGAGGTAGAAGTGAGAGTTGGAAAAAGGAGAAGAGCTGGAGCTGAGAGTTGGAAGTTGGGTTGGGCGTTGTAGTGGGTGATGGTAGAAGAACTTAGCTGAAATAATCTGAGACACAATGAGACCATGTGACCAGTCTGTGCATGCAACCGCGTCAAACGCGTCAAGCGCATCAAGGGAAAGCTCAACCCATTGCGACCACAAGCTTAAACGAAGATTCATTCAAGATCCAGTGCTTCTAATTAATAAATGCTACAATAGCTACAACAGAGAGATATACAATGTCTGTAACTACTTGTGAGTTCTCCAAAAATGTCTCCCTTAGTTCCTGATGTTGAGGATAAAGCCTTAACATCCTTTCTAGTACTTCTTCCTTCTCTGAGACAGACTCTGCTCAACGTCGATCCGAAGCCAAAGTCATCAAGGTTTTCTCCAGGGATACCAGCTCCCTATGCATTTCACGTGCCACTGGCCAGATTTCCTCTCGTCGATCGACCAGCTGCATTGCACTAAACATTAGACTAGGACACTCTTGGCCCAAGCTATATAGTACAGCTAAAAGAAAGGATAATTATTGTTAGTATGCAATTCGACCTGCCCGTATCAGGATATGGGTGGACCCACCCAGAGACCTGGCCCAACTCGCAAACTCTCGCCCGTCAGGAATTGGAGCTGAGGGGGTATTATCCCAGCAGAACAGCCCAGCAAGATTATGACTGAATGACACCGCCCGTGCAATGGCGTCTGCGATTTCTGGAGGGAGAGCTACAGTGTAAGATCCCCAGACACCCCATGAACCAGGTATCTGCCTCAGAGCACCAGTCAGTAGCTCGTCAAGCCAGGCCCTAGCATCACCATGAGCCCGTGGTATCTCTGATATCCACCAGTCCTCTGGGGTTTCGGTATTCCTGTTAAAGTAATGAAAAGGCTGGTGAGAACTGGTGGGAATGAAATAGGTGGACACGTACCAGGGAATGGACTCAACTCGGACATCCTCCCAGAAATTCCCAGCTACATACTCCCCTTGTGCGAACGATGCAGCACTACGCGTCCACGGTTCCCAGTTTTCTGTGGTCTCCAAATCTGGAGGATTCAAATCTACAGGTTGAGGCTCGTCACGGGCTTCTATTGATGGGGGGGCTTCTGTGGACTGATAAGTGTATGTGAGACCCATGGTGGTTGGGAAGGAAAATTCTTTGGAGGGTGTTGGTTAGCCGAGCAGGCCTGATGGGTTCGGATACTCGGAGTCTTGAATAGGCACTTGACCGGCACTTGACCGGCACTCAGAATTGAGCTCATCGTCAGAAACGTTGAGCTCTGCTGCAAGCCACAATAAAAAACGCCCTTAGCAAAATTGTCCAGAAGGGAGCATTAATATGGAAGATGAGTTTTGGAAAATCTGGCATCAACTGGTGCTCATTTGAAAAAGTCCAACAAAACAGAAATCAAAACACTAAGATATTGTTCTTAGTGTGAACCTCCATGTCTCGTCCCAAACTCTATCACACTCAGGCTGAGTGCCGGGCTGCCAATCAACGCAAGCGTCTAAAATACCATCACAGGTATGCTTTCCTCACATTCTATGGCTTTTTATTGTCTAATTATTGTGTTGCAGTCATAAGGATTCCATTAATGAAGCTCGAAGAGAGAAATACAAGCTAGCACAGGCTGCTGAAAGCAAAGACAGGCAAGTACACTATATTCTCCCTTTCCCCCTCTGCTTTCTCCTTCATCAGCTGAGACTGGCATCCAGACTAAAGCGGCACTCGCAGAAATGCGAGAAACATGATAGGGGAGAGAGGGCAAGAACTACAATGGCGTAAGTCACATTTCCCTTGTTCATGATTAGGATTCTCAGTGTTTTGAGACTTCAGTCATGTCTCCCAGCTCTTGGAGAACATATGGGCCCAACACTCTAAGATGCAAGACCAGGTCCAACCCTCTCCTGCACTTTTCTTTGAAAAGGTATTCCAAAAGATTGTTCAACGTCTCACAGAAGGGAGCTCTTGTACTCTGCTCAATGAACTCTCAGAGAAGTTCTCAAAAATGCTTAATAGGATGGAGAAGTGGGGGTGCATCATATATGAGAAAGTGGGTGTAACAGCAGTACTCAAAGAGGCTGAGGAGCTCGCAAGGGATGTGAGGCACTATGTTCGATGGACTGAAGAAATGTTGTGTGCACAATTTGTTGGATTGGCAGAGCTGCAGAGGCTTCACAAAAGGAGGCAATTCGGATTTCAGAAAGAAGCTTAGCTATGTTCAGAAAGAGGCTTAGCTACGTATGTATGTATAAATGAGCTATACAGGTTAGGGGTAGACACATCATGACACCAACCAGTGAGCTCTCCAGCCACTTTTGGATCATCTCAGATCTAGATCATTAACACAGATGATAAGGTTGATATTTAGTCCTTGATCCAGTACTGGTCAACCTTGGTTCGTCTTTGATCTAGATCATTAAAATTTTCAAGGCGGCCAGATAAATCATAAGGTCGATAGTTACTTGTTCCGATACTCCTATTATGACCATTAACTCCAATGACAAAGACAAGGTGTAATTTGGCAGCCAGCTTTAACTCATGTGAAGTACAGGACTCTCTCTTAGCCAGTTGAGGGCTATTAGACCACCTATAAATAGTTACTGGTTGTGCTGCATTGACAGATACTGTCATTCACTCGATACAATGTCCAAGCGGAAGCAACCAGGCTTTCGTCAACTGAAAGCTGCCGTAACCCACAAAATCAGGGTATCCGATCATCGTCAAAAGTTCAACCACTTTTCTTCAAGTCTTACACAACAAGAGATGGATGCACACTATGCCATCTCAGCAAGGGAGGGGGAGGAGAGGGAGATTGAGGATGACAATATGGGTGTTGCTTTTGATTTGCATGAGGACTACAACAACAATTATCCCTCATTTCCGGAGGCCGAGATGGATACTACGCCCATCTTCTGTGATCCGCAGCTGCAAGGGCTTAGCACCATTGAATCTCCAGATTCTGCCAGAATTCAGGTGACTCGGAAGCGAAATATCCATTTGGTAAGTGGGGTGCTTCTATGGGGAATGATTATTCTTATCATTTGTCAGGACAACCCAGCCCGTGCCTGGCTACCTCATCGAGATCAGTACCTGGATGAAATGCTGTGGCTAGAGGGCCGTTGGGGCAATAAGGAAAAATGTGCCACCTGTAAAGCTCCTGGGTTGTTCCGATGTGTAGAGGATGAATGTCAGGGTGGATTGCAGTACTGTGGTCTCTGCATAGTGAGCATGCATGCAAGATTGCCTTTACATTGGATTGAGGTGAGTGTTGTACATATCTGAGATCAGTTCTCCCTAAGGGACGTGTCTCAAGAATCTAGGGCTAAGGGTCCAGTTGGGCCACTCTGGACCTGGTTCGCGCTGCATCCACCCAAAGCAGGCACGCCGTGGTGAGTTTACAGTGGTCCATGTCAATGGAATTCATCAAGTTGCACTGGACTTCTGCAGATGTTCAGACAACCATTCGCAGTCTAGTGGTTTCCAGCTACACCAAAGGACCCTAACAGTGCCACCACTTTCTCATGTCTTCAATTGTTCCAATACCTTAATTGTCTGGGAAAGTTGCCTGTGTATGATTTTTACAAGGCATTAGAGATGATGACATGTAATAGGCAAGGGTCTGTGCCTCTGGTATGTGCTCATTCAGTTTATGGCATCAGAAATGAATTATATGTGCCAGGATCGCTACCGTGCCATGTTGCAAACCATGTATCAATGGAGAAACTTGAAGATGCTGAAGAGAGGAGGGTGTGGTCATTCAGAGTCAGGTATTGAGGGAACATCACTTAGAGAGCTGGCACTTGAGTGCCCTGCTTGCCCACATCCTGAGAAGAATATTCCAGATAACTGGAAGGAGGCGGGGCCTGAGTCTGTGTGAGTGATCTTCTGGTTATGGGCTGGTGTCCAACACCACCCGTATCTTGCTATTGGATGGGCTGACATATATTTCAGATTTCTCTACACATTGTTTCTAGCCCTTGATGCCAACTTTCGTCTGCGAAATTGAGTTGTCTCTAATGAGCATCATAGTCCACTTTTGGGAGATGGGCATGCATATCTCGTACCCAGCAGTCCTTACTGGGAACACATACTGCAACATGTTAATCAGGAAGATGTTAGTGTTTTCTAATGTTCGATATACACTTCTGATTCCGCATATAGATGAGCAGTTGCTCTGGTTTTCAGGCAATGCTATTGGCTAATCTTCGTAATGTGGCTGGCTTGCGGGTTAGTGGTATGGCTGGATGTTGTTGTGCATGGCACAGGGTCTGGAGAGCATGTGGGATTGGTGATCTGCAAAAAGGCGAAAGGTGATATTTGTCTGCTTCATACTTCTGTTGAACATGTTGAAGGCTGACTTTATTGTCAAGATACTGCAACGTAGACTTCATCTTTTGGTGTACCATGAATGGAACGGAATATCTCTCCGTTGTCGTGTCCTATGATATTTCCTGCCAGTGGAGCCGGAACTTCTGGAAGCAAATGGAGGAACTCAACCTCGAGTGGAAGTTTCGCTTTACGAGAACTGGTATCAGGTTCATGGTTCCCAAATTCCACTTGAGGGCACACCAGCCTGAATGTCATACGGAGTTTAACTTTGATTATGCACCAGGTTGTGGAGCACAGGTTATTGTGTGGGAGCAAGATCATGCAACATTTTGTCCCTATGAGGATGAAAATCAAGGCAAGTGTCAGGTCAATATGTTGGTATGTATTTGCTGATATCAAAATAGTTAATGAAAAGGACCAGTTCAAGGTCATACAAGCAGAGATGACACAAGAAGAATTAATCAATGTGCAGAATGGACATGTTCAATATGCAAGCAGCCCTTCTATTTTTTTAGCCACCGGTATCGAGATACAGGAGGCTCAGTAATTGGATGTACAGCTTAATTGGGGATCTTACTTAATATGATCTGTTCTTTCAAGGTGTCAATTACAACTCTTCATTGCGACAAATAAATATATAACTCCCACACAGAATCTAGAGCTACAGAAGCGTTGAGCTACCCTGCTGAAGCGGATAACAACATTCCGGGCACTACAAAGACTTCTGATGCCTGGTATAGCCGATGTTCTCTCCCCTGAACTCATGAAAAAGATCAATGATCCTGACATCTCACATCCAGAAACAATTCCACTATGCCTCCCCTCAGATTGTGGCACACCGTCAGCCCAGAATCATGCATGTATCAGAGATTTGCCCAATATTGAGGCACGTTTGCGTATTTTGGAAGCCTCGGATGCATTGGAGGGAGTACAAGATGGGCTGCGTACAAGGACAATGTCAGCACGTTTCAAGCTGCGGAACATCACTGGGCAGGTTGGAAGTGGAAGAGCGAGTGGCGTTTTGTGGCAGATAGATATCCGGATTCACTCATGGAAAATTCAGTACCGATTAGTGTGTTCGGCAATAACGAGATTGGCAGGTTCAGGGGAAAATTGGGAGACTTCCGCATGGGAGAAATCATTGGCAGAGTTGAAAGATGAAGATGTGCGTGGAATCAATGAACGTGCATTGAATAAGGAGGAGCTGGCAGAGAGAGTGGCACAAGTAGCGCGTCTGGAAAGAAGTGAGAGTGACGATGAATACTTTATTGAAGAAGGGATTGTCTCTCGGGTAAGAGGGGAGAGCCGAAGAATGTTGTCATGGATATGGTATGATCCTCAAATTTCGGAAGAAGACCCGGAATTCTGCAATGGTAATTTCAAAATCAATCTTGGGAGCTTCACTGACATCATTTTCATTTGGGCTCCTGGTGGCTGCAGTTATACGCGTGGAATGGTGTAAGGCAAGGGCAAGGATGTTGCATTGGCAGGAGGAGGTTTTGCTGCTGGGGGAAGAGATCAGATGTATGTCTGAATATATGAACTGGAAGGCAACATGGTTGGAGGCAAGGAGAGTTGGTGTTAAGTCCGGGCGGATCCTAGCGTTAGGAAACACGTCGGACACGAGCGGAAGTCTTATTGGGGTTTAGGAAAGGATGAAGACGGAACCGGGCGGAACTGGTAGTCTCTGAGAATGAAGTATAGGGAAGATACGGAATGGAATCCGTTAGGATAGTACTTTGTTGTCTGAAGTCAGATGAAGTTAAGAGACCAGCTAATTCGATTTTAGACTTAAGCTATCTACTACAAAGTTGCTAGCTTAAGTACTACTTCGGAAACTATCGGAATGAATAGGAGTAAGATAGGAATGGTTCGGAAATGAAGGAAAAGCATATGGTGCTATTGGAGATGGATGGAGTGCTGCAGAACAAAGTGGAAACAAAGTGGAACGGATTGGAGATGAAGTGGAGTAGCTTGGAGATTAGATACGAGCTATCCGGTAGTTATCCGAAATGAATCACAAGTTCCCGGATGGGATCCGTGTGTGGAGATTAATAGTGGAGCTTGGATATGAAATCGTAAATGAATGATCAGAAAGTGTTCGGGATGAAAGGAAATGAAGTTCGAAATAAAAGGAAAAGAAGTTCGGAAAATAATTGGATACGATCGGAAAGATATACGGAAGCATAGATATTACAGTTGGGCTATGAGTCAGCAATTTGGAGAATGCTGATGCTGACTCAGAGGGGGTTCCAAAGGACTTGGCAGAGGGGCTCAATGCTTATGCAAACCAGCAGGCTCATCTCACAAGGACTCGGGCAGCGGAAATTTTGGCCACATGTGAGTCACTCCTGAAGCATGCAGAAGCAGTGTTATCAGGCCGGCAGAATTTTGAGACTCTCATGATTGAGCTGGAGGATACCCCAGAGGCCGCCGTTGATGAAGATGTAGTTCGTAACGCAGAAAATGATCTATAGTTGTTGTCTACTTTTACCCCCAGAATTCCTACATGCATTTCCGGACTCTAGTCATCGCCTTTGAGGATGAAAAAGCCCTTGACCCAAAGATTTTTGAGGACTGTATGCAATGGTGAGTAGATTCATTACATTTTGTGGCTAGGGCTCAAAAGACGCAGCCAGGAAGGTTGGCCAGCAGAGATGATTTTCTGCAATCTGCATGGCATGTGGCTGAGGGTGAAGAGCGAACAGAATGAGGAGGCGTCAAAGTGAGTGGTCCATTGCGACTAATATGAGTGTTCTAATGTTGCTACCCTCCAGCGAATGGGTTTATAGCTACTTTCGAGTGCTGACCCAACACGTTAGGACTCTGGGAGAGGACTTATTTGACAAGGAGTTGGACAAGTGGCAGGAGAGGATAAATGCAAAAGAGGCTAAGGAGGAGGCAGAAAAAGTGAGAAGGGAGGAACAAAGGAAGAAGTGGCGGGCAGAGACTAGACTGGAGTTGTCAGATTCGGAGTAGCTCGTTACGTAACATGATTCCGGATGGCCTGTCTTGATTTTCAAACCACCCATATCTTGATGTGGGCTGGGTAACGCGAAAGTAGATAAAACTAAACATTAAGACTTGCTGGCATCAGGCTGCTTTTTCCCCCTTTTTCCTATGTAAACCTTCCAAGCATAAGTTTCGGCAGCTTCACGCAAAATATGGAAGTAACTGTAGGTGCTGGAATAATCACACATTTTATTACAAGGGTGGTAAAGATTGGTGAATACTCACATAACGTTGAACTCTTCATCCAATTCCTGTTTTACCCGTAGCCAGAGACCATGGTCGTTACAAAAGATAAGGGTATTTCCCTTTGCTACAGAGCTGTGGGGGGAGTGGGAGATGAGAAGCTAAACCAAAAGACCATGCACTGCTCACCATTGCTCACAGTCCTCAATAGTGAGAGGATCACATGGAGGGTCCGGGGAAAAGGAAAAACAACGTGTTTCAAACTGGACCGCGGAACGAATTGGCAGGGACATGAGGGTGAGGTGCAAGGGTAGGTCAATAGATGCAAACAAAAAAAAAAAATAGAACAAGGTAATTGGAAAGGGAAAAAAATAAGCGACGCAAGAGGTTTGAACCTCTGACCTTTCAAGGGCTAGAGTACAATAAACTGTTGCACTACAGGGACGTTCAGTGTTTGAAGAAGTAAGTATGTATGTACCGCCCTACTTTTTTCATTTTCCAGTAGTGGTCGGAGACCTGTGCCTTGACGAGAGGCAAGATGTAAACCTGAAGGGGACAACCACATGGAGGGGACAACCACATGGAGGGACAACCACATGGAGGGTGGCAAAGGCTGGAAGAGAGAGCGGGATGCAGTGATGGGCGGGATGCTGCAGTGGGCGGGATGCAGCGGTAGGGGGGAAACGATGGAGGGTGGGAAATGGCAGTGGGGTACCTATCAACGACATTTGAATAGCCGAGCGCTGGTCAGGAAATAAGAATGATAACACTGGCTGCTGAGTACTGATGTTTATACTAGCGTGACAAAAAAAAACAATGATGTAACAGTATATACTAGCATGACAAAATTACCAGATTCAAAGAGCATGCTTGTGACAGAATATAGGTTACCCTATGAGGTGGATATTGGTATTTTTGTTGTGCCGTACCTGCCAATCCCCATAATCGTCAGAACAGCCCCCACCCACCCAATGTGCCCAGCGACCCACCCTGTAACAAGCTATGCCACTGAGCTGGCCATAGTGGTAAACCTCCACCGATAACCAGATTCTGGGCCTGGGAAACCTCCACCCATGACTAGTCTCGGGTACGTCATAGGGTGTAGGTCTAGATCTATGTATCAGCAAATCCCATAGTACTAAGACAGCTTCAAAGGAGTCTTAAGTATCTGTAAAAGGTACATGTGGATAAAAGTAGGACAAAGTATATATGTACAGGGTCCCAGAGAGTTCAGCTATCCATCAGTACAGAGGGGATAGTGAATGGACATCTCTACACAGAGATATAAGGGACAGAAGCGCTAAGTCGCAGTACATCTGAATGATCAGAATACAACCCAAACATGTCAAGGTTGCTGGTACACTCGATGTCAAACTACCCAAGTCACACAATTAAGATCGATTGAGAGTTAAGAGAGATAGAGAAACAAGAGTAAGCTGTCTAGGCTCTACACTGCGTAGTATAGTACAGAGCAGAGACGAAGTGAATGAACTAAAGGACTAACTAGAATGTCGAATGGTTTATATAGAAGAACAATGAATAAGTGATATGAACAAGATAGGAGAAATAGGAGAAACATAGGAGAAAGTGGAGAAACGTAGGAAAAAGATAAGATCAATTGAATGGAAGATTGATTGATGGTTATTATAAGGTTTGACAGATTTTATAAGGTTCAAAGTCAGTAACACAAGGTTTATAAAGTTTAAAAAAGTTTATCGAGGAAATGCAATAGATGAGTGATCAAAAAATGGGTTCAATAATGAAGTAGAAGAAGAAGGACAAAGAACTGTAGCAATTCATGACAAAACAAGTAATGGTATTTCTAGATAAGGATAAATCCATCAGTAAGCATCTAGCTAGGCGTTGAAAGCATTGAAGGATGAATAAGTATGCGAACGGGACTGCAGAAGAGCTGGACTCATATGTAGGACTAAGTAGTAGACTGTTGGCCATGCATAGAGCGTGTATAAAGCAAGATCAGAGAAAAGGGAAAGGAAAACTGAATGGAACAAAGAAACTATGAGAAAACCCTATGCCCCTAGCGTAAGGACAGTCATAAGTGGAGCGTTCTGAGTCATAGATGTGATGCTCGCTAACCAGGACAGTACATGAATCACCAGATGGCTTAGAAAGAGGACTGAAGAAAGTTCCTACAAATATTTAGATAATATTGAACAGTTTTCTGTATACCATAATGAGCAAGTCTTTACTTATGAGGAAATAGGTAGAACTCACTAACAGACTTTTCGATTTGTTTTGTATTTTCTCTACATACCTTTTAGCAGACATCAAAAAGAAATAAGTAACTGTATAGTTGTAGCTGCAAGTAGTATAAAAGGACCAGATATTATGAGTAGCTACCCAAGCCACATACTGTAGAGTATCAGATCTTGCTAGCAATAGTAGAGGACATGAAACATGGACTAAAGCTTATAAACAAACTTAACTGCACTCTCTACAAGTATAAACATTGTGTTGGATATAATAGAGTTTAAATTGAACATTTTGTGGTTATAACTGTGATCTTTGTGTTGACCATTGGTCTATTAAGTGTCAAGAGTGTTGGATTTTAAGGCAACTGTGGCCTACAAGTGTTTGATTTGGGACTCATTGATCCCCTTGGTGTTAAACTTGTGTTTATTGTGTTGCACGCTAAGTGCTAACTTCATTGAAAAACCCCAATCAAAAGTACTTATAGTACAAGTAAACTGGGATTTTGAGTACTCTGACTACTCGGAACATCCCTTTACTATTTTTACAAAACTCTCTCGTTTATTCATTGTTCTTTTACATATATACCAGCAGACAGTTCATTCACTTTGTCTCCACTCCATACTGCTACTTGTGCAGTGTTGAGCATAGTCAGCTTACTCAAACCTCTCAATCTATATTTCTTTCCCTCTCTATTCTAGTCTTTGTGTGACTTGGGTAGTTCTGCCATCAAGTGTAGCAGTATCTGTGACACTTGGATGAACTCTTCTACACCCACCTCGCATTTAATCTTTCTTGTTTTCACTCTTGTTACAACTCAACTTGGTTGAAGTTTTATTGTAACTTGTAAACCACTTTCCCAAAAGGCCAGCAATGATAGCTCTGGCTATCATTATTGCTAACTTGGTTGGCAATTCCCTGTACCCTCCCCAATCTCTATCTGTTGATAATCTGGCCACTCTTCATTTCATACCTCCTGACTTTGCTTGTGATTGCTGTCAACCCCCATTTCCACTTCCACCTTCAGAATTGGAATACATTTGTCGTTTTAATCACCATCCCACTATCAAAGCCAATCCTTGGAAATTTGATGGAGCCTTCATTTGTGTTGAACATTGGGTTTGGAGATTAATACCAGGTGAAGTAATCTTGTCAAAATACTTCTACCTATGGACCATATTTGATGTCAATACCAAGGAGTTCACTATCCAAACCAAAGACCTGTTCTTCTATCAAGACCATACCACACCACCCCTCCCTATCATCCTCCTTGCTTCAGAATACAGCTAGCTTTCTTTTCCTGGTGTATGACATCTAGGAGAACTGCATTGGCAGATCTGAGTCTTCCCTGTGCAAACTGTCCACATGCCTTCTTTCCCAAATCAACTCAAGATTCTACAGGAGAATCTGCCAGCATTTGGTCATACTGTAATGACCAACCTTGCCTTAACAGGAATAATAAGCAGAGACTTCCTTCTGAAGTTAATCTCCCAGCTTGGCTTGAGGTTGTAACAGATAACCAGGAACTTCTCATCAGAAAAACCCATTCTGTCATCAATTCTGAATCTGAACAAAACCAAGGAACATTGACCCCTATGAACACTCAACCAAACCCTCCTCCAAATACATCCTCTACCTCTAACCTCACTTCTGCATCTGCACCTCCACACAATCCTGCTCCTGATCCATCCTCTACAAATCCCTCAACTGAAGGTCCATCTGTAGCTCTACAGCCACTGCCCCATCCAGAGCCAGAACCTTCAGATCCAGGAGACCCAGTCATGGCATCACCAGCACCAGATATGTCTAGAGGTACAGAAGAATGAGGCAGCAAACCTTTGGATTTTTCTGGAGAATGAAAGGATGCCAAATGATGGCTTGCTTTGTTCAACAACTATTTACAGTTGAAAACTGAACAATACCCCAAGGAAATTGAAAAGGTGTTCATTTTATTCTTCAAAGATGGACTTGCTGGAGACTGGGCAACAGCATGTTTGATGGAGTATGATGATGACTTGGAAGATGAAGATGTATCAGATGGAGAGGAGTGATGGATCATGCTAAAGGCAGTGAAAGATCAGTTCAAGAAGGATTTTAAGGCTATAGCTGCAGACAAGGAAGCCTGAGGGAAGATTGAGAATGCAAGGATGCAAGGGACAGATCTGGACAAGTATAACATCCTTTTCAGCACTTATGGGGGCAATTCAGACTATAATGACACCACACTATTGACCTTTTACCAAGATGGTCTCCCTGATACATTGTGAGAAGATGTTGGAAAGGCTTGGCTGAAGCCAAAGTGTCAAGGTCGTTGGTACACTCAATAACAAACCACCCAAGTCACACAGAGACAAGATTGATTGAGAAATAGAGAGAAAGATAGAGAGTAAGAGTAAGCTGACTATGCTCTACACTGTGTAGTACTAGTACGGAGCGGAGACTAAGTGAACAAACTAAAGGACTAACTAGAATGTCAAGTGGTTTATATAGAAAAACAATGAATAAGTGATAGGAACAAGATAGGAGAAACATAGGAGAAAATGGAGAAACATAGGGAAAAGATAGGAAAAAGATAAGATTGATTGAATGGAAGATTGATTGATAGTTATTATAAAGTTTGACAGGTTTTATAAGGTTCAAAGTCAGTAACATAAAGTTTAAAAGAGTTTATCGAGGAAATGCAATAGAGAGAAAATGGGTTCGATAATGAAGTGGAAGAAGAAGGAGGACAAAGAACTGTAGCAGTTTGTGACACAAAGAGGTTTGAGGAGTACAAAGAGAGGATGCTGGATATTCATCTGCAGTATCTCAGTGAATGGGCAAGGAAATGTTGGAACCCCCCTCCCTCTTCCAGAATAAATTCTAATAAAGGCCCCTCTCATGGACAGCACTCATGAATATGGGACCAGATGCTCAATTGGTCTTTACTCCTTTACCTAAACTGATGCCTGAAGAAAGGGATTGGCTTCATAAACTAGGAGCATGCTTTGCATGTAGGCAGCCAGGCCATATGAGTACTGAATGTCTGTCACAAACTGCTACAGTTCTTTGTCCTCCTTCTTCCTTTACTTTGTCATTAAACCTGGAGATCCTTCATCATTTGTCTATTGCTTTTCCTCGTTAATTTATACTCAGATTCATACTCAGCAAACCCTATAACTTCTGTCAAACTGTATAATAACTGTCAATCATTCCTCTATGATTTGGTACCTATATCTATCCATATTTGATCTATTGTTCTTGTCTTTGATACATCATATGGCCATTGTTCTATTTTCACTAACTCTTTCTTGTCCCTTAGACTTTCTCATATATACTTGTGATCCCTTGTAACTGATTCCCTAGTTCATTCACTTTGTCTCCATTCTGTACATCTGTCTACACAGTGTTGAGCCTAGTCAGCTAGCTCATTTTCCTCTATCTCTATATCAATCTACTATTTTGTTCTTGTCTTTTGTGTGACTTGGGTGGCAACCTTGACAATGTCCCATATTCCCAAATAACTCTCCACAATCACCTACATCTCAAAATACTCCTGGTCCCTTTCCTCCTCATGCTGTCAGGACAGCTGGCACCTCTATTTCAACTTCTTCACCATCATTGTCTAGTTCACCACCTGTAACAGTAGCTCCTCTTGTGATATGATTGAGGATATTTCAGATATGGTTAGCAGAGTCAAGGGTCTGGAAGGGGAAGAGAAAGAACAAGCCACTGTATATCTGAAGTGTGCATGTCCCTGAAAGCCAACCCTTGTCCTTCAGGGACCAATACTCCTCCACTCAACTCTATACTCAGGGCTGTTTGCTCGTCAATTATGCAGATGGCCCTTCACCATTTCCCTGACTAGCCTCCTTGAAGATCAAACCTACAATGGGCACTGACCCCCTATGAAATGCACTCAAGTATGTATCGCATAGACGATGCCAGTCTTGTTCATGGATTGGGATCCAAGCAGACTGGTTGGCAGGGCAGAAACGACCATGGTGGTCATTGGCATCACACTTGAAACACTCCCTGGAGCACACCTTCACAGTTCCTGGAGTGAGAGGGAATGGTTTGGTAGACCTGTATTTCTTCTCCCACTCTGCAAACTGAGCATGATATGCAGTTTGCCCTGCTGGAGTGTCTGGATGGGTAATGAGGCTGTCCAGAGTTGACTTGAGAGTCTGTTTCTCATCATTGGAAAGTGGTGGAAGGGGAGTAAAACAAGGTGCTTGACTTTGTTGGCCAGAAATGTGACAGAAGGATGTTGGAGTAAATGGACATGAGGTATCGTTGATAGATGTTGTGGCCATGGCTCTGTGCAGCCTGATGTGAGCGAAGGGGATGGGGCTGACAGAGAATGACCCTGAAGCTGCTCCAACTGCACAATATGACTAAGGAGGAGCTCATGCTTTTCACATTCTTGTTGCACTTCAGAAGCTGCAGTGTCAATAAAGGTATGACTAAGGTTTTTGACAGCATCTGTAAATGTGAGCCAGTTGACATAATCGCCATTGAGCTTGGAGTGCATCACAGGAGGCAGGTTTTCCTTCACTAACCCAATATATGTCTTCCCCTCATGTACCCTTGCAGACTTTGCCAAACCCAACACCTTATCAGCCCATGCCCAATGGGTGTAAACTTCCACTCCTCTGACCATAGTTTTCTTCCCCAACTCATCCAGCCCCAGCTTCATCACCATTAACTCCTTCTCAAACTGCTCTGTAGTCTTCTTCACCCTAACCACTGGTGGCCACTGCATTAAATGCTGCCTCAAATGCCATGAGTGAGGATTTCTTGTCCTCAGACAGAGACCTGTACCAGTCCTCAGCCTCGAAGCGGAACTGCACAATGAGCTCCTTCTCATCAGTGTGCTTGCACTCAGCTCTGCAGACATCACCGAACCAATCCTGAGGGTTTTCATCTGGGTGATCAGTATCACCAAAAAATTTTGAATCATCGGGCATAGTTGACTTGTTGTCACTAGAATCTGGTGTAAAATTGGGAATAGGGGGTGGCAATGTTGGTGGTGTTCCTTTGGTGGGAGTTCATAGCCCTAAATCGGTAAGTGGAGTGCTTCTATTGGAACTCAGCACAGATGATGGGGGTAATGAATGGTCTCAGCAATAATCGTCCCAAGTGGCCAGTGTGAGAAGGAACCTTCCTGGAGACGACACAGTGATGTGTGGTGGTGGCTGGAATGTCGTTTTGGTGTATGTAGGGACTGTATGTAGATGTAGAAAAAAAATTTTGGCACTTGGGAAGACTTGCAGTAATAGACTCTAGACTCAGACAGTGGACTTGGACTTGGAAGTGAAGCTTGGCCAGAACTCAGTGCGTAGAAAGAATGACACTCTCATCACCAAGATAGAGTAGGCTGAAAGACTATAGAGTAGTGATGTTGTAGATAGAATGGATCAGTACCTGAGTCAAGTCTGGCTCTTTGGCCAGACTCTAGACAAATATGTACAAACAAGTGCCTAAGCATCCCAAATGCCCTTGCTGTGGTGTACTCTGTGTCTATAGATTAGGGCAAATCCCTATTCCAACATTATTTCAAAGTTGGATTTTTGAATCACTCCCCTGCTATGTCGTCAGGAGGAGTTGTACAGTATGCTGGACATTATATGAACAATCAATATCACATTATACCCTTCTTGCCAGCGTACCTTTTCTTCAGAATTGAGAATGTTGGCAGTCACTCATGACCAACAGGTACCTTCAATAACACTGCAAACCAAATTTATTGGCAAAATCACTGGCAGAAAAATCGAAGGAGACCTAACAAGCATAGCCACATGCAGCAGTGTCATATTATAAGAACAAGTCCCTAAAGGGCCTCGCAACGTGTTTACGAGTATATACTATATCACAATGTATCCATAGGTTTCTTCTTTCTTCTTCATTTTCAGCTGTAGCTTACCCACATTACATTACTCAGTCTCCGAATCTTCATCATCGAATCACGAATTTGTGTATCTATAAGTAGTCACAGTATCCATAGTCTGCTGTACCTAACTGTATTATCATTCATTGTTTAATGCCATCTGCTCATGACATTACTATTGCATATGCATGGATATACATACTCAGTAGTAGACTCAGAGGAGAGAAATGATATTCTATAATGAATCCCTATCAATCCCCACTCTCCTCCAGAACTTTATCCTAGGCTATGGTAGTAATTGATGTAAAATACATAAGCGTTTGGATGAATTTGAGTTCAAGTTGGCCTACCCTTCGATGATGTCATTGGACTTGTAGAGGTTCATTCCCCAATCGTAGATTCACTGATCCTTGGAACTTCGAAAATTATTCTTTTTATCCCATGTTCAGTCCAAGTTATGGGTCATGAACTGTTACCAATTGGATCAATAATACTTGAATAATACTGTATGCACATAAGTGGCAAGAAACAAATTGGCCTACATACTCTTTGCCAATCTGTATCTTTGGCGTTAAAGTGGAGTACTCTTGCACGACCTCAACATCGGCAAGGAAATGGAGTCAATAAAAGCCCCTTGGTACAAAGAAATGATATTCATCTCCGCCTAAGAAACAGACTAAATTCGTGTCCTTTTTATACAGTCTTTCATAACCTACTTAACTGTTTCTTGGTACCTTGGACTGAGGTTTGAGCAAATGAACCATTTTTTGCAATCTATCACCAATGGCCTGGCTCTCCTGCTTTTCCTTCTCCTTCTCTTCCATCTCCTTCGCATCCACTGCCTTGGACTCGTTCTTGAACCACTGGAAATGAAGCTTATGAAATGCACACTCGACCTTTGTTGCAGGTTCAATCCAGACTCGCAGCTGTCTATGTGAAATGGCAACTGTCGCAGAGGTCTGACCATACAGATCCTCTTTCCTTGACTGCAGGTCAGCCCAGACATCATCGGTACTTTTGCCTTTGAAGGTAACGTGCATCCATGCCTAGTCTCGAGAACCAGATAATCCATGCCACTGATTGATGACATCCCACAACAACGTAAAAAGTGGTTGGCCCCTCCTCCCTTTTCACTTTGTCCCTTTGGTCTGCTTCCAATTTATTCCTCTTCCCCTTCTTGATTTCCCATGGGAAATATTTTGCCTTCTTCATGGTGTACCCCAATATGAAAAGTCTGAGTTGGGCACAGTAATACATGTTGCAATTTGGGACTGTCCCCTCCCCACCTGTCCCCAACTACCGAGTGATGGATAGGTACTCCTGACTTGAAGCTCATATGGTTTGAACATAGATGGCACGAAGAAGTCCAGATCAGGACCCACTGTCGTAGCGATGCCCTCGCTTTGAGAATCTTCTGGAGAGAAATAATCGACCTCAACAACCTTCTTTTTGTCCCCTTGTATCTCGAGACATGCCGAGATAAAGCAACTATTTGGCAACAGTCCCAGCATATAATCAGCACACGGATGATAGTCCCGAATAGTATCAAAATTATCATCCCCATGGTAGTCCACAATAGAATCAACGTCTTCGCCCCCAATCCTTAAGATATACGAGAGCTTAGTATAGTATCCCCACGGGCATCATCCTTCACATATCCGACCATGAAGGCAAGTGTAAAGGCCTGGCTTTTGGATGGATCCTCATAGGTCAAATCAGCGCTTTGCAGCTCAGAAGTTTGGAACCCAACCGAAAATTCGGTAGAGATTGAGGCCTCTGGTGGTGGTGGTCGGGAGCAAACAAAGTGCTGGGCAGAAGGGAGACATACGACACAATTCTGAGACTCGACCTTCCTACAGGAAGTGTGGATTCTGGTTCTGCCCTTCCTACAAATTGGTCCCTCTCTGACAGTGAGCTCACGCACATTACCAAGGGGGGCGGGGGGTGCAGATCGCAAGACTACTTTTGATGTATTATCCTGGACGTAATAACCACCAGTCGTCTTCCGGAGATATACATACACGTAACTACCGTCGTTTGTTTGACAGAGTAGACATGCAAGGAAGACATCAGAGTGGTAATTGTGTGTTTCAAGGGGAAGATGGATATATAGACCGTTGTTATTGAAACGAATATGATGATGGACTGATGCCCAGACTTGACCAGAATATCTGAACTCCAGCGGAGATCTGGCAAGTAGTCCCCGTTCTTGTTCATAACCTATCCAACCAAAAATACTCTGATCATCTGAAACCCGGATAATTTCCTGCTGTAGCTGCATGAATGCCTTTTCGCCACCTTCCCCATATATCGGTGACATACTGACACCGAACATTCCCAACAAGCAATAAGCTTTGTCTTCTGGCCTCATAGTCTCCTGGCGCACTGCCCATGACATCTTCTGAGCTACACTGTACTTGTCAAGAGGACGGCCCTCCAAAACATCGATTGGGATGGTGGTGACGACTGAGATGACATTGCGCAAGCTCCACCGTGTCCCAATCTTCATCCAATCTTCATCAAAGAATGCAATGTACTCAGGTGCCAGTAGCTCTTGCAATGTCCAACCTCTTCTAAACCATCTACTGCTCTTGAAGTTGGACTTGGGATTTCTAGGATGAAGCTTTGTGGAAACATCAAAGAGGTAGACATAGCAAACTGCGGCGTCCTCGTAGTACTGATACATGGAATTGATGGCTTCTGAAAGCTCAGCGCTGCTTTCCTTGTTGATGCAGCACGAGTTAATCCAGATCCAATCAAAAGCGCTACTCTGGGCACGGACACAGGCTTGGACGACCTTCGTGTAGCCCTTCTTGGGTTGCATAGGATGGAAGAAGTGTTGAACGTCATCGAAGGTAACCTGCTGCTGGCTGCAGGTATCAGCAAGGGTAGCGAGGCTCTGGATGTCCTAAAAGGTGATTTCTTCAGCCTCCCAGGTATGAGAGAGAATGGCATAGCACGGGATTTTGGTAAAGAATTCCTGGACCTTGAGGGTGTTCGTGTTTAGGAGACGCATGGAATGTTAAGAGAGTTATATTCGATACACCATAAAGTACCATTGATAACGGTCCAGGTCAGACTATGAGCCAAGGATGAGATCAATAGAGTCTGGCTTACAATGGAATGGAGGGGAAAGAAGAAGATCCGCGAGCTTTGTTACCTGTGAGGCCACTTTAACTCGGGATGAATATATGTGTTTGCCATGGATATACTGTGAACAGAGTTCAACGGATCTTTTGTCATGGGAAGGCTTGATAAAGTTAGCGTTGCCTAGGCTATGAAAAGATCCGGGGAGGAGCTGAGCAGTGCTGAGATAGTTTTGTGATTGGTAAGAAACTGCCGTGTAAAATTATATCTGCATCAGTGGCAGGCCAGTAGTAAATCCGGCATGGCGACTGTGGCTATTGCATTTCACAGATTCATCATGATCATGATTTTCAAATGATTTCATCTCTGTACTTGGGAAGTGTAACATGCTACAAGCAGATACTGTAGAATTTCGTTCAAGTGTTCACTGGGGATGACATGTGACACTTTTTTGCTACAGTTCACTGAGTTCAGTCCCAAAATAAGTTCATTTGTGACAGTTCATTCTGAGTTTTGGTACTGATATTATGCTCAAATTGAGCATAGTGAAAGGATTCTTTAAACAGACACATTTCGAGGTAATTGAGGGTGAAGCGCAAAAATTTTAAGCTTTTGGACAGAAAATTACCTAAAATGGACACACTGTCACAGTTCAGTAGCGGTTGTGATGTGTGACAAACCATGGAAAATGAACAGTTCAGTCTTTGCTGTGACGTGTGACTGAACACTTGAACGAAACTCTGCAGTAATATGTGCAATGCGTGTCTACAATATGAAAAGGGTGAATAAAGACAACTAGATACAATAAAGTCCTCATAGCAAAAACGAATGGGAACAAAGCAAATGAAGGGGTTGAGTAAATCTTGTATCATGACGTGTGTACTGCCGAAAGGTATCCACAGAGTCTCGGTTCGAGGTCCAGAAAATTAGGTATGGATGGGTCAAAAAAGCTACAGAGCCTCATAAGAATCAAGCTCTAGTAGTATCTAAAATTTGTATGCCGCATGCAGGCCGGGTCATGATTTAATTGGCTTGTGACTTGCAGGGAAACCAATGGGAAACCTTCAAGATTTCTTCAGAATCATGGTGACCAGGAGTTATTTTGTTGCGAATAACATCATTTGGCTAGAAATAGCGAGGAAAACGTCTCAAGCGGGTCAATATACCGAGGGTTTGGATGCAAACAAACATAGAGTCGGCCATGCATTGTGTCTGTGGGCGCGTCGTCTAGACCTTCACGTGAGGTTCTGATGACGTGCTCCTCTTCTGTCTTCTTTTCTTTGCCCTCTTTCACCCATGCAACCTCCAAGTTGTCCATTCAACCTTAAAACGGTCAACCATGCGAGCCACTGTCACTGAAACAAGTTTCAACTTGCGCTTCTCGAGCAGACAAAGAACGGAAGGACTCTCATGGTGTATTCATGCTTCGGAGTGGTTCAAGCAAGGTTCAAAAGCGTAGGGTGCAAGTGGCAGTTTTATTGTGGATGTTTATGGAATATGGTATGTATCAATCCCTTCCCTTTAAGCCTCTCCTCTATAACTCCATTTCAAAGGGTTTGGATAGGATATAAAGAGGGTCAAGGCCCCTCCAGTAACTCCCCAATACCCATCCACTCAGTTCCTCAGATGCTGGTTATTGACACTCTCTCTTATACGCAAGGCCTTCATGAACACTAGATATCTGACCACTCCTAATTCATCATCTACTATAATGATTTCTTGTCTCATTCGGACTCCAACTCAGACTCGGATTCAGATTACTTCACCGACTGGAGCTCTTCTTCCACCTCTACATCCACCTCTTACTCCTCCATCACATCCCTCTCGTCGTTTTCCTCTCCGAATACATCTCCGTTGCTGCACCCAAACCCTCCCAAAACCCTCTACAAATTCCTCTCCAATCTGTCTTATCGCTCCTAGCCCAGGCTCATATGCCTCGAATGTCTCTCATCCCCTCCGCATCCACTCCCACTCTTAACTTCTCGCCCACAATCCCTCATCTGCAAACCTCTCAGGTTCCTCATGCTTCGATGTCGACGTCTGCGTCTGTGTCTACTACTCAAACCACCACAAGTCCTCTTCCCACTCCCACTCATACTCGTACTTGAGGCCCTACCACACCATCTCTCAACACCGCTAGTTTCTCCTATACGATCGACTCATCCACACCTCCCGTTTAAAACCCAAACCCAAATACACGTATTGTAACGCGCGTCAACACAAAATCCGCTGGGACAAATGTATGCTCTTCAATGATAGGTCTGAGCGTAAGAGGAGGTGTAGGGAGATTAGGAGGGTTTTTATGGGGGAGTAGTTGAAGTTCGAGAGGATACATGAACGAGAAGCAGAAGCACAAGATACGGAGAGTAATGAAAACGAAGAGGGGGTTGGAGAAGGGGAAACCCACGATGGAGCCGAAGGATCAGAAGAGGAATGGGAGGCTTTTCTGAGGCTGGTGAGTACCAGTCCCTCCACACACATAGCGCTTCCATGACCTACTAGCTGACAAAACCCTTTTGTCTCTTTTTCTTTATATATCCCCAACCCACATATCGGTGAACATATATAACCAGGAAATGAAGGGCATCTCTCAACCCAAACCCTCCCTTCCCCCCAAATTGTCCAAATACTGTTTCTTGTCTATGACTCTGGGCTCTGAGAGGAGATAGGCTGATTGATCAATTGCTTGATTGCATGACTGACTGACTTCTTTGTATGTGTATGCGATGCTTTCGCTCGCTCTTTTTCTTTCGTTCCTTTGTTCGTTCCTTCTTACATGTATCATTGTACTACTTATCCTTTCCTTTTTAATCTCAACTGGCGCGGCCCACTATATACTGTGCATGTACGTACATACATACCCCTCACAACGAATCCCTATCAATCCCCAACTCTTCCAGAACCTTATCATACCCCGTCTCCTCTAGTGTTCCGAATGTTGCTGGGCCATTACGTGTCGGGTAGACAAGGTTTCTCTGATTCTGATTCTCAGTGACAGACTGAACCAAAGTTGGAGTGGAAGAGAGGTCATCGCCATTGCTAGCACTGTTTGAGTTGATGGCGTTGTTCTTTTCTGAAGATGATCTAGATGTTCCTTCTTCACCACCACCACTGTTGGTTGATATAGGATCACCATACATGGTCCTAGGCTGGCTTAAGCTGAAGTCATTCGTATTGGCGTTTCCATTCAGCCCGAGTTGGAGACCTTGTGACAGAGAATGAGGATGAGGGGAAGGATGTTGATTTGAGCTCGAAATTGAATCCTAGTACATAGTTGGGAAGCCGAAGAGAGGGGTAGAATAAGATTAGTGAGTGCTTTTGAATCAATAATGGTAGAAGGAGGGCAACTATTACCCACCTGAGACATGAATAACAAGATTACTTTGAAGTTCAGAGTGGTCTACAGTCTACAGATTGGGTAGAAGTTTCACTTGGTAGTGGAGTAGGGAAGGAAAGCTTGACTGCTAATTTAAACGGGAGGGCGGGGGGTTATATGTGAAATCCTTATATGCTATGCATATGCTGTCCATGCAGTAATTTGCAGTGCTGTGAGCATTGTATCGATATTCGATGAATCATGATCACCAAAGAGTAACCAAGCTCGTAATACATGACATGCATACACTGATGTTCAAGGCTTGTACCGGTACATGCATGTTCACTACACCAGATGGCGTTCGGGATACAACCTGAAAGAGGATACACCATGGTAAACTGCTTAATCGGGCAAGAGCAACACATCATAATGTGCGTCACTTTCCCTCGAAACATGAACCATTCACTGCGGGCGGCCATTGATATTTGTAGGCATTTTTGTTGGGACTTAAATTACGAAAATTTCACACGATAGCTCATCACTGAATAAGCTGTCAGACTCGATGTTGTGCAGTTGGTGGATCGATGTTTCACTTTATCTCCTTCATATATATTGCCCGGTAAAATATATAACCAGGGTTCAGTTTAGAGTTGCATTAGGCACTCTTTGCTGGTTTAGTTATAGATCTAGATAAGTCACTTTATACCTGTAACAGTTATTTGTGGAACCGTTATGGATCTACAGATAGTTGTATGCAGAGTGACTGGCACACTTTGCAGCCTCCACTTTAGTGTGGGACTGTTTTTTCACACTCAGGCAAAACTCTATAGTCATTCAGATGAGCCAGGGGCATTTATAAAAGTCACCAATCTAGATCTATAGAAAAACAGTAGTTAGATAGTGCTCCCCTATATGCTTTAAGGCACCTCTACACCCATTAGGAAGTACTGTGCCACTATGGTCAATATTGCAACTTTTAGAATAATCATGTGCTCTCTGCCAAGAGTATGGTCTCTGACAGTGTGAAATTGATCAAGAAGCACTGATGAAGAAGTTAATATAGGATTCCGTTATGTGTACGTACCAATGAATGGTTTTCTACTGGCATATAGTTGATTAATGCAAATGTATTATATACATTCCTTGTCTGGGGTGTTTGCTCAGAAAGGAGAAGGAATTATTGTAATCATCCTATACACTGTGGTTTTATTAGATCCTTCAATGTTCCTTGGTACTTGTGACCTATTGAATGCACATCTTTACTGATTGATGCTTCATAGATCGACATGTCTTCCAATAACGCTCACAACAACTCTGAAAGCATCTTCAATGTTGCCATGGTCAATACCACCAATTTTGAACAATGGAACTATGCTATCACCCACCTCCTTGAAGCCAAAGGGCTTAGCAGGATTGCTCAGGGCACTCAGAAGCATCATGTGAACACTAGTGCCACCGAAACAGGTAATGCACTTCTTATCTGAAGGATTTGTACAGATTTCTGATGAACCTTTTAATGATTTAACTGAATCTGAACGATTGTCTTATAACCATACCATTGCAACCTTTAATGATCAATGGAATCAACATCAAATTTTGGTTAAAAAATGTGATCGGGAACTAGTTGAAACTTACAAGCTTCAAAGCTCTTGGGATGACAAAGATAAACAGGCTATCGGTTATATTTCCTCCTTTCTTCCAGATGATGTGGGTACAGAGATGAGAGAGTTTACCGAAGAACAAGATGAGAACACTTGTGCTAAAGCAAAAGGAGATTATACTTCGAATATGCTTTGGAATAAGATCGAGAAAAAGTACAGTTCTCCTGGCCTGATGTCTTGGTTCTTAGACTTCAAAGAATTCATGTCTTGGACACTTAATGAGAAGAATTCATGTCTTGGACACTTAATGAGAAGAAAGATCCTGCAAACCAGATCGCAACTCTGGGGGTGGTTCTCACATGTCTTAAAGTCTATGGTTTCACTGTCGATGACAAGTTTAGGGCTCTTTTCTTGATAGATCGCATTCTGCAATCCTGGGGAAACTATGCCCAATTTACACTTGCCACTATTGAACCAAAGAACCTGACTATGGCACATGTGGAAGGTCTTATTCTTGTCGGGTATAAACGACAAAATGGTCAATCTTTGGAATCATCTCTTCTTACCTGCATTACTGGAGATAGACGAAAGTTTGATTCTGCACCCAATTGGAACACTCAGAAGGCTGGATCTTGTCACGAATCGTCATTCTATTCATTTCTTATCTCATGATTACTATTCATTTCTCTCATCTTTACCATCATCATCTTCTTCATCTACGGTTACCATCACTTTATCTGACATATTCATCCTTTATCTCCTCCGATTCCTATCTCCATGGACATTCCCACTTATTCACTTATTTACAATTCACTTCCTTGATATATATACCAAAGGACTTGTAGTTAGTTCCCTAGTCTGTTCACTTCGTCTCCACTCTGCTCTCAGTACAGTGCAGTGTCGAGTATAGTCAGCTACTCATCTTCTACTTGTGTCTATGATTTCTCTATTCTCTCTCTCTCTCTATCTCTCTCTCTCTCTCGATATCGTCTCGTCTGTAACTCGTCAATCTATTGGTTCATCGTGTGACTTGGGTGGCTATTGCTAAGTGACACGTTCTTGACAGATCTTCTAAACAGAAGAACCAAAACAAGGGTAAGGGTAAACAACCCAAACCTAAGGAACCTTCTAATAATGTTACAACAGGTGATGCGAATCAAGGGGGAGATAAGAAGAAGAAAACTCATTGCAGTAAGAAGAAGAATGGTTCAAAAAAGGTGCTGCTAATTTAGCTAATCCAGAAGTCGAAGCTGATTCAGATTCTGATGATGATGCTCCTTTAATGGTGACCGCTTTTATGGCAAATCCTTTTATGTATGCTACATTAGATCCAATCAAAATCAGTGACACTGATTATCTACCGGAGACATGTGAGCAACCTATTTATAAACTTCTTCCCTATCATAACTTTCTGATTGTTCAATCAGATTGTTTCATTGACAAGAATAATGATTCTTCTCTAAAGGAAAGAGCAAAGCAAAACTTAGCTAAACAGGTCAGACCACAAACAATTTCGGGTTACTTCATTCTTACTCATTATGAGAGACTCATGATCAATGAACTCGCACAGGAGACAGTCGATTTCAGAGTTTTCTCAGAGTAGAAGCTCATCATCAAATGACCTGTAAGCTAGCTGAAATTTGGGATTATACATAGAATTCTGATGGCGCTCATATAGAACCTTATCTTCGAGCAAAAGAGGATCTCAATGGTGACAAAGACATGACAAACCAATGGTTTGATCATGAAGGAACTATCCATCCCATTCAGAAACAAATCAAGGAAGAGGTTGAGTATTTTTGCTGTTATATCATGAATAAAGCTCTGTCTGATATGTGCAACCATAAATGGATTCCACAGCAGTTTAGAAAACATGAGCCAGTTCCTTCAAAGCCTCCTTCCTTGATTGAGAGAGCTTACTGGCCTATTCCTGCTCAATCTATTATGCGCACAAATGGTGTTACACTCAACACTCAATTTCATGATATATCATTACATCATGATCTCATTCGCACTCTACCTTTTATTCATCATACCAAAGTGTCATCATCGTCTTTGAGTAGAAAGCAAAAAGCTGTTCAAGGTTCGTCTTCTATTGAGTCAACAGAATCTACATCTTCAGATCATAGCGAAGAAAGTTCCTTTAAATATATTCCTCCGAGTGTTGCATTCAAAATGTGGCAAGACAGAATGTCTCACATGTTCACAGATCCAATCCTCAAGAATATAAAAAAAGAACCTGATGAATCTGGGAATACTTCGAAGAAACCTCGCTATGATGCACCTTTAGAAGAAGATGCTGGTCCCTCATCTCTGGCAGATGCTATTAATGTCTCCATTTCATCTGGATATCTTGCCAATGATGATGGTGTTAGTCTTGGTTCAGAATCAGATGTGGAAATCTATATTGATGGTGATGAAACTATGGCTTTCTGGCAAGTATTTCACACTTCTAATAAAAATAGTGCACTCATACAATTGCCTCAGATCTCAAAGTCGTTGGACTATTGTGAATCTTATACAGCCCTAGTGGCTATAGACAATTGTACTATTAATTCAAATAATGTGCCTGTATTTATTTGCGAACAAAGTTTTGTTGCTCGTGTACATTGCTCAACGTGTGAAAAGTATCCTTTGAATAGTATTTGTAAGAGTAAGATCACTGATGAGACAACCGGTGCATTGACTCACATTACAAACAATTTGATGGATTTTGCTCATTACCATAACTTACCCAATCTGATTCCACTTCAGATTGCTGACAAAAGATCTGAAACTTACCTTGAAGGCATTGGAACTGTGTTTATTGAACATATAAATGAAGAAGGTGTCAAACATACAATAAAACTACACCCAGTGTCTTATCAACCAACTTGCACACATCATTTGTTGTCTCGAGGATGTATTCTTCGAGAAGGATACTATGAAATCTCATGAGATGGCAAGTCCGAGTTTTGGAAAGAAGTAGATCAAGTCTTCTGATGACATTATTACCAATGCATCGGAAAGACAATTTGCATTGGCTCAAATTGAAGATAATCATTCCTGAGTCAGCAAATCTATAATCTACTCTTACTGACTATGACATTGTGCATAACCGCTATGGACATGCTGGAAAGGCAGTGGAAAGTCATATCATTAAGAATACTAAAGGCTTAAAACCATTTAAAGTAAACATACTGTATGTCGAGGCTGTGCCTTAGGGAAGACTCCATCAAAATCTTATCCTTTATCAGGAAAACAAGCTACTGAAGTATTAGAACTTGTGCATACAGATGTAAAACAACAACCATCTATATCATATCACAAGTACGAGTATTTCATCATCTTTCTAGATAATTTTAGTTCTTTCCCTGTCACCTTCCTATTAGTTAGGAAATCTGATGTCTTTAAGTCTTTCAAGATGTATGTTGCCTGGGCAGAGCAATCTACTGGCAAAAAACTAAAGACTTTACGATCAGATTTGGGAACAGAATTCATGAACAAAGATTTTGACAACTTTCTTGCTCAAAAAGGCATTAGACGACAAAAATCAACTCCATACATACATGAACAGAATGGTTGTGCTGAGAGAATAATTGGAACACTCAACGAGAAGTCAGAATCCATGCACCATCATGCAAATGGCCCTCCTTCTTGGTGGGAAATTTCTCTTGCCACAGCTACTTTTGTAGCATGTCGCACACCATTAAAACGACTCAATTGGAAGACTCCTTTTGAATTGTGGTATAAAAAGAAACCAGATGTATCATATTTCCATTCTTGGGGATGCACTGCATATGTATTCATTCCAGAAAAGAAAAGAGTAAACAAACTCTCCCCAAAATCGGAATTAATGACTCTTTGTTGGTTATGAAAAAGGTTCTAAAGCCTGGTTATTCATGAGACGTGACAATTCACTCTTTGTTAGTCCACAAGCACTCTTTCATAGAGAAATGGTTTCCACAAGTCTTATCATCTGAAACAGAAGAAAGGCAAAAAAATCCACCAAACCTGTCCAACCTTCTGAACTAATTGTGAAGTTTGCACAAAACAGGGTCACAAATAATCTCCCACCTGACCCTGTAGTACCCCTCGATTTAGATGACCTGTTCCGAGATCGTTTTTGATGATCAGGGTCCACCACCCACAATGAAACTATTGATGATGGAAATGGTTCAGATGAAAGTTCCGATGACCATGATCCTGGTGCACACCAACCTTCTGATCCAAATGACTCTGAAACAGAATCTTTACAATCTCGTGAACTGACTCCACCTGCTCAAGTACCTGCTGATCCTGTACCTGTACAAGGTCCTCAACCAGTTAATCCACGTAACATTGATTTAACTACTGGTAGATTTATAAATAGAGAACCTAATCCAAATCAGACTAGATCTTCAGATCGTCAATCTAGACCAAATTGGAGAATTACAGATCTGAACATGCAACATAGTAGAGACATACCACGAGGTGGATGGACTAGAGTAACTCCAAGAGTAACTTGTTCACTCATGCTCTTTCACAAACTGTAATAGATCCAACGCTATCTACTTCTCAAGTCAGAGAAGAGAGTGACAATGAAGATCAATCTGAAACAGAAGCAGGACCTAGTGGAGAAATTGCGAAGTTTCTTGAACAAGATGTTTTAAAACAAAGTGTACAAGAAGGGGGAGTATGGTTACAAAATTATCTCTTATCGCAGGCGTTTGTAAATAAAAAGCAAGGAAGTTCCTCTGCAACACCTTTTTTTATTCACAATACTCCTATTGCTTTATTGGATGAATATCCATATCACCATGATACCAATAGAGATCCAGATCAAAAAACTCTTTTAGACTATCCAGAACATCTTTTATATCCAAAAAATAAAAAAAAACATAAAGATGTAAATAAAGTTAAAAAAGATCTGATGGACTATTGGGATAATAAGACTTTTGTGCAGCACTGGACATCAACGAATGATTTCAGGAATGCTCCAAAGGATCTTAAAAAACAATGGGAAGAAGCTTGTCAGTATGAGATTGATCAATTGAAAAAACGAGATGTCTTTGAATTGGTAGATCTTCCCAAAGGTCGTAAACCAGTCAATATAAAATCAAACAAAACAAAATGTGCATGACTCGTTGCAAAGGGTTTTTCCCAGACAGAAGGAATTGATTATAACAATATATTCAGTCCAGTAGTCCACTTTGAAACAGTTAGACTGTTACTTGCCATTGCTGCTATAGAGAATTGGGAGATCAAGGCACTAGATGTCAAAAGTGCTTTTCTTTATGGACTTCTTGACGAAGAGATCTATATGACGCAGCCTGATGGCTTTGTTAGTCAGGACAGAAGCAAGGTTTGGAGGTTATGCAAGGCACTTTATGGTCTGAAACAAGCAAGCTTAGCCTGGTGGACTGAATGCACAAAGTATATCCAATCTTTAGGCTTTAAGCGCTTACATTCAGATGCCGGCATATATATTTATGTTATGAATGGCAAAACCATAATAGCCATCATATATGTAGATGATGTGTTATGGATGGGTTCAGATCTGCAATTATTAAGCAGATTAATGAATCAATTCATGGCTAAATGGGAATCTCATGATCTCAGAGATGCAAAGGAATTTTTAGGCATGCACATAGAGAGTGATCGAAAGAAAAGTATTCTTACTCTCAATCAAGAAGACTATTTAGAAAAAGTCATCAAACATTTTGGTGCTGAGAATATGAAGCATACAGTGATGCCTATGCCACAGTCATATATTCCCAAAGTTAGAACTTTGTTCCAACAAGTGATTGGCTTGATCCTTTATCTTATGCTTGGAACTCAACCTGATATAGCTTTTGCTGTTATCAAGTTATCGTCATTTTCAGCAAATCCCTCCCCAGACCATTTAAAGAAAGCTATGTACATCATAAGATACTTGCTTTCTACGAAACATTATAGACTTATATATGATGGATCTAAACAAAGTGGTCTTATAGGTTTTTGTGACAGTGACTGGGCACAAGATAGAGATAATCATCATTCACAAACTGGCTTTATATTTGAGCTTGCACAGGGCTCAGTCTGCTGGTCAAGTCGAAAACAAAAAACTGTTGCATTGTCCTCCACTGAAGCCAAGTACATGGCACTTTGTGAATGTGCGAAACAGGCTCTATGGATTAAAACTTTATTGAAGGAAATTAATTTCAAATTGAATCATGTTCCTATTGTTGGTGACAATCAAGGCTCGATCTTTATTAGTCAAAATCCTATCACTGAATCAAGATCGAAGCATATTGATATACGTTACCATTTTATACGAGAACTGATTCAGGAGTCTAAAAAGATCAAACTCTATTTTACTCCTGGAAACAAAATCGTGCAGATCTTCTAATGAAGAATCTTGGTCACATTAAGTTTCTCAAATTCTGAAATGAGTTAGGACTATTCTTTGATTCTTAAATATACCTATGGGTTGGAAACAACTGTCAAGATTTTCACATTAAACTTTAGAGTGGATACTACTCACATTCCATTATGTTTATGCTCATTCAAGAATCATTTAATCCTTGATGTGCACTTACAATGCTGCACTTAAGTCCACATCTAAAGCGAGGGGGAGTGTTGAAATATATACCTTCCATGTATAGTAACTATGATCCTATATGGAGTTATTATGAAACTTCTACGTAGTTATAAGTATGACTAGTCCTCCAGGACATTCTCCAGACATTACTCTTATCTCTTACTATGTAGTGATATCTCTGTAGATAGCAATATGGCCAATGGCAATATCCTCTTAGTCTCTAAGTATGTCCATGGACAATGTAGATATTAGTAATTACATGCTCTTTATCTAGTATAAAAGCTCTGTAAAGTTGTAGTTACTACAGAACAATATCCAGTTCTATCTGCTCTACAAGTAACTTGCATCTAAGCTCTACTAGCTTTCTACTCAGCACTCTACTTGGTGAGCTCTATTGACTGGTCACCCTACGCTGAATAGTTGCTGCTTCATTACTTTCTATGAGATTAGTTTGATATTCAGCTCCAAATGTAACGCCGACCTACATCCAGCAGTACAAGAATTGAAGCCGCTCAAAAAAAAGCACAACAGGCATTTTTTAGTGGTCAACACACCGCTGGAAGGGTTTCAGAGAGTGCTAAAAAGGCTGCTGAGCCTCTTATGGAGAGAGTTGGGTGCATGCTTGGTATGTGTTTTGCTCTGTGTCTTTCTCTGCGTCTTACCCACCCTTTTGTTTACATCCTACCGTCAGCCATGACCTACAACTTTGCCCTCTTCCAGGAAATCTGTAAATACATCTACATATCCAAAAACCGTCTGCTCTGCATATGAGATCATGTGGGCTAGAGCCATGAATAGGAACTTTTAGGCTAGGGCTGTTAGGAGCGGGGATATCGCAAGGTTTTGCGTTCATGCGTTGGAAGCCCATGGGATTTTCAAGGTGTGTTTTTGTACTAATACTACATCCGAGTTGTCGTGTTGATGTTGTGCACTGTAAATTGGTGAAATAATTGGGGTACAGTGTCAACTAGGCAGTCTGTCCTTACAATACATACCATTAGGGGCAGGGTGGGGAGGTGGGGAGGTGGTCCCCTCTCTCCTCTCTCATTCAGTGTGGATATTGAGGCTGCTTCCCCAGACAAGCTATGGGCACTTCTGAAACCTGAAGAAAGGGACAAGTTTATCAAAGCTCTGAATGACTCATCTGGAGAATTGGTGCAACAGCTATTGGCAAGTGAAGAACTATATCACAATCAGTGAAGGCCTTGGTGTGAGGATCCAACGGAAACGAACTACAAAAATGAGCTTATTGAGTGTGTCGGTGAGCAGCCAGAGATGATGTCCATACCTTTGTCAATGGTCAAATCCATTCCCAGTGGGCCATCGCTTATTTACAATCTCATTGCAATATGTGTTGCATATGCATTTGTTACATGCCAATTTGCTATTTCGCCCTTGAGCTTGATCGAAACTAGTAGTGAAGACTATATGGAAGTCAAGCATCAGATCGACCATCTGGTACCTTTTTTAACTGACTGTAAGGCAATGACGCTGCATTTGTCTGTTTCTAGTGCTGTTATAGATATTAGATCATGTTTGAAGAATCAACGACGTCATCAACTTTCTCTACTGTTGCAGGATACCTCAAAGCTTGTCCGGCCTTTACCAGTAGCCGTTGTGGCAGCTGAGGTGACTTCACATGCAGAATCCTTTGATACTTTTTCATATCCCAACCATTCTGCTGTGCTCATTCTATCCGCTCTCTACAAATTATTTGAAATGCAAAACAGCACAAAAACTGATATTTTACATGGCACATGTTTTATCCACCCCTTCAATGGTCCTTATTTCTTTATCAAAGGACATCTATGACAGGTTGTCAATAGACTCTCTGACTCCAAACCACCACCATCTTGAGTTTTTTCACATGCTCTCATACTGTGAGCCGAAAGGGAGAATGAGCCTCAGTGGTCTGTTTGACAGTTTACATAGTCCTAATACACCTTCTTAATGTCCAAGAGAGTCCCATTGCCTCTGTGCCAGTCCTCCTCTAACCCCCAAAGCACTAACCCTTGCCAGATTGTCCCCCTAACCCATTCTCTCCCCCCTTTTCTCCTACTCCAATCACCTATAATCTCTACCTTATCTCCCCTGACATGTCTACATGTCTTGTCTAGTGCATCTACGTGTATTGTAATCATGTTTTCCATACTCTATACTCTCAAATATCTGAGACTTTCACCTACCTGTCTCAATCTCCCCCTCATGGACAGACTATGCAAGGGGCTTTCAGCTCTAATCTCCACACGCAAGGCTCCTCCAAATGCAGTTGCTCCTTTGAAGATAGACAAGGAGAAACTATTCGAGCTCGATGTTGATGAAGACATTTGGCAGGATTTCAGGTTGGGAGACAATGAAGACAGCGACTCTCCTCCACCCTGGATGGCTGATGAGAACATCTGAAAGAGTATCAGGGCAATGTTGGAGCTGGATCGATGTTGGGAGCAGCGGGCACAGTTGCACATGGAGTGCGAGTTACTCCAGGAGTGGTTTGTTGAGGAATGGAAGGTATTGTGCGAGGCATTGCAACTTCACTCCTGTGAGTTGTACATTTTGATGTGGTATTCTACTCTTGCACTGAAAAATGGTGTTCTCAGTAGATTCTCCTTTGTATCATCAGCTTGAGGTCCGGAAGAGGTACCTGCTCAAGCTGTATGTTTTATGGGAACAAAATCTGGTTGGGATACCAGGTTCTTCAGATTTTTGGGGTCCAACAGACATGGAGCTGAAAGAGGCAAGGAAAACCTATCTTTTTGACTCGACAATGCAAGAGGCAGAGGAAGAGAATGAGTTCAGGGATCTAGGTTTGGCAGAGGTCACTGATGTTGGGCTGACTGCTGAAATAGATAGCAGAATGAATGCAGATGGGTAGAGGGAGAGAGAACTCGACCCTTCACTCCTTTGTAATGTATTTACATGTTACAGTTTTATAAAACGATGTCTTTATGATCTTGACAAATGTATAAGATAAAGTCTTTACAGACATATACCACAATGCAGTTGAGCATTATCATGTCAACATGAAGTAGTCAGGTAGCTGCCTGGTAGCACCCATGCCTGGTAAAATGAGTCAGGGTACCTACCAGTCAGCACATGGTAGCTACAAAGGCAGCGCAGAAAAAGTCATGGTAGCTACCTTGCACTGACAGTAGCTACCAAACCCAAAAAAGAAAGTCGTGGTAGGTACTGTCAGTATATGGTAGCTACCAAATCCAAAAGAGAAAGTCGTGGTAGGTACTGTCAGTATATGGTAGCTACCAAAGCCAAAAAGAAAGTCATGGTAGCTACCATGGTGGCAGGGAGGATGGAAGTAGCTACCAGTTGCTACCACCTGGGAAGAAGTCATACCTGGGATATACTGAGAAAGATGATGACAAAACTAGAATGTTCCGAAGAAAAAAAACGATATTAAAACACAAAGATATAGCACTGGAAGCAAATCCCTGTAAAATACACTGCCATACAGGGGTATTACAGCAGCCTTACTACAAGTCATTCAATAAGTAATACACCTTACATTACAGGAGTATTACAAACACATATTTTTCAGAAAAATCCTGTAAGACTGCTGTAAATCAGGGTGGATTACAGCAACATTTCAGTGTGACATAGTGTCACAGTAATACATTCTGTAATACTGCCAAGAAATACAGAGGTATTTCATAGTGACACTGGAACAAATTCCTGTAATTACCCTGTCATGCAGGGGTATTACAGAAGCCTGGCAGCGTATTTACAGGGATGTGGTTCCAGTGTAGTCTCTCAGGTAGATACAAGAATGTAGAGCTTTTTCGGATTATTGTTCTTATCATGCAGATGTATGTGGTCAATACTTTAATAAATTAAAAATGAACAGAGTCAAAAAAAGCTGTACGCGAGGATTTACTGACTGGGATTCGAACCCAGGTCTCACACGATTAAACTTGACATTATAGAGAGAGAGAAAGATATTTCTTCGCGCTCCGTAAAGCTAGCTAAATAGATAGTATTACACTATTACCGAAAAGCTGCCTATGATTATTTACAACTCACCATATAGATGAGAGAGCCATTCATAAAACCAATTATTGATAGATATAAGCCTTAATAACCCTTATTAAGGGTTGAGGCCTTAATTGACAACACTGGCTGGATCTAGCGTGGCAAGCAACAGTGCAGTGGGAAGGAAGGAAAGTAGGGAAGGTGTTTCCATTCCGCCATCAGGCATTAAAATAAGTACTAATTGAAAGCAGTTCTGAAGCATGTCTTTGTTTCATTGTTAAAAGACAATAAATAAGCTGGTATTATAGCATTAACAGTCAAAAAAGGGGGGAAAAGATGAAAAAAGGGACCCCAGACACCTAGTGACAGCGTGACAGGACTGGTTGCTACCATGGACACTACAAAGACCCAGGTGCTGCTACCTACAGACACCTCGTGGGCATACCTGAACACTACCAGGTAGCAACGACACAAGTCCTATACATTTGGCAGGGATGGTAGGCTACCTGGTTTTTAGGACCTAATAGGCTGTTCAACTGCTAGGTTTTGAACAGCCTAAGAGGTACCCCCAGGAGGTTGCCTGAGGTGTCAAAGGACCTACCATTCCGCGACGTCAGCGATAAGGAGAAATGGGACCACAATCTGCTTCCTGAGCTATATAGCTGGCTCAGTACCATCCGTGACCAGTTCTCTACATCCTCTCATCCAGACTTCATCCCCACTGTCCGGAACGCTTTCAAACGCTGGTTTCCGCATTTGCCAGCGCAGTACGAGGGCGAAGATGGAAAGACGCATCAAACTATCGACCATCCAGCCATTCAACGTGTTGTATGTGACTAATTCTTTCTTTTCTTCATTATTACTAACACCAAAAACGAGTTCTAGGTTCAAACAGCTCTTTCTTCCTATCGAAGTGACCTAGCAAACAAAAAGGCTCTCGCATTCTTGGAGGAGAAGATGGATGAAGAGGTTTCAGATAAAGATGTCGCAGGTAGGAAGGCTTGGATCGAATCGCAGCGGCAGGGTATGGCAATTTTGTATGAGTTTCCGGCTGAGCCTGAAGTATGTAATTACTTCTATGAGCTTTAAAGCTCACTAATCTCTTGTCTTCCACCTCTGCAGTCGAAGGAACCTCATCGTGGTCTGTTCAAGAGTCAAATTGTTGCGCGTATCCTTTCCTGGCACCTCTACAAGACGAGGGACAGCTGCAAGTATATCTGGTTTGGGAATCCGGCTGGGACACTGGCTTTGATTGCTGCGGCCGTGCGTAATCGATTCTATTTTATTCTGGAAACCGACTGACTATTCTATGACTTCTATTCAGCTCAAACGCGCTCTGGCGATTTGGAAGGACGGGGTCAAGCCCAAGCCCGAAAAGACTGAAGACACTGACAAGAAACAGAAGCAAGCCACGCGTAATGGTCCCGCCAGCTTCAGTTACGCTCACTGGGGCTCGGTTGTTGAGCATTACTACGACAAGTCAGCGGTCAAGATGTCGGAGGAGAAATACAAGGAAATTGTCGCAAATGCAGAGGAGTACCTGCCGGAGAAAGCAAAGGCTCTGTTGCGTTCGCATCAGGAGGGGGTTGATGATGACGACGATTTGATTCTTTCTGAATAGACATTACTATGTATAGAAAAGTAATAAGGAACTCGTATAGATGTATAGAACGTTTGACAGAAAACACATATCTCTGCGAAAATCTCTATACATTGGTATAGAGGCAATGCATGCCCCCGATTTTCTATACACTCTCGAGGTGCATGGAAGGTATGGATCTATTACTTCCATACGCTTCTATACGGTTCCATAAAGTGACTTATCTGCTGATGTTTTACTTGTTGCTCGTCGAAAACCCTGCGAAAACCATGCAGGTCTGGATGCATATAATGAGTGCTGACTGATTGAGATAGAAAGTACCATGTGAGTAGCATATCGCACAGTGTGCATGTTTCTGCAACATAGAGCATGAGAATGTGCTCAGGCACAATGACGTTAGACGTCCAACTCTGAGGATTGTTTGATTGGGGAGGGCCAGACAAACACAAGCACTGCTGCTCAGCACTCAATCTGCATTCGGGACCACATATTTGTTAAAGAAGTTTGCACGTAAACTCAACACTTTACGCCGTGCTCTGCGCACAACCGCGCAAGGCGCCAAAAGAGTCACAAGGTCAGTAATCAGAACTCTATCATTCCAAACCAAACCTTATCATTTCCATAAGTTAAGAAGTCTGCACGTGAACGGGACACTTTTCGCCTTGCTCTGCGCACAACCGCATCAACGCGGCAAAAGAGTCACAAGGTCGGTAACCAGGACTCTATCATTCCAAATGAAACCTTATCATTGCGAGAAATTAAGCGGTCTGCACGTGAACTAGACACTTTTCGCCTTGTTCTGCGCACGTTGAACCACATCAAAACAAGAAGGCGGCAAAAAGATCACAAGGTCTGTTTCTGAACTCTATCATTTCAAATAAAACTTTATCATTGCAAGAAGTTAAGAAGTTTGCACGTGAACTGGACACTTTTTGCTTCGTCTTGCACTCAACTGCACCAAC
The DNA here is from genome assembly GCA_013368315.1 of Tetrapyrgos nigripes. Lineage (NCBI taxonomy): Eukaryota > Fungi > Basidiomycota > Agaricomycetes > Agaricales > Campanellaceae > Tetrapyrgos > Tetrapyrgos nigripes. Next base: position 870 of record JAACJM010000094.1, on the reverse strand, counting down.
GCAAAAAGGCCACAGAAGGATCACAAGGTTGGCATCTCTGGCTCCATCATCTCAAACAAAAACTTACCATTCCAATCTGAAGTTGACACCGTGAACATAGCATCTGAAGTTTTGCAAAGGTCAGTGTTATACACGGCTGCAACTCAAGTACTACCAATATTAAGCAATTCTTTTATTTTGAATCTTCTTTGATCTCTCCAAACCAGAAAAAAGCAATGAAGAAAGTAAATAAAGTAGCCAAGAGGTTATTTCATGGCAATCCAGGAACGCCAAGAAGCAGCACACTTGTCCCAGACATTCCAAACCAATCAGGATTACATACTCTTGCAGATTCAGCTTTGAAATCAGCTACTAATCCTACACAGAATGTCTTCATAACTGTATCAGATGATACTTCTGTTTCATCTCCTCAAAGTGCAAAGAAAGGGGAAGTGGCATTGGATGTAATTGAAAAAGGCCTTGTTATTCTGGATGTTGCCTCAGAGTGGTTTGGACCTTTGAAAGCAGTGACTGGTGTTTTGGGTGAATGTATCAAGACATATAAGGTGGGTTCCTAATATGAATGTTTTTTTTTGTTCAAATTCAGAGTAATATTTCTAGAAAGTAGTGGACAACAAGGAGGATCTTACCAAGCTAATGAATGATCTCATTGAAGAGGTCCAGGATCTTGAGAAACAAAGAGCAGAAAATCAATCATCAGAAATGGAACAGATTTTTGAGGATCTCTCAACGTAAGTGAAACTTTGGCTTATGTTTATACACTAAATGTGAATAAATATTCACAGAAAACTGTTGACTGTTCTCAATGAGACCAAGCAGAGACAAGAAACCTCTGTCCTTCAACAAGCAATTCAAAGTGGTCGTATTGCT